>JBCFYV010000003.1:63213135-63813135 GCA_039000515.1 Timema cristinae | reverse complement strand
TATTTAATATGTCTCTAGAAGAAAGCCTCTTTTCGTTTTATGAGGTAAATGTATTATCTTAGCAAGAAGGTACAGGAAAGGTGGATATATATATAAAAGGAATGGAAAAAATATGGCTTTTAAATGAAAATAAAAACCCAGTTCGCACTCTACATTGCGGCCATTGGACAAAGAGGTAATGGTTGCCTCTTGAAGAAAATGATCGTTGCCACCTGAAGAATGAAACCTAGGTCAGGGGATATGACAGTAACGATCAATTTTCTTCAAGAGTCAATCGATTCACTCGAACTTAATACTTTTAGAACCTATCATAAATCCTGAATATAAATAATTTCAAAACAGAAACAATAATCCCCGTGTAAAACCATGTAGACATTAGAGTCTTGCCCTCCCTCTCAAAAGCGTGGTTTAAGGATGACCCCTTATCAAATATAATCAACAATCACCACAGGTAGAAACTGTTTCTGCTGTTTTTCTTGAATGAACACTATATGTGCAACCAACTCTCACTTTAACAAGATGTTTGAACTAAGCATCACCGGGACCGATTTTTTTTACCACTCCTCGTGGATCAATGGGGTTTCAGATCAAAGATCTCTATGAGCAGAGGCTCGACATCACGAGGGTTCACATCAAAGTAGACTCGGACAAGGTCGTCGTTGAGCCGGTGCAGGTCAGAGATCTTCTGGATCAGTTTGAGGAAAGTGGAGCGTGCCTCACAGCCAGGGTACACACTCTCTAGGTAACGACGTAACAAGTAATAGTACGAGTTCTGCCGACAAAATAATTGCAATTAAATGATTATTATGTACTGTTATATTCAGTCCAATTTTCATTAAAAGGGCCTTTTAGAAAATATCATTGTTGGCAACAAAAAAAAACGTTTATAACATTTTACTCTATTATTAGTTGGGATGGGACCCACGAACACTAAATCCTTAAGAACATTTTATTATTTGAGAAAATATTAGATTCGAGCCTCAAACCCATAAAAAAGAGTTTTTTCAATTGAAATTTGTTTTAAAACTCTAATATTGCCTATTGGTGGTTCAGAACCAACATAATTGTATAAGATAAACTCAACAACCAGGCCCCAGATCATTAATTTAACATATAACTAAATGTACTGATGTTATAATGAATGACTGGACTGTAAGAAAAATAATTAACAATTATTTGAGTACTATTTCTATTATTCTATTATGTTTCTATTTTCTTGGAGGTTTAGAAATTTTTTTCCAAAATGCGGTTTAAATATTCAGGATTTCAAAGTTAAATTAAGATTTGAATTCATAAAATAGTGGGCTCAACCCAAATCTAATTATTAGTGCTATTCTAGAGGTACAATGGAATTTCCTTTAATGGACCCCTTTGAATAGCAGATTCTTCTTTTAAAAATAACAAGACAGTTTAAATTTCCCCTGCAAAATAACATCGTATCTTATGGTGAAACAACTTCTCGATAACGGACTTTAGCAGTGTCCACGTTTGTTATAGATAGAGATGCGTATATTTGTATGAAAACTTCTCTATAAAGAGCGGACAAAAAAATTTAAAACACCAGTTCATGTACAGTATTTTACCGTAGGAATGTCAGGAATGATATTGTCTTGGGTGAAGTGTGAGCAGTCCCGGCTTCCCCCTCTAGAGAAAGTTTCTAAAATAGCCTACATTCATTACTTCAAGGTCGTACCTCCCTCCCCTTCTGTGCCTTCACCTGAGGTTTTTTGTTAGTCTGTGCTTGTGCATACATACAGGCCTACAGTACAGAAGGCCTACTATTCACATTTCATTTTATTTGATATTGTTCTGTGTATAATGCAATCTATAAGTAAGCTACATAAAATATCTAATATTAACTTGACATAAATATCTTGCATAAAATATTGCACAATACAGTAAGTAGATCTTTTTAGTTAATATACATACACATTACACAGTATATAGATCCTTATTTATTAAAATGTATCCAAGCACTAGGATCTAAAAAAAAAAATCCAAATAACAAAGATTTCTGGTCGCGAAAGGTAGCTGCTACTAAGACTTTTCACTGTATTAATAACATATATTAAAAGCAACAGTTGTATAGAACATGACTTTATGTATGAATACGTGAAAGTTGGTCTACCAACTTTTCTGTCTTCTTGGGAAGATCGGACTGTACATTAGGAGCTATATAGAAACACATTCAAGTCCACGTTAATAAACTTAATATTAGCTAGAGTATTAATTTTATTTGTTTGAAAAAAAAAAGTGAGCCTTTACCTGTTCAAGTTTAATGACATCGTGATGGACAACCCGCGGCCGCTCAGGGGTGAACAAAGATATAGCACTCAGAATCAGCATGATGTTTTCGTCAACACGCCACAGTGGGTCAAACGTGCGCAGGAAGCGCTGGTGCTCCTCGTAGATGTTCCCGCGGGCTTCCTTAAGCACATCTACGTTCACATTAAGGTTGGCTTGAGAGTGAGGAAGCTGAAATATTTACATTCAAAATAATCAGTTTAAATTTCTTTCTTAAGGTTGGGTGGTGGGGAGGTAGAAAGGAACGTAAGTTAACCCTTTCCCTGGCACGAGCATAGCAGCATTAGATGAGAAACTTTTTAAATGAAGAGAAAAAGTTGTTATAAAATTCCAGGACACCCTTGACAAATATTCAACAACTGTTGATATCACAAGGTGAAGGAAATTAAAATCTGTTTATAATGAAGAAATATTTTATTTTATTTGGAAAAATATATATATATAAACTGTCACTAACTCGTGTACCCTACACTCCCACGTTAAGTTGTGAATGTTGCCCAAACCTTTCGGGAAGGACCCACTAACCTTCCATTGCTCCTTATCTGGGTCATAGGTCATGGCACTGCGCAAGATGAGGATCTCCGTGCAGCCGCCCTTCAGGAGCGCCACCTGGTCCTCTTGGCACATGTTCTTGAACGCATTGATTTTCTTTGACGTCTTGATGAAGCGGCGGATGGCTATTGCAGTCAGGTTGATCACATCCACTAGCATCGGGCTGTGGTCTGCTGTCGTCTAAAATAAATCATCAAGGTATGTTTTTTTATTATTATTATTAGCACCGCGTCTTACTACCCATTCGAGTTGTACGCACTTACGCTAATGTGTAATGGTAGGGTGATTGTGAGATGAAATGGAGGATCTACAGTTTAACGTGGAATCCGAACCACGGTGGAGGCCTGGCATTCCCCACATTCACAAGATGTCTTGTCAGAGGTGAAGGAAGGGTTTGGTAATTAAATAAGTCTGTGCCGAGACTGAGGGTTGAACCCCAGACCCCCAGTACAGAAGTCTGACACCTTACCCCTAGACCTCCAGGTTACCTAATTTTTTTAATCCTTAGGATATGTTAGGTTGTGTCTTAGTACTCGTTCAGATTATCCATGTATATACACTAATGGGCTAGAAATGAGGTTGAATCTATTGAAAATGTACCCACATTTTTGTGGAGAGAAAGTGGGCGAACCATTTAGGGAAAAAGACCCTCAAAACAGCCGTATAAGATTTGAACCACGATCTCTGTGTTGTAAAGAATCTAGTCAAATGCAAGAGTGATGCCTTAGAACATCCAATCACCAAAGTGAGTAATATTTTGGCTTACTTTTCATTGTTAGATTAAGAGCCTTTTAACAAAGCAGGCCGGTACTTTCAAACATGATGGCTACAGACAGGGATAACATGGAAAAATCAGGAGATTTTTTTTGATATCGAGGAAAAACAGGTAAATGTCAGAGAATTTAGTTAAATTTTTTTTTAACAAGCCTGAGAGAATTGTTTTCACGATTTTAAACTAAATAATACGCATTGTTGTAGAAATAATCCACCAAAGGGCATAGTAAATATAATAATATACAATGTTCCAAAGAGCATAATACTCAATTTCAATTTTCAAATACTTCAATAAATAAATATATATATGTTTAGTGCTGAGAAGCTATTGTTTTTATAAAATTACTAGCAGTCCCGCACGGCGTTTCCCGTGACCCTCTGTGGGATAAGAAATACATAATCCCAACTCCCAACGCTGCCCGTTACCCAGTGTGTTATAATAATTATATTAATACTCTTTATTCCCTATCCCGTGGGAATTTCAAAAAATCCGTCCTTGTTCCTTGTATACATCATAAAGGGAACCTCTGTGCAAAATTTCAGCTTTCTAGGTCCAAGGGTTTGGGTTGGGCCTTGATGAGTCAGAACTTTTCTTTTTATATATATATAGATACATATATGAAAATATATATATTATATATACATATATATAAAATACATAGTATATATGTATATATATATATATCGACCGGGATGAAAAATGATTAAATTACTAAAATGGCTATTAAAAAATAGGGGTTGGTGATAAAAGGGTAAAAATTTAGGGTTGTATGTATTTTTTAATGTGACATAATAAAAAAATAAAGAAATTAAAAAATGTCTAAAAATTAAAGAAAAATGTTAAGGGTGGACAACCCTTATCACTAAGGGGTATGAAAAATAGATGTTGGCCGATTCTCAGACCTACTCAATGTGCTCACAAAATTTCATGAGAATCGGTCAAGCCGTTTCGGAGGAGTACGGGAACGAACATTGTGACACGAGAATGTTATATATAAGATGTTTCATATAAGACTTATTGTAAAATATTAGTGCTATTAAAAATAAGTTATTTCAAATCTGAAATAGATGTGGAGATATGATAAAAATTAGACATTTCTGCTAAGGTAAAGTACCCTTAAAGTCATTTTCATGGGAAAATAATAATTGATATGGTTTTTGATGACCTGGTGGTCTAGGGGTAAGGTGTCAGACTTCTATGCTGGCGGCCGGGGTTCAATCCCCGGTCCCGGCACAGATTTATCTGATTACCAAACCCTTCCTTCACCTCTGACAAGACATCTTGTGAATGTGTGGAATGCCAGGCCTCCACCGTGGTTCGGATCCCACGTTAAACTGTAGGTCCTTCATTTCATCTCACAATCACCCTACCATTACACATTAGCGTAAGTGCGTATAACCCGAACGGGTAGTAAGACGCGGTGCTAATAATAATAATAATAATAATAATAATAATAATGATATGGTTTTTTATGTTAAAACAATATCTGGATATAAAATATTATCAAAATCATTAAAAGAGTTGATATGGAGAAAATTAAATCTTTCCTCTTTTTGCCCTCCAGTAAACTACCCTTAATTTTAAGGTTAGATATCTAATTTCAATAAGAATCTTCAGGAAAACCACATATCAGGTTTCATCCCGATGGTAAAATAGTTTCATCTCTAGACAAGATACAGACACTCAGATGGCGAAAACCACTTTTTTGGTTGGGTGGGGTCATTAAACATCAACATTTATTAAAATTCTGAGTTAAATTTTTTTTAAGTTCACAATACTTCTATTTCCAAACCGAGAGAAGGTAAAAAAAGACTAGTTCTAATAGATACTCTTTTAACGTCATGTATTATTAAGTCACAATTAAATAGATGTGGGAAAGTCTGATATCTAAAGTAACTATTGACAGTTCAATTGCATCATTAGATAATGTTTTCAAAATGTAAAAGAAAAAGTCAGGAAAGATAAATCAAAATAACCTTAACTTAAAGGCAGCAAATACGAGCTTTATTTGCCCAGGTAGACATTGCTTCTGTATATATAAAGATACAATATGAATAGAGTTTTATCAAATACTCTTTCCAAGAAGAAGATACTTTATCTTAACTTTAGCAAACATGATAATCTTTCTCAAATATGAGGAAACACATTCACTGGGATAGTTCTAAGCTAGTTTTAATTCTGTACACAGCTTTTAATAACATCAATGAACTATAAACAAGAAGGGAACCAATAACACCAGTGGGTGTGAGGTCAGAGTGTCAGGGTTCAAATCCTGGACAGGTATACTGAGGTGTTTCCCCCACAAATGAAGATACATTTTCTCTGATTTATACCTTCTTAACCCCTACTCTATAACCACAATTAAATTGTGTATAACTTGGTATAAATATATTTTGTATCCACCCTCTCTTACTATTATTTTTTTTATTTAATTATTTTAGATATTTAATATACACTTTCTGAACTGAATGATTATATCAGCACACGACTTATAAACTAAATTGTATCTAGAACAGACACAAGATCCAGTACCTGACCGTTAATTCATCACTGTGCACAGGGAATCCCCTATCTGATTTTTTTTTCTGTGCAAGGAATATAGCCCAGGGACACTAGGTCTACTATATAATGTCGAAAAGAAGAAATATTAAAAATAAAAATACTCGACATACCTTTTTTTCCTTAAATAAATGACTACATTTTATTATTTGCATAGTACCATCTTCACACTAATTTTTAATTTGGCACTGTTCTAAAAATTCTTTGAAATTTATTTAATTTATTTTGTGTGTGTATTGCGGGGAAATACAATATTTGTAAAAAATGACACCTTAGACTATATGACTGCTGTGAGATGTGGGTCACTTCGTGTTTAAAAGTTTGTAATATAGGCCATACCATATTTTAAAAGCTGTACTCCAGTATTGTAAATTGAAAATGATCAAAATGTTAATTTGATGCTTCAATCAACTGATTAAAATTATAAAGATAATATTATAGGTACAACAACCAAAAACATTTCTACTAATGCAATCAATTATTTATCTCTTTCCCAATATCATCCCAGCTTAAAATATATATTCATATTATATCATACAAATGATAAAACAATTATACCAAGCATGACCATGTAAAAAAATCTAGCCGGAGCTATCATAAATTCTACAAGTGCCCATCAATACCTACTATGATTATAGATTAAAATATCCAAGCTTTTCTCTTTGCTTAAATTTTTAAATCTTAGCCTCAGATTTTTTAACTCTCAACTCCGCTACCTCAACATTTACCATTTCTATCTTTTTACATTCATCTAACTTTACATTAAAAATATATATTTGTTTATAAACCATATCTACCATAATCTGGTTGTAAAAAAATGTAGATAGTAAAAAAAAATGGCAATGTTTGATTTGCACAAACAAGGTCACTAGAAAACCAAGGTTATGTTGAGAACCCTTACAATTTCATGATACCGAAATGAAATTAATAACTATCCAATTTTTAATATTGCTGTTTCATGCCAGAAATTTCATTTGTTGGGATTATAAAAGCTAGGAATAATGGTTACCAAAATATTGATATTAAGGTGTTATAAAAGTAAAGCAAAAATGTATGAGATTCAAAGATATATTCATATCAAGCCAAATGGGTTTATAATATTACTAGGTAGAGTTGTCAAGCAGTAAGAGAACAAACAGGGGAAGAGGAAAATACCAATAAAAATACATTGTGTTGTGACAACCCTCCCCCTTTTAAATTATATCATTCAATTCACAAACACCCGCCTCGGTGGCGTAGTTGGCTAACGCGCTAGTCATGTTGAGCTCGACTGCTGAGGACGGGGATTCGAGGTTCGAATCTCGGTCGGGTGAACTGGGGGTGGTTTTTCCTAAATGGTTTTCCACTCTCCCTCCACATAAATGCGGGTTCACTTCCTCTAATTCAACCATTCCAATTCCTAAATCTATTAACGTAATTAGTAAAGCGTATATATAACCCGAACGGGTAGTAAGACGTGGTGCTAAATATAAATTCACAAATATTTATTCCATGCTCCTATACCAGTTACCTTTCGCTTTACGGGCATTTAAGTGGTTTTTTTATGACTATATATATATATGGTCGTAGAAAATAGTTTTGTGTTCCTTCCGGTAAACACCAGACTCGTATATTGTTAAAGTTGTATCAATATTTAACCTAAGTGCAACATCTTCCTTGACGACCATCTTACGTTTGAATGGTAGGAATTGTGATTCAAGAGCAGCATTTTTACAGTTGTTTTAGAAAAGAAAAAAAAAATTTAACGAATAAATTTTGTTCCAGTAGAAACATAAGAGTTTAATGTTATACACAATACACATCATGGTGATATCAAAAGTTGTTGAGTAATTTGATTACAACTTTTTTTTCATTTAAAAAGTTTCTTATCTAATGTCTCTATACTCATGGAAGATACTCAACTGTTGATATCACCATGTGAAGAAAATTAAACTCTATGATTGTATTGGAGCAATAGTTTTTTTATTTTGTCAACAAAAAAAAAAAAAAGATTGCCATGAAAACTGCAAAACCACACCCTTTTTCTCGCGTTCTGTACACTACCACCGTAAGAAACCATACTATATTCATTCAATACCAGTAAGACTAGGTAGTATCGCAGTATCAAGTTTAACATCCATTCTCATAATTATAAAAGCTTTGAAGGTGTATTTTAAATGACCTAATATCAATAAAATGGCTCATTGTCAAAATTAAAATGATTATTTTTTATTTTTTTCAAACTTGTTCATATAAGTGATATAAATGGACACCATCTCTTGGCAGTTTGTGTTTAGTAGTTCAGTATAAGGACATTGAGACAGGTGTAGTTCATCTACCTCCACTCTTGACACAGATAAACGACAATCTGAAGTGGCGAGAAAAAAATGTGGATGGAACCCCCCCCCCCCCCCCCTTTACACACACACACACTTGTGTATTATCTCTAAAGCCCTGGACATGAACTTGAACCCTGGTAATAATCATACGACCATACACAAGTACCACCATGTGTGCAGTTCAAACCCGCCTAGTGACACAGTTAGCTAACACGCTGGTATTGTGTTGATCTAGACTGTCAAGTACGAGAAGATCAAGGTTCGAATCCAGCTCGGGGAACTGGGGTTGGTTTTCCCTAAATGGTTTTCCACACTCCCTCCACCCAAATGCAGGTTCACTTCCTCTAAATTAAAGTAAGAGTCTTTAAGAAGAAAAAATGTATGGCCGAAATGTACAATATTTTACCATAATATAGTAAAAATCCATTCAGACCAAGCTTGAGTCCTAAATTCCAGATAATCCAAACACATTTTCAGAAAAATGCAGGATAGGAAATTAAGTAAGAAAAAAGTATATTTTATTGATAACAAACTTAAAGTTAAAAGAAAATTATAAGAAACAGTAATAGTAAATGCTAAATATTTACATTCTTTAGTCAACACAATGTGTTATCCTGTAACTAAATATAATAATTACAATAGGCCTACCGGTAATGTAAGATTATATATACTCTAAATGTAAATTATAACATTACATTTTATACAACTTAACGAATGTAAATTTTATAAGAATCATTCCAAAATTAATTTAAAATTTGTGAAAATACTCTTGTCTCCCGCTATATGAACACACTTCCCTCTCAAATGGTTTGGATTAATAAACTTCTAATGAAGTAGTGTTATTCTATAGGTAGGTGTTGATAATCTATTACAAGTAACCACTACAGATCACATGACTTGATATATGAATATGGTAAAGTAGGTTTAGTAACTTTTTAGCTATCAGATCAAGTTCTTTCTATGAAAATTGGACTGTATATTTTAACACTTTTGTTTAATTAACAGACCTCAAAAATTATCTTTCAACTCAGAATGATTGAGAATTTTTTTTTAAATGCATATTATAGAGTTTATCATGAAAGGAAGAAGTCTTACCTTGATGAATTACACTATGGAAATACATATATCTTAAGTTGAGCCATATTTAAAACATTCAAGGTAAACTTGCTATCTTTCAGGGTTAACGAAGGGTACAGTCAGTTTACTTCAAATGGTAGCATCCTAACCTTGCTTAGTTATACTATGATGTAGCTTTTAAGATGGTGTCATAGTGTAATTTGGTAAGGTAAGATTGCTACTTACACGGTGGACCGAGTGTACATGTAAATGATAACGAGTTTACTCTCTGTACAAGTTTGTAGTTCCACAAATACTAACCTCAAATCTGTAGTCGTCCCCCACTAGGTTGGAGAGGTCCTCGTCCAAAGGTTCATGGAGGGCCTTGTTGGCCACAATCAGTTCATTCAGTTTGGCACGCTCTGCGTCATTAAGTTCCCGCGAGTTCTGATTCGACTTGAGAGAACTGTACGCCTCAAACTCTAGTTTGATAGCCTCACTCAGGATGGATTCGATGGAGTATGGGTCGACAGGAATCCTATACGGGCCCAGACGAGAACAAAACTTATAAAAGATTACTATTTCAAATAAAACAACTTTTATGTTTAAATTTTACATTAGATTGAAGATGTTTTATGTTGGTATGTTTGAGACAAAGGTTAATCATCATCATCGTCATCATGTTTCCAGACTGTGGTTACGTTAATTTAAAGTAAAATGACTCCATCTTTCTCTATCCTTTCACCAATCCTTTAATCGCTTCTATTATTCTCTTATCACTTGCACACTTTCTGTCCCATCTCTTTTTTAAGTCTCCCTTGCGATATCTTTCCTACATACTTCATCTCCATTATACTAAAAATAAGAAAAAAGGGATAGAGAGAGTTAAGATAAAATGTATCAGCATTCGTCTGGAGAAGGATAGTAATAAAATAGAGCATATGATCGCTATTCACACAGAGTTGAATCCTGACCACTTGAATCAATCAGGAGAGCAAGCGGCTAGCTTACAATGATCCAATATATTATACATGTACGCCGTAAGGTTATGTGTGTGTGTGAAGTGATGGGGATGTAAAAAATGGAGGGTAAAGAATATTATAAGTATTTTCAAGGTAACACTAGGGCTAAATAAAAACAACATAGATTATGGTGCAGCATATTTTAAATAACTGTGCGGTTTAAGTTTTTACATCCATTACTGTTTCCAGCCTATGGCCTTTGGTTAGTTTTCTATTCAAGCCATATATTTTCCCACTAACTGCTGGCTAGGCCTGTCGTAGCTTCATATGTCTTATAATCTAACTTAAGACTAGGACAGGCAGAGCAGCAAGTCCCCGGTCGTTAATTCATCACTGTAAAAGGGTAAACCCACATTTCACCAATGATACATTTTTCTACCATTCCAGGAATTGAAGCCAGGGTCCATCCTCAGCTCGGTAGACAGACACGCTGAGAAGGACTGAACTAAGCTGTCGGATTTTAACAAACCTAAAACTAAAGGTAGGTAGTGAATTTACAGGATAGGATCAATACACACCTTTGAACATCCTGAAGGACTTCTCTAGCTGCTTCTCTCGTGGAACTGTAGCTGCCTCCAAACTCTCTTGAAGGCCCTGGCTCACTCCACTTTTTTTCTCCCACACTGCCCCTAAATGTCTCTGGATTATGAGAAACGGGAGAATTTCTCATTTCCGATGACACCGGTGAAGAATGTGCAGCATAGTTCTCTGTTGTATTAACATCCAATCGAGGTGTACTCATTAGTGAGGAGAGCAGAGGTGTGTCATCAGAATCCCCGGCCTGTTGAGACATATTTGACCGAGGAAATTGTTTCGCCACCTTCTTTTGCTGTGCAACCAGTGGAGTTATTACACTGACAGGAGGTGGTTTTCCTCTCATGTGGTCGAATTCAGTAAACATTTCCAAGGTTTTCGACGCAGCTAAAGTTGCGTTTTCAGGAGGTGAAGATGGGCTCGGGACACTGGCGGCAGACGTAGGTGAAGGGAATGATTGGAGGTGACTTGTGGACATTATTGCACTTGGGCTAGTAGGCAGTAGCCTTTCCAAATCCTCGTTAATCTGATCTTGAGGACTGTTGGCTAACCATTGTTTGGTTTGTCTAATCGGTGTATCCGATGTATTCTCAGACTCTGCATAGCTTGACGAGACCGAAGAGACCGGTGTCCCATAGCCTAAAAATTCTGGAGAGTCCTCTGTGGACTCTCGTTTCACTTTACACGAGTCCTCTCGATTACCGGGTGTCGGCCGTTTTCTTGACGAGCGGTTCAGCTCAATTTGTTGACGCTTCATAACTTTGTCTTCTTCGGACATGATGTAGTCCTTGCGCATGCCTACTGCAAAACATTTTGCTAGTCTGCATCGTTGGCAAAACCTTCTAGTAACCACTGTGATTTGGCAGTTCTCACTAAATGGGCAGCGAAATTCCTGAAACAAATAGTAAATAAAGTGTTTGTCATAAGATTATGTTAAGCTCAAATATTTGCTGAAAAAGTATTGACAAAGGTTTGAAAAATCCCAACAAGATGTAGATTTTAGAACATACTCTATCAGGATGGCTAAGTGCTATGTCAAGTGAAACAATGAAAAACCTTACCCCTCTTGGATTTTTTTTTTTTTTTTCAAATTTGGCTCACCTAATATTAGTACCCTCAGAGGTACCTAAAAATGCAATTTTTCAAATTTTTATCTGCAGTAGTTTTTTATTTACAGCCCTTGAAATCTCAAAAAAAAAAAAAAAACGCAATTTTCTGTTGACATGCAACTACAAAATAAATTATTACTCAGACTAGAAATGAGATAGAAGGCTGAGTAAAAAAGCCATTTTGTAGCTTATTTTATAACCCAAATTCATCTCATGTAATTTTCAACCTTGAATTTTTCAAAATCCTAATTTTAAAATAAAAAAAATCATACATGAACTTTTATGTTTTAACACCATTTGTGGAAAGTTTCATCATGGGATCACATGATCGAGTGTTTGTCAATTTTCTAAAAAAATAATGCCAAGGATAAACCATTACCGTGTATGAGTAAGATTGCAATTTACAATCATACATGTAAAAATGCTGTTTATAAAATCATGTCAAATCTTTAGAAACAATCATTTATTTAAATTTATGAGGTATCATAGGCTATGTATTTAATGCCATATTTATAGTATATAGTCCTGGGAGTCAACCGATCTCCCAGTATACGAATAACAAGCATTTCAAGTCTAATGGAAAAGTGGCTGACATCCGAATGGTTTAATCCAAGATCCCTTATGATGTGGTGTCCTCTTAAACTACTAAAGTCAAATAATTTATTTTGTGAATATTGAGATTCTAATTTAGCAGCGAATTAAACGATAGAAAGGGACTTTTGGTTTAGGGCATCAATGCTTTACCACTGAGCTATCCAAGATTCGTCCCACGCTCATGGTAATTATTCACTCATATACTAAGGCTGAGTCTATGATGAATGTACGAAAATAGTTAGCTACATATGAGTGATTCCATATGAGACTAAGGAGGGCTGTTATACTGCCAAATAGTGTCCAACTAAACACTTGGCTTCGGCCATAAATTGCACCTTCGGCGAAATAATCGCTTTGGACAAAATTAGACTAAAGGTTTCACCGAAGCCGAATGTTCATTTAACTTACTTTCCCTAATCTACGCTCGTGGGTGTGGCGCGGGAGTGGTCACGTAACAAGTGACAACTGACAAGACACTGCATGTTGGATTTAGGCCCCTGGTCAGTAGACTAGTCAGTAGTCAATAGTTGCAAAACATGGTTCTTGTTTACTATAGTCTAAGTGTTACTATCAGATTTATTAAGAAATTTCCCCTTAAACCATGGCTAATGTAATTAATTATTATATAATTTACATAAAAGATAACTGATTTTTTGGACAGGACTGGATGGCAATAAAAATAATTTAGTCACTTTTTCAAAGCCAAATCTTAACAGGAAGAAGTGTATGCTATTTTTGACATACTTTTATTTTGGCTTTATATCATTTTGTATCACAATTTCGGAAATGTGTTTTACTTTAGTTTATCAACAATAAAAAATATGCATTGTTATTTAAATACAAAATGCAACAGAAATTGCATCAAACTTAAAAATATGGATTTTTTTAAAAAATATATGAAATTTTTTTGGCTTCGGCCGAAGGTGAAAAAGAAAACAAAGTTTGGCTTCAACTTTGGTCAAAAAATGACCTTTGGTTGAATATTACTGCCAAGTGTAAGACTACAATAAAATAGTGTAATTAAAGTGATAGGCCTTTTTATATTAATACATTTAACCTAGCTATTATTAATTTATTTTAATATTTGACTTCACGTGAGTATATCCCTTCAGATCTTTACCACATATTTGGTTAAGTTCTTATGGAACCTTGTGTGTTTTGCTAGATGTTAAGCCATTCACGTATCGAATCCCTTTGTACGAGGACGTTTTATAAGAACATTCATTTACTAATTTGTATTGTGTCTGTATTATTATGGTTATGGTGTTTTTAGATCTTAGAGTTGCTCACTTAGTTGGCATTATAATATTTGTAAAGCTTCGGTCTTGCAATTTTACAAACTTTACAACGAAATTTATCTATACATTACTGAGTACTGGTAGGTGGGTGTTTTTTTTAATAATCTTGAATTTAGTATCATTGGACTCCCCGCATTTTTGTGAGTGAAATGGCAGAAGTACAAATTTAGTTGGGTTTCATCCCCAAATTATTTTCACAGTAGAATGATGCATGCTATCCCCGTGGTTTCTAGTAGTCTAGGCCTATACTCTAAATCAAGAATTCGGGTCTAGCCAAAAATTAAAGTATTTAATATAATATAAAAACTCATAATTAAAAGAAATCTTACTTTTGATTTCAGTGCGTTTCTTCTGAAAAATGCCTTGCATGATTCACATGAAATAGCATTGAAATTATATCCTAAGGCCCGGTCACCACACACACCACATATTTTAATATCTGGCTTAAGACTTGAAATGTCAGAAATTGGAGACTTTGGCCCGACTTCGGTATCCATGGAGTGTTCTTCATAAATTAGTCATCAAGAGCTTCTTCATATTAAATAAACTCAGTGAACAATGGAATTTTTATAAAAACTTAATATGTACACAAATATAATGGTCAGGCCTATAGGATTAGAATAACTAACTAATATTTTTCTTCTTTCTTTAAACATCACATTAAGTATATTCATTGAGAACCTACAATAAAATAAATAGATAACACCCTATCTATAAGACATTTAAATTAATGAGCCTTAAATAAAAAACTGAAGGATCCGCTTATAACTCAAATTACATAAGTGGATATGATAATCTAGTTAGTATATATAATTTATTCCATTTTTAATATCAGTGAAATAATATCCCATAGCTCTAATTGTCAAAATAAATTCACAACCACTACCAACTTGATGATATCGAAACATGTACTGAAACTGAAAGTGCCATCTTCTGAGAAACAATTAAAAAATATGATTGCTGTTACAGTTTAACCAATATTAGTACAAACACTTCCCGCGCAAAGACCTTAGTTCCAAATACTCTCACAGTTTAAACTAATCGCTAACGCTTTTGAATATTTTTTATCTTGCAAAATGATGTGCCCAAATTATTCTTTCGTTAAACTAATTTTAAAATTTTTTTAAAGCCTCTGGCAGTTTTATATGTTTTGGTAATCGCTAAGAATGCACGAGAACATCGATGCCAACACTCTTACATCTTCTTCGATTTTCATTAAATGATCGATAAAAAA
Source organism: Timema cristinae (assembly GCA_039000515.1). Taxonomy (NCBI): domain Eukaryota; kingdom Metazoa; phylum Arthropoda; class Insecta; order Phasmatodea; family Timematidae; genus Timema; species Timema cristinae. Next base: position 63,797,780 of record JBCFYV010000003.1, on the reverse strand, counting down.
AAACAGAGGCGGCGTAACCTGGAGGAAAGGAGGGACATTGTTCCCTGTAAGGAATTGCCCCCCTCCTTGAAGTAAATTTGCGCTCCTCTTTTAAATATATTTAAAATCCTTTGATATTATTGAATATGAAGCTGAAAGATGGCCTTGAATAAAATTTCAAATAATAATAATATTTAGCACCACGTCTTACTACCCGTTTGGGTTATACGCTTTAAGTACTAATTACGCTAATGGATTAGGAATTGGGAAGGTTTAATTAGAGGAAGTGAACCCGCATTTGCGTGGAGGTAGAGTGGAAAACCATTTAGGAAAAACCACCCCCAGTTCACCCGACCAAGATTCGAACCTCGATCTCCCCGTCCTCAGCAGTCGAGTTAAACACGACAAGCGCGTTAGCCAACTACGCCACCGAGGCGGGTAATTTCAAATAACTTCTAGATACATTCAATTCTTAAAATTTGTCGGAGAAGACCACTTCTAATAAATTCTAAAGTCAGTCATCTGTCTGCAGGGAAAAATCAGGTGAAGAGTACTCTAAATAGCTTCTAGGGCCATCCCAATTTCAAAAATTTCTAAGAGAGGACCACTTTAAATAGCTTCTAGAATCAAAATGTGTGTGTGTGTGTATATATATATTTTAATTATTTTTTTTAAATTCAAAATAGATTCTAGCAACATTCATTTTCAAAAAATTTCTGAAGGAGGACTATTTCAAATAGCGTCTAGAAACTTCCAAATTTTAAAGAATTTCTAGGGAAGTTTATTCTAAATAGCTTATAAAAATGATCTAATCTCAAAAATTGGGAGAAGAACCACAATAAATAGCTTGTTGAAGCATCCAGATTTCAAAACATTTTTAGTGAAGACTTTTTTAAATAGTTTATAAAAATAATATAATTTTCGAAAATTGAGAGGAAAACCACTCCAAATAGCTTTCGAGGGCATCTAATTTTCAAACATCTTTCGTGGAGGGGATGAGGTAAAAGGAATGTCCCTGAAAAAAACCTTTGTTTGTGCCCCTCTCTCTTCCCCTTTTCCCCTAAAAAATAAAGTTCCGTCCCCACTGAACAAATGTGCTATCCTCCCACGACAGCTTGAACCGACACTTGGATGAATGGCACTTTAAATAACAACTAATAAAAATGAAGTATCGTGTTTAATTTTCGACATGACTGTGATCATTAAAATCGTCGCTGTGACATTTTAGACCAATCTTAAGAGGAGGAGGGGGGCGGGGGAATCATTTGTGCCGTCTGAATTACCCAATTTATATTCTAAAATACACATTTTTTGGGGACTTTCTGTGATATTTTAACTGTCTACATAAAAATGATACAGTATAATATGTAGTGCAATGCTAATGATCCATTAGTTTAACTGTCCCGGCACATATTTATCTGATTTCCAAACCCTTTCTACACCTCTGACAAGACATCTTGTGAATGTGTGGAATGCCAGGTCGCCACCGTGGTTCGGATTCCACGTTAAACTGTAGGTCCTTCATTTCATCTCACAATCACCCTACCATTACACATTAGCGTAAGTGCGTATAACCCGAACGGGTAGTAAGACGCGGTGCTAATAATAATAATAACATTAGTTTAACCTCATAAAGAATTAAGGGGAAGGGATAGGGGGGGGGGTCACATTACACACATTCTACAAGACAAAAAATTGTAAATTTCAAACTTCATAAAGACCCCGGTAAATATTGTTAAAACAAATTGATTTAAACAAGACATATATACCTCTTCTAGCCATAATATAGAGTGCATTAGAAAGGTATTGTGATTGTCTAACAGATGGCAGGCAGTACCAGCTTAATTCGAGTAAAACTTGGACTTTACTTCCTTTTACCCTGTTCCCTACGTATGTGAGAAGATATTTTTTAAACAATGAAAATATTAAATACGCAATGTTGATTTTAGAAAAGAAATGTTAGCGAAAATATCAAATGGCTTGCCTTCTTTCCCTCCCCCATTAACCTCCTAAAGGGTTCAAAATTGACTTGAATGCTCTTTAGGCTGGATGCACACTGGTTGATGATGGGTCATTTTTATAATTTTAATTCGTGCCATTAATATTAAACGCAGCCTATTAATTGTCTTTCTTGTACATTAGGGAAACTGGGGAAATGTTTAACAATAATAATAATACCTAGCATCGCGTCTTACTAATCGTTCGGGTTATACATATATATACCAATTACACAAATGGGTTAGGAAATGGGAAAGTTGAATATAGAGGAAGTGAGCCCTCATCTGCGTGAAGGGAGAGTGGAAAACCATTGAGGTTAAACTACACCAGTTGTAACGTTCTGGAATTACGTTACCGCGATGGGTGCCTATTGACGAATTATAATTAATACACTTTTCATTTTGACATGTTTTTTTTTTATTGCTGAATTAGTTTAATTAATGCGAAAATAGATCATCTCGAACTATACGCGGGCTAGCGCGGGCAGGTGTTGCTAGACGCCAAGTCAGTTCTGGACACCAACTGCCAACTCCCAACTCCCAACTGAACACTAACTTTATGTTGCACCATCCTTTGTATATATTCCTCGGTCATGGAAGCTTCGAGAAGGTTTAGTTTAGAAAAACAAAATACAAGACAAAAACATCTCTGTTTTACTCGAAGCTTCTAGAGCCGGAAAAAGACTCAAGTTACATTTTAAAATCTCTCTTCGAACCATCGAGAAGAGGAAGTTATTATTTGAAAAATATATATTGTCAAACTGACTTGGCTGGTGTCACGTGCGTGACGTCACTGTTCAGTGGCTTTTGCCTTCTTAGAAGAAGAGGTGCTTTAAGCGCCATTTAATATACTACATAATTTAAATTAAATAAGATACGTTTATAAAATTAAGATGATATTGTCAATGCTTTCACATACTTTTCAGGGGCAAATCAGTTACATTACAATACCCCCCAAAGTGTATCTGAAAGTAGAGACTTTGTCGTTTACTTTTTGATACGCTTTGCTAAAAAAAATAAAAGACGAGAAAAGATGGCATGATCATTTTTCGCACACCCTGTATAAAATTTCACAAGTTACAATATTTTGAAACATCCTGTATAACATTTCACAAATTGGATAAATTCAAATAATTTGGAACACTCTGTATAATATTGTTCTTGAATCATAATACTATTTTGAAGTGGTGTTCTCCTACTGTAAGTTTACATGAAGTTTATATATATAAAAGTTGAAGTTATACAAATCAAACATTAAAATATAAAATGTTAATCAAAAAGTTGAAATTAGATACATCAAATATCAAGATATAGAATTGTTAAGTATAATTACAATTAATTGAAATAAAATAATCTAAGTTTATTATATGAACATTTGAATTTAATATAAAAATATAAATTTAATCATTACTAATGAAAGTTTTTTATTTAAAAAAAAACAAAATTCGTTGCTATTACGTCCTTAAGATTGATTAAAATACATTAAACTTGTTAATAAATTTTTTTTTATATAATTGTCACTAATCAAAGTGTCTTTTAATCATTTATTGGTTTAAACACTTCGTTGCACTTTTTATTCATTTCAATGATCCTTCACGGATCCACCTTTAATTATTAGTATTACGATGACGATCCTTCACGGATCCACTTTTACTATTATTTTAACATACTTAACAAACACTCTTAATGCTACACATACCCTTAAAAAGCCTGACTGCCAAATTCGCTATATGAGCCACTATTATACTCTTAAAAGCCTGACGGCCAAATTCGCTATATGAGCCATCACTTAAAATACATTTACAAAATAATTAGCTTAAAAACACAAAAGAATTTACAAAATAAACCCAATTACTCAAAAGATAATATAATTACATTGTTTCGGACAGAGAAAGGATAATAACAGAACATCTGAATCACCTTACCAAAATCTTTATTTATGAGAATACCTAATCTCAAAACAAATTTAAAATATTTTAAATATATAGATGATAATCTTGGAATCATAAAATATTTAAAATTATTTTTTCCCCTTCTTAATTGAATAATGAATTTCACATTAGTGAAAAAAAAATCTTTACTTGCATCTTTCTGTTGATTACAATCTTTTGACTATTGCCTATTTGCCTTGCCTATTTGCCTTAGGCATTTAAAAAAATAAAATCTTTATAGTAGCCTAATTAGGTCTAACACCCTAATTAGCTCTCATCCTTGTTAATACATTAGCATTATTACATCACGTAATCACAGAATACCCTTTTAAACTTCTTCATAATCTCCTCAATATCTTTAAATTTTAATCCAGAATTAACCATTGGATATTTATTGCATATTATATAGTGGAAAGCTTAAGCCTCTGCCTCATTTATTATAACTGACTCTTTGTTGCGTTGTGCTAACTCTATGTTTGTGAATACCTGCTACCTGAACTTTGGTGATCCGTTTGACTCACCACTTATAAAAATGAAATTATTCTTCATGGCTTATTACATCTAAGTCCATGGCTTAATACACCTCAACTTCCTCACTCAATTCTCCTCAACGCTGCTAGATGCCCTCGGGCCATCCTTAAACTCATAACGACGATTAATTAATCTAGATCATGGCTTGCCCATAGCTAAGACCATATCTGAAAAAACCTAACTCCACTTCCTCAACCTATATACCTCAATGAAAAGACCTCAACTCCACTATCTGAAAAAATGCTTTTAAACAAGACTCTACTGGCCTCTTATTTCCACTCACCTTAACATACTGTAATAAGCACTCAAGTGCATATCTAAATTAATTTCTCTAGATATCTTAGATCTTACTCTTCAGCTTATCAGCTTACTCTGTGATTTCTTTAATATCTGAATCAAAATCGTTGAATTTATTGCCATTTAATTAATTGAATTAAAACAACCCCCACCTAAATATTAAAATCCTTATCTTGATTATAAAAAAATGCATCATTGATGAAATAATATATTTATTCAGATTTCCAAGATTGTCTATTAATTAATCAAACTTCCTAATTTTCTCATAAACTAAAATTATATAACTTCTTGTTAAAATTAAAATTTATATTTTTATCTCTAATTATTACTTAAACAATAGTTTACAATTAACAAAAATTATGACCTACTCTTAGAATATACTTAGACCCTAATCTATCCTCGCGTGATTACAGGCTTTCACGCACCTCCAGCTGACAAACTTATCCAAGCCCTCACCTAACCTTCTCTGCGATGTTATCCCTTGCATGCTTCTAAGGGTCCATGCCCCCTCCTTATCTGTTCTCCTATTTTGATTTATACAACTTTCTAAAATTATGCTAAGTCCAAATGTTATTAATCTAAATTGATAAGAATTTATATTTTTATACTTATAGATTTTATACTTAATGTACCGGGTTTGACTCTGACTTATTGCACTAAAAAAAATAAAAATAAGTGATTTTATCTTTCGTGGCCAAAGTCAGTTTGTGTTGTCGTCTTAGCTTTGCGATGTAGGAATGACAATAGATGACCGACCACCTGTATTAAGTGCGACGTAGGAATGAATGTATAGAATTTGTTTTACAACCCTCTCAATTTTTACAAAAGAAGGTTTAACTTCCTTTTCAGAAACTAAAAGATTAGTCTCACTTTTCATGTTTGGTCGTTTATGGTTTCTTTACAATTTCATTTTGAGGTGTGTCACCCTCCTTACTCACTTCAAAATAACACGCAGTTGCCTCAGAAAGAGGTGACTCTTTCAACATGTATTTTTGCTAGTTATTGTGCTACAGATCCAGGTTCGAACTCTTGCATCGTCATTTTACTATTTAATTATGTAAATAAAATCCTGTTCCTATCCTTTATAATTAATATAGCTGAAAAATGTTTAGATATCTGTCTTGCTATAATAGGGTTTTAATTCTGTAACATTAAAAACACCTCTAATCTTAAGAGTCTCAGGTCTTGAATTAAGTATACATTTTGACCTATTTGATGTTTTACCTGATATGGTCCTTCATATAGTAAAAATAACTTTTTTACTTCCTTATTCAAAGCTGATGATAATTGATGATTTTTTACAAGAACTAACTGGCCATTTGCGTATTCAATAGGTTTAAGAATCTTTTTATCATGGTACCGGGTTCGTTTCTCTGCTGTATCTTTTAATCTTTTTACTGCAAGATGTAATTTAGTTTGATGATCTATTTCTAACCTTGCTTGTTGCTACTTATAATTGTTTACTTTACAATTTCTACAAATACGCACAACCTTCTCTTGCACAGGAAATAGTACTTCTATTTCACTGAATTTGTACCTTTTAAATTTACTTAAATTTCTATTTTAAACTTTTCTTACTACAACTAAATGATTATAGTTACCCTTATTTTACTTATTTAAAATTTAAATCTTTAGTTAAACTGCTAATTTTTTACATTTATATAATCCGAAATTTAAAGTTTATTTAATTGCCTCCTGGATCAAATATTCTTTGTGAGTCGTACTCATTTAAATATGATGTCCCTGAAAATGGTGGTACATAATTAAAATTTGGAGGTTGATGTACTTGATTGGTTGTGAATCTGGGGTTACCTGTATTGTTATTTCTATTAATTTGTCGATCACTCGAATTTATTTGCCTCGAAGGTCCTTGGTTCCTATCCTGTCGATATTCTATTCTAGGATGTGGATATTTTCTATTTTGCTCTGGTATTGGATAATTATTTTGATATCTCTGCCTATCTTGTCCATTATTAATTTCTTTGAATTGAGGGTTTGTTGATTGCCTATGCCTATCAATATTAAATCTGTTTGTTTGCTCATTGATTTCTTTGTTTCTTTGATATCTATCGTCAAATGCCATTAATACTCTCTCTACTTCTTTGATGTTCTGTTTATTTATACTAATGAGAACGTCTTGTACTGGAGTTGGAAAATGATTCATTAGAAGACCTATCAATCTATCCTCTACTACTGGGTATCGCAAATATTTCGCCTGTGTTACAAATTTATTGAAATATTCACTCATAGTACCATCCTTGTCGTTATATTTTCCATTAAAAATTAATTGTAGAAAATCATCCTGCATATTTTGAGACCAATATTTTTCCAAAAATATTTCCCTAGCCTGCTCGTATGTCTCCCATTCACTCTCTATACTATCTGTCCAGGATTTCGCCTCATCTTCTAGGCCTGATAAAAATATCTCTATTTTGACTTTTTCATTTATTCTTTCTCCTTTAAATACTCTTTCTACTTTATTTATATATTGTACTGCTGAAATGTTTCCTCTCTTTCCTTTAAATTTTGGAATAAGTGCTAATGACGTTTCTCTTAGTCCCTTAGCAAATAAGTTGGTAGTATCGTGTAAGTTACTAGATTCCCCTAGATTTGTTTGATTTTCAACCACAAAATCGGTTAGTTTTTTATCTAGTTTTTTTACTGCCTTATTTACGATCCCATCTATCTGTTCTTTAATTAAAATTTTATTTGTGTCTTGCTGAGAATCAAGTACTGATTTTACCTCATTTATTTCTTTTTCAAGGTTGTGTTGGACTACCTTAACATTAGTTTGTGTATGTTCTACCTGTTCCTTTAACCCTTTAATTGACTCTTGTTCTACTGTTTCTATTTTATTTTTATTGGCTGAAATCTGTTCCATTAACTTGAATTGTCCTTTCCTTAGGTTTTCATGCTTTTCAATCAAAATCTGTTTTTACTTTTTCCTGTTCTATCACTTTTGTGTCTACCTCATTTAACTGTACTGCTAAGTTTTGATGAACCGTCTCTAATTGATCTATTTTTTGCTCTACATAACCAAATCTCTGATCACAAACCTCCTTACTTAACTCTATTTTAGCACTTAGTTCTTTATTAATTTGTTCAAGTTTAGTCTGATTTGTATCTATTTTCTGATTAATTGCCTGGGTATTTGCATATATTATTTGATTAATTTCGTGTCTACTTGTATCTATTTCCTGTTTAACTGCATTTATTTCCTGTCTACTTTTATCTATTTTCTGATTAGTTTCTTGGCTGCTTTTCTTTATTTCCTGTTTAGTTTCCTCTTTACTCGCTACCATTTGCTGTAACATTTTCTGATTACTTTCTTGTAACAGTTTCATAAGTTGATTTAAATCTACTATAGGTTGCCCCATTTTTTGTTCCCTATTATTTTCTCTTTCTTCCTCATCTACTATAACATTTCTTTCTTTTTCTGTCCTATCTCCTTCTCTCTCTCCCTCTGCAAATGACTCTCCAATGTCCTGTTCACTTTCTCTATTTCCTCATCTGATTGTTCTAGATCTAACTGATTCCTAGGTCTATTTTCATTTTCTACCTCTTCAGAATAGCTACTAGCGTCACTATTATCATTTGAATCTGCCATTTTTTAATTATTGTTCCCTTAATTTAAATCACAAAAAAATGTATACTGTTCCACCCCCAAAATGCACAAATGACATAAATATATTTTTCACTTATTTAATTTAAGTTTCTGTTGATGACTTATCTGTGATCTTCTTTAGACTCGTCTCCACCCCTTGTCTCCTTTGGTGATGGTAAGCTGCTTCTGTCGGTCCTCGACGCTGCTTACTGCTTATCTTGGTCCTCGGCGTTGCTTACTGCTTATCTCGGTCTTCGGCGTTGTCCTCTACTGCTTACCTCGGGGAGGTAATTCGTGCTGTATCTCGTGCTGTATCTCGGGGAGTTATCTTGTGCTGTATCTCGGGGAGTTATCTCGTGCTGTATCTCGGGGAGATAATTCGTGCTGTATCTTGTGCTGTATCTCGGGGAGTTATCTTGTGCTGTATCTTGGGGAGATAATTCGTGCTGTATCTTGTGCTGTATCTCGGGGAGGTAATTCGTGCTGTATCTCGGGGAGATAATTCGTGCTGTATCTTGTGCTGTATCTCGGGGAGGTAATTCGTGCTGTATCTCGGGGAGATAATTCGTGCTGTATCTTGTGCTGTATCTCGGGGAGGTAATTCGTGCTGTATCTCGGGGAGTAATTCGTGCCCCTAAGTTGGGAAGCCAATTGTAACGTTCTGGAATTACGTTACCGCGATGGGTGCCTATTGACGAATTATAATTAATACACTTTTCATTTTGACATGTTTTTTTTTTATTGCTGAATTAGTTTAATTAATGCGAAAATAGATCATCTCGAACTATACGCGGGCTAGCGCGGGCAGGTGTTGCTAGACGCCAAGTCAGTTCTGGACACCAACTGCCAACTCCCAACTCCCAACTGAACACTAACTTTATGTTGCACCATCCTTTGTATATATTCCTCGGTCATGGAAGCTTCGAGAAGGTTTAGTTTAGAAAAACAAAATACAAGACAAAAACATCTCTGTTTTACTCGAAGCTTCTAGAGCCGGAAAAAGACTCAAGTTACATTTTAAAATCTCTCTTCGAACCATCGAGAAGAGGAAGTTATTATTTGAAAAATATATATTGTCAAACTGACTTGGCTGGTGTCACGTGCGTGACGTCACTGTTCAGTGGCTTTTGCCTTCTTAGAAGAAGAGGTGCTTTAAGCGCCATTTAATATACTACATAATTTAAATTAAATAAGATACGTTTATAAAATTAAGATGATATTATTGTCAATGCTTTCACATACTTTTCAGGGGCAAATCAGTTACATTACACAGTTCACCCGAGCGAGATTCGAACCTCGATATCCCCGTCCTCTGCAGTCTAGCTCAACACGAAACGTAGTTAACTACGCCACAGAGGTGGGTTGGGGAATCGTTATTTTGGGGTTCGCTTAATACAGTGTTTCTTAACCTTTTATTACTCGTAGCCTCCAAAAATATCTTTAAATATTTTCGCGGCCTTCTAATTAGTACTAACATATTAATAATTGAGATTTATTCTAAAACAGTGCGTCTTTATTTACTGTTAATAACCATAAACAAATAAAATCACAGAAATTAACTTACCTAAATGTATTTAATGAGATCTCTGCTGTTGAACACGTTCCACTAATCGATCTATTTTGGTTTAAATTGTATTATTGCTATTCGCATTCGATTCAAAGTCGATTTCGCTGCTTCGTTTTAATAGGTCTACTTACCATTGTGTAAAATCCTTTTTCACATAAATTAGTAGAAACAAAGGACAGCAAATTTTGAATGGCGATGATGGTAAACAGATGCGGATCATCTTTATCATCTGTGATTTCTATTATCCGTGCCTCCCCTCTATTACCACGGAAAATCGAAAGTCTACTTACATGCTTACGACCATAGAATTCTTTCTTCCAAAACGTAAAATTTAATATAATTGACTTCAGTTATAAGCAAATAACATTTCAAATTATTTTTCTGAGCCCCCCCCCCAAAAAAAAAACTCTTGTGGCCCCCCGATTAAAAATCGCTGCTTTAATACACTCGTTCAGAATAGTAATAATAATAATTATTATTATTAGCACTTACGCTAATATGTAATGGTAGGGTGATTGTGAGATGAAATGGAGGATCTACAGTTTGACGTGGGATCCGAACCATGGTGGAGGCCTGGCATTCCCCACATTACCAAGATGTCTTGTCAGAGGTGAAGGAAGGGTTCGGTAATCAGATAAATTTTGTGCCGGGACCGAGGATTGAACCCCGGATCCCAGCACAGAAGTCCAACACCTTACCCCTAGACCACCAGGTCACCTACAGAATAATTAATTTAATGCATGTGTCTTATACATTTTATCCACATAATATTTAAACTGTGTATTCTCAACTTACCCTGAAAGGTAGCAAGCTTACTTTGACGTGGTATACTATGACCCACTCTTATAAACTCTACCATAGTGGAACCCCGCAAGGTAAGCGAAGGGTACATGAATAAATGACGATAGTTTCCGTCAGTTAAAAGGATACATTATTCATTTCTTTAGAATATTTGAATGGATTGAAAAATGACACCCGAAAAGCAGGATTGAACCAGGACCTTTGGCTTAGCACATACTACCATTACGTTATACAGGCATCGTCCCATGTTCAGGGTAATTATTTCAGGCATCGTCCCATGTTCAGGGTAATTATACAGGCATCGTCCCATGTTCAGGGTAATTATACAGGCATCGTCCCATGTTCAGGGTAATTATACAGGCATCGTCCCATGTTCAGGGTAATTATACAGGCATCGTCCCATGTTCAGGGTAATTATACAGGCATCGTCCCATGTTCAGGGTAATTATTCACTCGTATTTTTAAGGTTTAGCCAATGATGGACGTGTATTAATAATCGGCCACTAAGAGATAACAATAAAATTATATATTACAGCCAATCTTCCATCACAGACTCTGCCTTAAAATACGAGTGAAGAATAACTTCAATGACGGGACGATTCCTGGATAGCTCAACGGTATAAAGTTGACGCGATAAGTCAAAAGTCCCGGGTTCGTTATCCACGACTAAGTGCTATTTAAATATATTCGAATATGATTATGGCTGATTTCAATAACTATAATCATTCATCCCTCAATCTTCAACTTTCATTATACTTAATTGTATAGCGTTGCTTTCTTCCATTTCTTTAATCTATTTTTTTTAGCGCCGCGTCTTACAATCCGTTTGGGTAATAAGTATATGTACTAATTAGACTAATGGGTTAGGGATTAGGAAGGTTGAATTTAGAGGATGTGTATACCCACATTTGCTTGGAGGGAGAGTGGAAAACAATTTAGGAAAACCACCCTCAGTACACCCGTCCGGGATTGAATCTTTATCGCCCCGTATTCAGCAATTTAGTCTGTTGTGAGAGTAACGCCTTAGACAACGCGGCCACCAAAGCGTGTCTTAACTATGCTAACGGCCTTTAAAAAATAAGAGCTAAAGAAAATTGGTATAGTAAAAAAACAAACAAAAGTTGTCTTTTATTTACATTATTAGGGGATCCGTCAAGACTGGTGGTTGTTGGGTGGCCTGGTGGTCTAGGGGTAAGGTGTCAGACTTCTATGGTGGCGGCCGGGGTTCAATCCTCGGTCATGGCACAGATTTATCTGATTTCCAAACCCTTCCTTCACCTCTGACAAGACATCTTGTGAATGTGGGGAATACCAGGCCTCCACCGTGGTTAGGATCCCACGTTAAACTGTAGGTCCTCCATTTCATCTCCCAATCGCCCTACCATTACACATTAGCGTAAGTGCGTATAACCCGAACGGGTAGTAAGACGCGGTGCTAATAATAATAACAACAATAAGACTGGTGGTTGCCCCCCCTTTCCTCCTTGAGAAGAGGGATCTAGGGGAAAACTGCCCCTTTAGACTTCCCCCTTATACCGCTGTTTGAGCAGTCCGGCTGTATTCATGTTCGCGAGTGTTTATTTGATAAATAGTGTAGACATAGAAACCTTGGCGCGCCAAATATTTTCAAACTGCTGACCAGTCATTTCATCATGTTTATACACGGGTCTGTGAAGAAATGGGAGGTGGAGGGGAAGCACAGATACAGTCCAATTTTCATAGTAAGGTAGTTTTAGAAATTACAAACACATTGATAAAATTGTACTGTATTTTTGTGCTATTCTTTAGGTATTGATAATATCTATAAAAAGTGACAGCTGCAGATCACATGACTTGATGTATCAATATACTAAAATTGTTTTAGTAGCTTTGGTAACTATCTTATAATTTACTTCCTACCAAAATTATACTTTAGGTATCTCCAATATGATCATTATCAGTTTCTCTGTTCAGTCGAAAAAATCTTGAAACCCAGAACACATATGAAGCTTAAATTTTGCAGGCAAGTGTCTCCAAACTCAAAAGAATATAGGAATATGTGGTTGTCAAAAATGTCTATGGGGGGCCACAGGGTAGGAAACTGAACATTTTCAGGCAGGTAGCACTTATCAAAAAGGTGTACAATGCGTGGTGGCCAAAAATGTCCCAGGAAGCCCCCCTCCCCCCAAAAAAGTAGGAAAATTTTTAAGAGCCAGATGACCTAGAAAGCTGAAATTTTGCAGGTGAATAACCACTAGAACATAATGGTGCAGAAATACTTGGGAACAGAAAATTCCGATGGGGTGCCCCCAAAACGGGGCTTTCAAAAAACAAATGTCAAAAAAATTTCGAACCTCAGAAGAGCTGAAATTTTCAGGAAGAACGCCACTTGCCCAAAAGGGTCCAGGAGTATTTTGTGACGGTAGTTTCCCAAGGGGCCCGTGGAAGTATTTCAAAAAACAAAAGTCGAAATATCTCAAAGTTTAGAAAACCTAAACCGTTTCCTAAATCGTGAAACGATTCATGTTTCTTTCAGATCAGAATTTGACGGTTTTTCTCAAGTGTTCTTTACTAGCGAACAGATGGTAGATATCCTACTGTATCTGAGGGCTACAGCTAGAAAAGAAGCTACCGGAAAAGCACAAGGATTTGTACGCTGTTCATGCACGAAGAAGTGTAATTTGAAGCAATGCTTGTGAAGTAAATAGAAAAAGCTTTGCATCTCCAAATGCCATGGCAGCATATTTTGTTTAAATAAATGAAATAAAAGGTGTAATTGATGCTTTAAATAATAAGTTGATTTTCGCAAATCGCTGTTATTATTATTATTATTATTATTATTATTATTACTATTATTACTATTATTTGTCCCTAGAGACAACTAGTTTTAACTAACAACTTGTTTTAATGGTCAGAGACTTCAGTCAATACGGATTTTAACTATTACCTACTAGTATTGACTGCAGGATTTCTAGTACATAATAGAAATTCTTGACTGCATCTTGTTGGCTCTAGAAACTGACTTTACCTAAACTATTGTTGCCTAGTTAAATCAAGTTTAAACAGATTTCGTGTTCTAACTATAACATAAATACTTCTTTCTTTTACGTTAATAGGTGAATGTATGACTTCTATATGCATAAATCAATTAAGACTTTTCTAGATATATATATAATAATTAGTTGTTGAAATTAGTTGGTGAGTAAGTGAGCCCCAGTATTTTTAAGAAAGCTCACTTCCAATCACCAACATTTTTTAAGCACCACGTCTTACTACCCGTTCGCTTATACGTCTATGTACTAATTACGCTAATGGTTTTAGGAATGTGAAAGGTTATGTTTAGACGAAGTGTACACGAATTCTCGTGGAGGGAGAATTAAAAACCATTTTGGAGAAAAAAAACCTCAGTACACCCGACTGAGATTCGATCCTCGATCTATCCATCATCGGCAGTCTAGTTGAACATGAGAGTAGCGCGTTATACCACGCTGCTACCAAAGCGAGTCATAAATTATTTTTAAAATGTATATAAACATGTTTCACATTTGATCTTATTTCCAAGTTGTAATAATGTTTGTACTCCAGTAATGTGGAACTGGTTGACATTATAGGAAGTGGTCAAAATGCTGAACTTTTTCAAAACTATCAGATGTTTGGAATAACCCATAGAACACACCAAGTCAACAGTTCGAGAGAGATCGAGTATAACATACAAACAGTTTAATGGAATCACTTGACTGTAGCTTGGAAACACGGTCAAATGGGACACATGTTCATGATATGAAACTCTTTTTATTATTATTAATTGTTATGTCCTCTTCATCCTTAATGTCATGCACTTGTAATGCCTGTACAGTTACAGTAGGCCCATGGCTTCTTTGGTGCTGACTGACAGCTCACAGTTGACAGATAATAGCTTTGAAAAGCTACCAGACCAAATTATGTATCCCTACGCCGAACCATATGATCTGCAAAAACATGTGTTTAGCAGCTGTCACTTCTGACGGTCAAAATTTAGGTATATACCTAAATGTTGACTGTCAGAAGTCAGCTGTGAGCTGTCAGTCAGCACTAAAGAAGCCATGGGGCTACTGTACGTTAACGGGTGTAGGTTTGTGTTCGTTCTCGCGAGATGCAGGCAGTAGCTGCCGAGCGCTAGGAGGTTATGTTGGCCCGTGCCCCTTCACTCGTCTGCTGAATACACAGCTAATTACTGCAGCCTCATCAACACCCGGACATGGTTCATCGCACCATCTTGTCCTCCGCCTACCACTGGGTGACCCTAGGTCACGCACGTTCAAACGGATCTTCCTTCCTCTGTCTTGACTGGGTCTAATAGGATCGATCACCGCCTCACTCAATTCCGGACATTCTTTCTGTTTTCACCGCGTCTTACTACCCGTTCGGGTTGTACGCATTTACGCTAATGTGTAATGGTAGGGTGATTGTGAGATGAAAATGGAGGACCCACAGTTTAACGTGGGATCCGAACCACGGTTGAGGCCTGGCATTCCCCACATTCACAAGTTGTGATTAATACACGTCTTGTCAGAGGTGAAGGAAGGGTTTGGCAATCAGATAGATCTGTACCGGGACCGAGGATTGAACCCCGGACCCCCAGTACAGAAGTCTTGACACCTTACCAGTAGACCGCCAGAGTTAGCCGACGCGTGTGTTAATGTGTTAGGGATGAGCAAAGCTGAATTTTAGAGGGAGCACACCTTAACCCGCTTCGGTGGCCGCATGGTCTAACGCGCTACTCTCGCAGTAGACTAGACTGTCGATGACGGGGAGATTGAGGTTCGAATCTCGGTTGGGTGTAGTGAGGGTAGTTTTTCGTTGTTGATTTTCTACTCTCCTTTCACGCAAATGCGGGTACATTCCTCATAAATATAACCATCCTAATCCCTAAAACCATAAGTGTAAATTAGTACATAAGCGTATAACCTAAGCGGGTAGTAAGACAAGGTGCTAAACATAATGTTTACCCCCTCCCCTCCCCAAATTTGGGTGGAGGAAGGGTGGGAAACCATTTAGATGTGGGTGGTAAAACCCTCAAATACACCGGACTTTGGTTCGATCCCAGATATCTCTGTCATCAACAGTCAAGTCTGTTGCGAGAATGACGCCTTAGAACATTCGGACACTGAAGCGGATGTTTTTACTATTATTACTTATTTTGCACTTTATGAACCAACTTATACATTAGCTTAAATCTAAACCAGACACAACACCCAGTACTCCAACCATTAATTCATCACTATGAATGGGGGGAAACACATTTCACCAGTGATACATTTTTATAACATAGCCTGGAATCTAACCCGGGAACCTTATCTATATTAATGTTAATAATATTAATCACGTCCCTGGGTTATATCAATATGTGGCACACTTTTTGGAAATATTATTTCGATAGATTTGAGGAAGATACTTATCAAATATATCTTCCATTATTAATGAAAGTCACAACACTGTATGATAATGTTTAAAAAAGTATATATATATATTGTAAAAAATATTTTAAATATTTCATAATAGCTATGTTTGAACATTCCAATTAGAATATAATTTGTATTGTATAATGTGCAATGCAGACAACAAATGAAGATTTCCTCAATGTTGAGCTCAAGTAAATACATTTCTAGAGCCCAATTTTCATAAAAAGAAACTTTTCATAGAAAAGTTAATGTATCTACTTTGATGTTTTAACACGTCAGCTCATGTGATCTGCAGATGTTATTTTTTTACAAAATAACACTAACATTTTAGTAAAATGTTATCTGACAGCCAAAATATGTGTTGATAGTTTCTAAAAGGCTCTTCTTATGAAAATCGGACTATATAGTGAATGATCAATAAAGTTGCAACACACAATGACTGTAGAATACAGACCCTTTATTTTCCAATAAGTGCCGATATGAAGGTTCTGAACCTTAAAAGGTAATAAATTACGATCCCACATCGGTGGGCTAGCGGACAAAGGCGTCAACTCTAGTCTAGTTTTGTTTTATAGATGATGGATTGGTTAGGATTTGAATTCTGGTTGGGTGTATCACGGTGATATTTCCTAAATAGTTTCCCGCCCTTATCCCACACGAATTTGGGACATTCAATTTATATTCAACCTTTATAAATATGTAGATCTCCCAGATGTTGAGTAATATGCATTCAACTTTATAAAAAAAAATATAGGAGAATTAAACACTAACAATTTTTGATGAGGTTTTCAATGTGGTATTTTCAACCCCTCCTTCCAGGCAAGTGCTGGTTAGGCTCATACTTATAAGCCTCCTCAAACCTTACCACTTTATATTAAGGTGGGAGTGGAGTAGGCTTCAGAAAAGGTCGGTGTTTTTGCAGTATTTATAGTAAAACCACCCGCCTCGGTGGCGTAGTTGGTTAACGCGCTTGTCGTGTTGAGCTCGACTGCCGAGGACGGGGAGATCGAGGTTCGAATCTCAGTCGGGTGAACTGGGGGTGGTTTTTCCTGAATGGTTTTCCACTCTCCCTCCACGCAAATGTGAGTTCACTTCCTCTAATTCAACCTTCCAAATTCCTAATCCATTAGCGTAATAAGTACTTAAAGCGTATAACCCAAACGGGTAGTAAGACGCTGTGCTAATATTAATTAATTATAGTAAAACCTGTTTTTTGGGCACAGCAAATAAAATATCGCTCCAGTAGAAAGATAGAGTTTAATTTTCTTCACATGGTAATATCAACAGTTGTTGAATATCTGTCATGAGCATAGCGGCATTAGATGACAAACATTTTAAATCGAGGTAAAAAGTTGTAATTAAATTCCACGACACTCTTGACAGATATTCAACAACTGTTGATATTACCATGTGAAGAAAATTAAACTTTAATTTTCTAATGTAACAATATTTTTTTAAATTTGATCAAAGAATATTTTAAGATAAAAAAAAGCTCAAAAATATTGCTCTTATCTCTCATCCCCTATACTCTCACATTATACCCCTATTAACCATATTTAGGAGTAATAAGTGTTTTAAAAATGGTCACATTCACAACTGGAACCTATTTTAAAAGAGCGTGGACTCCCCGAGGGTAGTCCACCAACAATGCAGTCATGTACAAAGAGCTATCTACCCATTAGGTGCACAGTTTCAAATATTGGTAATAGTTAACTCCGACTTTAGACGTCACATGATCAGCGGGATGATGATATTATGTATAGCAGTTTTTATTAAAACTTTATGATAATTTTCACATATTTATCTAACAGTGATATTTCCTTATAGTATTTGTATCGATTTTATTTACGTATTTTACAAGACTCAGGTCATTTTCATCTGGAATTGTTTGTCTCCAGTTCACATCCCCACAACTTATTTATGCTGGGCGCGGATCCCGAAAACAACTAATGGACAGATTTTTTTTCTAAAACCTAGGATTTGACATTTTAAAATGACCAAAGCCTGAAGTTCTATTCAATTTCGGGCTTTGGCAGTCTCCGAACAGCCAAACCTAGTATTGTGCAATTAATAAACGACCAAAGCTTAGAATAAAATTTTGAAATAATATTTTAGTTCGTTTCTCGACCAGACTGAATGGGTAGTGCACGACCAATTTTGATCAACCACATCAATAACAAGAGGGCAAGTGTATCTCATTGAAATTCAAAAATAAACGGATAGAGATTACAAATTTATTTTATATTATCAAGACCATCTAACCAAATTTGTTTTTAAGCCTATCTAACCTAACTTGAAGATTATATTTTCAACTTTGGTTGTTTAGTAATTGCACAATCTTAGGTTTGGCTCTTTGGAGACTGCCAAAGACTGAAATTGAATAGAACTTCAGGCCTTGGTCCTTTTAAACGTCCAATCCCACGATTGAGAAAAAAATCCATCCATAGGCGGTTTTCGGGCTTTGCGTCCAATTTGGATATATATATATATAATAGGGCACTACCATATAACAATCTATCATATATATATAACGCCATGAGAAAAACCTCAAAGATATAAAGGCCCTATATAAAACAAATCATATGTGGAGTAGAGGGGCCAACATTGAGAGAGATATCTTTACAGTTGTTTAGTTTGACATTTTCTGTCAAAGGTGACAGTTTCAGGAGACACTGAGCTTGGCGTATGTTTGAATGGTAAATTGGATTGAGTAACTTGAACCGTCAGATGAGCTCCTTTCATTTGACGATCTTAATTTATTTTGTATTTATTTTGGGTGACCTGGCAGTCTAGGGGTAAGGTGTCGGACTTCTGTGCTGGCGGCCGGGGTTCAATCCTCGGCCCCGGCACAGATTTATCTGATTTCCAAACCCTTCCTTCACCTCTGACAAGACGTGTATTAATCACAACTTGTGAATGTGGGGAATGCCAGGCTACCACCGTGGTTCGGAATCCACGTTAAACTGTAGGTCCTCCATTTCCTCTCACAATCACCCCACCATTACACATTAGCGTAAGTGCGTATAACCCGAACGGGTAGTAAGACGCGGTGCTAATAATAATAATAATAATAATAATAATGTATTTATTTTCGGTTGTAATTAGTTTTCCAACCCTTTGCGACGAGTTTAGGGATCTGTAACAGCTACTAGTTCACACATACACACACACACACACACACACGTATGTGTGACAAGGGAGCTGACACAGCAGACGGCGCGTGCTAGGTATCCTGCACCTCTGATACTCCCACAAGGTAGTACCCGTTCGCATGGCGCAACTACTGTGCTCGTGTGAAACAGTTCCACTGAAGTGCTCTCGCGAGAAGCGCCGTTTCACAGGAACCGTCACTTTCTGGTAGAAACAGACTTTTAGAAAGAAAAAAAGAAAAAAAAATCGCAAATTAAGGGTACAAGTGAAAAAGGAGGAAAGTCATATTACACACTTTTCCCAGGACAACTTTCATATCTCAAATTCCACACGAAACCCATTAACTTTTTTTTTTAATAATTCTCATATGACAGAGACCTTTGTTAACCAAAATCATGATTTCCTAATGGATAGCAGCACTAACTCAATCTAACTAGATGTATAAATAATGTTAATTAGCCTAAATTAACTACCAACTCTTCTTGAAATAAATAATACAACACAGATGTTGATATTGTCTAGACTAGGTACTGTATAGTTTAGTTTAGAACAAAAAATTAAAAATAGTTTTTTTTAGTAAACTACCCTCATCTGAATAAACAAGTAAACCATGCTATTTATCATTAAAAAACCACTATCCACCCAAATGCCAATTTTTAACAAATTAGTTAGTCCTTTTTTTTAAAAAAAATCAAAGTGTTTAAAAATAAGTTGAAAGGGAACTATCCTAAGACAACTAATCAATAAGTGTTACTTTTATGTAAGATAAAGCTTCCCCAATTATTTATTTTTGAACATAATCGTTTAAGCGATGTTTTTAATAAACCACCCTTAGTTTTAGAGTTAGAATTGAATCTCTATCTAGTCTCAAGGTATGGACATATTTCATCTAAATATTAAGATTAAACGAAATCCGACTGTTGCCCTTGGTATGAGTAATCTACAGATAAACATACAGTAGACCCATGGCTTCTTTGGTGCTGAATGACAGCTCACAGCTGACTTCTGACAGTCAACATTTAGTTATATACCTAAGTTTTGACTGTCAGAAGTGACAGCTGCTAAAAACATGTTTTTTCTGATCATATGGTTCGGCGTAGGGATACATAATTTGTTCTGGTAACTTTTCAAAGACGTCAGCTGTCAGTCAGCACCAAAGAAACCATGGGGCTACTGTACATGGGGAAAAACCAAGAGAGGGACAAATAAACAAAGGCATATACATACATGGGGATAGACAAATAGAGGGACAAACATACAATCAGAGACATATACATACAAGCTGACAGACATACAGTCACAAACAAAACGTGGGGACAGAAAAACACAGGGCTGGATATAATTATAAAAAAAACTTTTTTTTTAGTTCGTGGGCAATGGACACACATAAAGTTAAGATCCATCAATATCTCAGGTCAGAAATGTTTACGATTACAAAAAGCTTTCTCTTCATGAGAAAGTAAAAAATTGGCTGCATACTCTACAGCGTCACTCTTGCCACAGAGGGACTACCGATGACAGATATATCGGGGTTCAAATCCCGGTTGTATGTACTGAGGGTGGGTTTTTTTCTAAATGGTCCACCACTATACTTATACTCAAATGTGAGTAAGCTACCTCAAAATGCAAACCTTATTCGCCACAAAAACATTAGCATAATTGGTACATTAGCGTCCAACAGAAATGGGTTGTAAGACGTGGTGCAAAAAAATTATAATTAAAAACACGAATTAATTCCAGCTCTCCCATTGGCCTTGAGAAGGCAGTGTCGCTTCCCGTGAGCACGTCAGTAGAGGGACAACGAATTGACCAATCTACATTGAGCATTTCAAAAGAAGCGTTTAAACTACAAAATGTTTATTTGATGAGCGTCAGCTAAAAATGTCATCAAAGTACTTGAGGGTGCTACCGTAGAATGAGGCAAGCGAAGCGCTGGTATGCATGCGCCTCTTGTCCTCATTCATTTGTTCGGCACATTTGTCGCCGTGATGTCTCCCTGTCAACTGTGGCGACGGTGAATCTAGAACAGATCTAATTATTTATTTAGTTTCTTTCGGTAAGAATTGAACAGTTGAAGATTTCAATCGTTCGCGTAACTAGAAGGAATTTGTTCACGTTCATCATAACATAGGTAAGTATTTTTTTTTTTTATGTTCTTACTAAAATGGATTGAACATATACTTCTCGATTCCGATTCTTAAAATTTTTGAATTTCGAATTTTTTGAATTTCTAATCCAAATTCGAGTTCTTTAATCTTTAAAAAATGTACAACTTTAGTTGAAGTGAAAATATTAAAAATTTAATTTATTAATACAATTTTCTCCTTTTTTTGTTATTTTATTGTTATTACGACTACATAATTATTATATATAATTCCTTTTATCAAATTGCTTAAAATTGTTATTTAAAGTCAAGATATTCATAAATTGTATTAGAGATAATTTTTTAGATATTTACAAAACTCGAAAGATCTCGAATACCATAGTATTTGATGGATTCGAATTATCGAGAATTTGAGCGTTCTATTACTATTTTTTACTTATGGTTTTATTATATTAGACCTGTAGTTTATACTTTCTCGTTTGGAGAAAAAATTGTGATCATGAAAAGTGTTTACCTCAAGATTATGATCAATCTGGATAACCAAAAATGTTGATTTTACAATTATATATGTTTCCATGTTCGTTTGTCTGTCTGTCTGACCCTGAAGCCACAGTTAAAACGGTTTGATAAATTTTGTTCAAATTTAATTTTAAATTTTAAAAATTCTGATTACAACCCTCAAATTAAAGGGCATGTGTTTAAGACTGATTTTTTTTAAGTTCGAAATTTTTAGAAAATGCCTCTAACGATTTTATTTTAAAATGGATTTCAATAAAGTTTTTGACATGACAAATAACACTGTTTTTCTTTTCTTTTTCCGAAGTAAAGGGTTTAGGGTACCATAGTTTAATTTTGATTTGTTTTTATTTATCTTTTTATTGAAAAAGGACTTTAATGTTTTTAATACAAATATTATATGTTTCACATTTTATCAAAATTTCTAACCCGCCTCTGTGGCATAGTTGGCTAAAGCGCTTGTCGTGTTGAGCCCGACTGCTGAGGACGGGGAGATCGAGGTTCGAATCTCGGTCGGGTGAACTGGGGGTGGCTTTTCCTAAATGGTTTTCCACTCTCCCTCCTCGCAAATGCGGGTTCACTTCCCTTAATTCAACCTTCCCAATTCCTAGTCCACTAGTGTAATTAGTACTTAAGCGTATAACCCGAACGTGTAGTAAGACGCGGTGCTAATAATAATAATAATAATAATAATAAATAATAATAATAATAATAATAATATAACAATTAGTTTAAACTCTGTACATTTATGATTATAAGAATAATGTTGTTTTTTAAGCAGAAAGGGATAGTTTATGATAAATTATTTTTGAAAATGTTGTCATAAACTATAATATAATATATGAGAATGTATGTACGATTGTCTTAAACTATTAATTTATATTACTTTTTTCAAACAACTTAATCGTTTTGACATACACTGTAAGCTTTTCGAAATACATGTTCATTTCTTAATCAGAATTAATTGATCAGTCGATTACACACATTTTATAGTGACATTTATTACATGTAGAACTATCTAAATATATGAATTATTAGACTATTAGCGTGTGTTATATAACTTATAACTGGTTTCAAATTCAACTAAAACATTGTGATTCTATCTGTACACAGTCTATCTTGCAATTGTTATTGCTTTATACAATTTTAATAAATTCATACGTCAGGTCATATGATTTCTATGACTTTTGATGGATATTATCAATACGTTAAAATAACACAAATAATATAGTAAAATGCTGTCAAAATTTGACCTCAAAGAAATATGTTTGCATTTTCTAAACTGCTCTAGCAACCAAAATCAACCCATCTGGCAACCAGGCCTGATTATGTGCTCAAACTGGGACAGGTACCAGGGGCAGAGCACGGACCCCCTTTGCTTGGTTTTACTCGACCTCAGTGGTGCGGGGAAAAAAAGTGAGGGGGGTAAATTAGCTTAACAACTAGAAATGAGATTTGAGGACCTTTGGCCCCAAAGCTAAAGGTAGAGGTTTGGGGACCCTATGCGAATGTTTGATAATAGAAATATTACAGAAGATCTTTTGGGTTAACCTAATTGTTTTATACTTATCTATTGGCTATTTGTAGTGGTCTTTTTTCATAAATGTTTTTTAAATTTTTTAATATATCTTTAAGTGATTTAGGGTGTTTCTGTCCAGAATATTTTTAGAAAATTATGTGTCTCTTATCAAATCTATTTGAAGTGGTCTTCTTACGGCAAATATTTGAAAGCTGGATGAATCTAAAAGCTATTTGGAATGATCTTTACCTTGATTTTTTTTAAATTTGATGTATCCAAAAGATATTTAGAGTGGGCATCTTTCAGCAAATTTTGGAAAATTTGATGCGCTCAGATGTTATTTGGAATTTTAGTTTCCTGGAAAATTTAATGATTTAATGCCTCTGGAAATATTTAGAATATTCTTCGCCTTTTTTTTTTAAATAACTGTCTTATTTTTATTTGTAGTTGCCCTTCCCTGCCATATTTTGAAAATTGAATGCCTATAGAAGCTATTTGGAGTTTGATACGAGACAATTTTTTATATTAAAATTTGATAATATCAAAGGGGAGTGAAATAAATCTAATGCGCTGCAAGTTTATTCCAATCGGGAGGAGAAGGACATAAATTATTTCTTAGGTTGAGAAAATCCCCTCCTCCCGCCACCCCCCACCCCACCCCACGCCTCCAACCGCTATGCCACCAAAGTTTGACTAAAATTTTTATTTTATTTTTTTCAATCTCTGGTCACTTCTACAAAACTTTGTATCTAGGGTTTTCATAAGGGCTCCCACAAAGATTTTTTTGAATTAGATATCTAACCCTAAAATTATGGGTAGTTTACTTGAGGGCAGAAAAATTCTATTAATTCTTGTATCCAGATATTGTTTAGTATTACAAACAAAATGTCTATTTTCATTTTTACATGTAAATTACTTTAAGAGTACTTTACATTAGCAGAAAATTCCAATTTTGATCATATTATCTCCGCTACAATTTGAGTAAAGTTATAATAAAATCTTTAATTTGGAATATATTTTACAAAAGTTTCAACCCGATTGTTAAAATGTTTTAGGCCGAGATACAGACAGACAGACAGACGGCATCGCGGAAACACCTCTTTCGGTTTCAAGGGGATCATTAAACGTTTACATTTATCAAAATCTCGAGTTAGATTCTTTTATTGACGGTCACAATAATTCTCTCTCCAAGTGATCGTGAGAAATTAAACGTAACAGAGTCTCGTGCCCAGTACCCTGGTACCAATAACCCCCCCCCCCCCCCTCCCTCTTACCCTGGTGGCGGGCCCACTGGCAACACTATATGTTATGCCATTCTTTAAATATCACCATTATTAGGTCATCAATCTTGAAATTGGTTGACTGCAGCTCTGCACTTTTGCCAATCCTGTTTTTTTTTTAATTTGCACCTTCTTCTGCCGTTTTCTAATTCATGTACTCCATTCTTGGTCTCCCGTTTTAATATCTCCTTCTATAATTATCATCATCAAACACTCTTGTCTAAGTAATACTGGATGTCTTACTGTATATTAGCTCTTCTTTGCTTTAATACCTTAAAAAAAACACTTGCTCAGTTTCTTTATTTTCATTATTTTGTGCTAATATTTCTTCTTATAAAAATCATGCGGCACCCCTCCCTGGCAGATCTAGCGGCACCCTTAAGTGCCGTGAAACACCGTTTGAGAATCCATGATTTAGGGGCTTCTGGGGGATGTTTAAAAACACAACTACCCTCGGAGGAGACGTAAATCCGTCGGTCCCATTTCAATTGTGGCATGTTAAAGATAAAGAGCCCCGGATGGTATATGAAAAACACTATACCCGGCAAAATTGGTATGCTCTTTCGCTCTCACTCATAGAAATTCTCGTGTGCTGATGTAATTAGTCGGTTCAGAAAGTGCATGTTAAATACCTCAAATAAATAAGTTAGTAATATAAATGCTATAAGCCTACCTTCGTACCGCGATTCCAATATAAATATAGAGGTGAATTAAACTAGTATCCATCGCAATTAATTTTTACGCCAATTTTCTGTTACATAAGATATAGCGAGGTTACAATACGTAACCAGGCCTCCACCGTGGTTCGGATTCCACGTTAAACTGTAGGTCCTCCATTTAATCTCACAATCCCCTACCATTACACATTAGCGTAAGTGCGTATAACCCGAACGGGCTGTAAGACGCGATGCTAATAATAATAATAATAATAATAATAATACAATACGTAACCAGGCCTCCACCGTGGTTCGGATTCCACGTTAAACTGTAGGTCCTCCATTTAATCTCACAATCCCCTACCATTACACATTAGCGTAAGTGCGTATAACCCAAACGGGTAGTAAGACGCGGTGCTGCTGCTAATAATAATAATAATAATAATAATAATAATACAATACGTAACGTAACGTAACGAATAATTGGCACACACATTTTTTTTTTATCATCGAGCCTTACCACCTGTTCAGGTTATACACATAAATTATCAATACTCTAAGCGGGTAAGGATGAGGAAAGAAGTATTTTAGAGGTGATCTACCGCATTTGCATGGAAAGAGAGTGGTGAACCATTTATGAAATTACAACCTCATTAGACCCAATTGGGATTCGAACCACATTCTCCCCATTAACAGCAGGTTAGTCTAACACACAAGAGCGATGCCTTGGACCGTTCGGCCACCGAAGCGTGTAAAAAAATTAATTATTTATAGGGGGAAGGATGGGGTGGGCAGATCTTTATGATAAATGCTCGTTTGTTTCAAATTTGTCAGCTCTATATTTATTTATTCTTATCCTCAGGTTAAAACTGTTACAAAGATCTAATTTCATGTATTACTACGCCTAGGAATGTATTCTTCAACTGTCACTTTACAGTTTTCGTGTGAGAAATTTGTCTAGTCAGTCGGTGTTCAGGCTAAAACTATTCAAACACGTTGCTTCAATTCTACGACAATTTATTATTTACAATATTGTGAAAACTAAAAAACAGCTGACGTGCTGTAAGCTTAGTTACAGTATGTAGGTCAACTTCTTAAAGAAAAATAAAACAATATGTTGGGGGGGGGGGAAGTGGTTGGGGTGCGAGGGAGGGGGATAAAAACGGGAGAGGTTAAGGTGTTGTAAACTAAACTTTACAAATTAAGTCAAAGTAAAAAAAGGATTCGGTTAGTAAAATGGTCGAGGTGGACAGACATATTGGCTTTGTAAGATTTTTTTTTGTGCATAAAATGACTGACGTGAAGAAGTGCACTGTCACAAATAATTCGGAGTCAATAATCTCTAATGAACCTGAGTTCAACGCGCAAACTAGACCCCAATTAAAACATTCCGACCGAATACGTTGGATTCCGTCTTCGGTATTAACGAACGTTCGACGAAGCAGTATGACCATTTTTAAACGGGGATAAGGGGCCTTTCAAATACCTCGATTTATTATTATTATTATTATTATTATTATTATTATTATTACTATTATTATTAGTATTATCTGTAAAAAATACTCAAAGCCCCTGGCTACTGACCTAGAGGTCCCGGACTCGATTCCCGGCTGATACAGGACAATTTTTTCTCGAAAGGGGAATAATTCCCACGGTCACCAGGTTTTTGGTTGATTGGGCTTAAGTTAGGTTAAGATTTTCATTAGTTCCACCCCACCATATTAACTTTCGTCACCCTCTCATCTCATAGATACATGGACGGAGCCTTCAATAAAAGGATGTACCGTTAGTATACCCCATTCACGGTAGGAATTACTCTCTGAAAGGTCTTTTTTTCCTACCAATATCCTAATATATAATAGATTTCTGGTAAGGAAAGGCCTTTAAGAAAACAATTCCTACGCTGAACAGACATTACATTCGGACATCCCCTGGACAACAGTATATCAGTACTGGATAATATTTCCACAAACTGAGCGACAGACTGAAGTAGTCCAGACGTGTCATTATTATTCACGTCATTTCACACGTTTAGGATGCATGCGTATGTTCTAATTACACTAATGTGTTAAGGATAAAGTATGATGAATCAAGATAAAGTAGAGGGAGAATAGAAAACATATTAAGAAAGAAACAGCCTCAGTACATTCGACTGAGATTCGAACCCCGATCTCCCCGTCATTGGCAGTCCAGTCTATTGTGTGAGAGATGCCTTAAGAGGAGCTTAGAGCATGCGGCCAACAAAGCGAATTCCTGTAATCTTAAAATATATAATAATAGATTCTTTATTTGAGTAACTAGCAATTGTACGTACAAATATTACGATATCATGAAGCCGAGTTGACCCCGTCCCACATCCACTGCTTCACAGAAAAGTCAGGAAGCGCCGGATATCGAGCTCGGGACCTCCGGATATATAGCCAGAGACTCTGAACACTAGACAACAGAGGCAGCCAGTTATTATTATAAATTATTAATATAATAACTAAACATATACTATGTGTCTACAAAAAAGATTAAAATAGTAAACACATAGATGCTTACATATTTTTTTAGTATATATATGAATATTAAGTAGAAATAAATACGGAGAGAGTAAAAAAAATAATAGATATATAAGAGAATAAATATAAACATATTTATGTGTTTAAAATACATATTTAATTCATCGCCGTGAAAAGGGAAAACCTACATTTCACAAATCATAATATTTTCGGCCATTCCAGAAATCGAACCCGGGATCCTTAGCTCACTAAAAGTTTCTTCCTACTAAAATACTACTGCACTTTTATAAAAATATAGTTATAAATACAATAGTACGATGCACCGCATATACTTTATATATATTTATATATTAATATAGAGACATTAACTAAAAACTCTTAAAGTTTGTAAAACAAAATAATATACATTGTTAGAGAAACACTCCACTATAGAGCATATATGAAATAATATATACTTTTACAGAAACAGTGAGAAAGGAGGAACATTATCTGTCCATCAAATTGTCAAAGAGCTCCATAAAAATATATTTATTTGCTTGTAGCTCAGAATTACTTTTGGTTTATATAAAAAATATATTTAAAAAAAATTAATTTATATTAGTACCATAACTTTACAATGATTAGGAAGTTGTTTCATATCGCAAACAGTTGAGGAGATATGCCAAAATTAAAAATGGCTGCTGATATAAAGTACCCTTAAATAATTTACATGAGAAAATGGGAGTAACTACTTTATTTTTAATGCTAAACAATACCTGGATACACAATCTAATAAAAATCGTTAAACCGAATTCGAAGATTTTTTTTCTATTTTTTTTTTTTTTTTTTTTTTTTTTTCCTTTCAACCAACTACCCCTAATTTTAGGGTTAGATAACTAATTTTAAAAACACTTTGAGATAAACTTATAAAAACCGTAGATAGAAAGTTTCAGTTCTATGAGTAAAATGTTTAAAGCTCTAGGCCGAGATACAGATGGAATTGTGAAAACCATTTTTTCTCTTTCAAGGGGACATGAAACGCAGACATATATCAAAATATCGTATTCAATTTTTTTTTACGACCTCAATTTCTTCTTTCTCCAAGTGGCCAAGAAAAGCCGGGGGGCTTAAGAGGGGGTGGGTTAGGGGGTTCAAACCACCCACGAAATTTTATGAACAAAATATATATGGCTTTATTTATGATTCAAACAATATCAAAATTAAGACACAAATACAAATTAAGGGACTGTGCTACCATAAAAAGCACTTCAGAGAGCTTCTATAGATGTTACATATTTAGAAATTTTCCAAGACTTCGGCAGCTAGGGGGTTATTTTACCATGAAAAAAACCACTTCAGAGAGCTTCTAAAACAGTTTATCATTTAGAATTTTTTCTGGCTTTCAGCATTTGGGAGATGTGCCCACCAACCCCCCCCCCCCTGAAATTATTGGCTGGCTACGGCCTTGCCTTCTACCAAAAATAATTATTGTGAAATAGATATATTTAACATAGTTTTAGAAGCTTCTACACTAACATATGTCAAGGTTGTTTACACAATGACCGAAAGTGTTGGTGAAGCTTTCTGGAATGTTTGTTACAACACCATGTTTTTATTAAACCGGGTGTGAGAGTGTTTTTACAACAAAAAAATAATATTTGGTGAATTGTGTGTGCTAGGTGTGGGTTTTACCCAGGTCACAGACAAGGTATACCACCAGATACTCAGCCTTAAGAGAGTTTATCTGCGTTCCTCAAGCCAGGTTCAATCTTTGGACACTGGGGAGTGCTACAGTAGTAGCCCATGGCTTCTTTGGTGCTGACTGACAGCTCACAGCTGACATCTGACGCTTTGAAAAGTTACCAGACCAAATTATGTATCCCTATGCCGAACCATATGATCTGCAAAAACATGTGTTTAGCAGCTGTCACTTCTTACGGTCAAAATTTAGATATATACTTAAATGTTGACTATCAGAAGTCAGCTGTAAGCTGTCAGTCAAGCACCAAAGAAGCCCTGGGGCTACTGTAGTTACAGTTCTCATGGTGGTCAGAAAACAACAGTTCAGTTACCAATAATCCCGCTCCCCCCCCCCCTTTTCACAACTCACACCCTAACCCCCTTACTCCCTTTCAATTAACAAACCTTTTCAGAAACGTGACGTTATTTAAAGATTGTTTACAACTAGATATTTTGTAAACATTCAATTGCACGAAAGAAAGGGCTATTTTATTCTAAGGGGTTACCCCCCCCCCCTTTGTAATTTCAGTCTGAGTAGGCTCATTTGGGGAGAAGGGGCTGGTTTAAGGGAAGGGTGAGGGGGCCACTACACGAGCCTAGCTTTGTGAAAGCAGGTTTATTGACTATTAAGGCCATTTCTGGCTGCTCTCTAATAAAACCATCTTTAAAGTGAACTGTTCTTTAAAATATCTGTTTGATAGCGATATTATCAATTGTGACTTCCTTGTTAATTTGTGGAATGCTAGGCCTCCAACGTGGTTCGGATCCCACGTTAAACTGTAGGTCCTCCATTTCATCTCACAATCACCCTACACATTACACATTAGCGTAAGTGCGTACAACCCAACGGGTAGTAAGACGCGGTGCTAATAATAATAATAATAATAATAATAATTGTGACGACGTAGCGATCCTCGTGTTGAAGGTCTCAAGCTCTAGCAATGAGAGCAGCCATTTTAACTTGGAGGCAGAGGGTCTGGTGTTTGTTTATCTGTGACCTGGGGTTATTTGTGTGGGGCAGCAAGGTTGATTAGGAACAAGTTGAGCTTTGAGCCAAGACTCCAATATGGTTCCCTGTACTCTTTTTACCAAAATGAGCCGAATTTTAATACAGTGGCCCAGATTGTTTTTTTTGGCATGTCATCTTTATTTTGGTTCATCACACACAATGTTCATTAGTACATAAATTCATGATCGTCTCGTCTGTGAAGAAAATTAAAATCTATGTTTCTACTGGACTAATATTTAATTTACTTTTAGCCAAAAAAAAAAGTGTTACTATAAAAACTTCAAGATCACTTCTCTTTTTTTTAGCGTTCCATACACTCCCGCCTTGATTAATCGGTGTGAGAAGGTTGTACCTTATCGGAAGTTTGAGAAAATCACTGGACGATGAAACAAACTACCACATGGATTTATTTTTGTTTATAAAAGACTAGCCACTAACCCGAGGTTTGTGTCTTTGCCACCAGAATGCAGGAGTGGCTGTCATGGCTCTCACTGGCAGCCCTCGTGTCCATCGGGCTGACAGACCAAGAAGCCACCCTCGCCGTCAACACCAATAAGGGGGTGCACGTCATCAGTGATCACTTCCTCAGTCTCACACTAGATCCGGAGATCCTGCTACGAGGCACCACCAGGTCAGTGCTGTGCCCTTTCATAAAGGGGTGCTCCTTTAGATGGAGGAATTCTCCTGGTCAGTGGATAATATAATGACCGTCAACCTTGTTGGTCTTGAGGCGAAAGTACTCACCACAGGACCCGATGTTCTTGGGGTTAAAACCCCGTTTGATGTTGACGGATTTTTCTTTAGCGATAAAAATCCGTAGCACAGATTCCTTCAGAGGGAAAGGAAAGCCGTCATCCTCATCTCTAAAAGCGAATAGCCCGGACGAGTAGTAAGATGTGGTGCTAAAAAAAAATGCGACCTGATTTTCAAACTAGTTTTGAAATCGTCTTTAACAGAAACAGATTGCTCTGTCCATATACTGCCGACCCGTTTGTCCCGTAGCACTTCATAAAAATTGGATAACTCTTAACTTGATTAAGAACTGTTGTTACCGCTCTCTTCAGTGAGCCCTGAAGACGGGGAGATCGGGATTAGAATTCCGGTCGTGTATACTGAAGATTGGTTTTCCTAAATGGTTTCTCACTCTCCCTCCACGCTAATGTGGGTATCATCTTTTAAAATTCTTCCTTACTCATCCCTAACCCATTATAGTAATAATTATCATGTATTTGTATAACTGAACAGGTAGTAAGACGGGGGGGGGGGGATTAACAAAAGAGCAGTCGCTACGGACGTCCACAGGTAGACGAAAATAAATTAACCTTGATAGGAGAATTAAAATGAAAGCATTAATAATAACAAAGGAAACTATCCCCATTTTAAAAACGTAAGTCCTATCGTATTTTCATCAATTCACTCTAAGTAACAATTCAGAGAACATTTTAATGAATTATAGAAAAATAACTTTTTATTTTTGCACCAAGTCTTACTACCCGTTCGGATTACACGCACTCACGCTAATGTGTGATGGTAGGGTGATTGTGAGATGAAATGGAGGACCTACAGTTTAACGTGGGATCCGAACCAAATGTTTACACAACTATTATAAACATTCAATAAAAACCGATATATTTTACAATAAAACTAATAAACAAACAGGAAAAATAATATGTTCTGGCTGTGCCTTTGGCAAATATATTTTATGCAGATTTGAAGGGAAAAAAAGCTATCCTAATTATTAATTGTATTTTAAAATACGAAAAACAATATAAATTATACATGTTCTAGAATGGTCTCACGAGGCCTGGGTAAACTATGGTAAAACACAGTTTGAAAAACGCTGCTTAGGACGATAATCACGGTTTAGAACGTAGTAATGAGGAAAAAAATAACTAATGCATATTTAAGAATCAAATAACCAAAGATATTATATTTTTTAGTGAGGATATACTCGAATCTAGATATCATATTCTGAAAATTGAAAAATGACACCTGAATACGGGAATTGAACCCGGGACCTTTGGCTTAGTACGCCAAAGATTCCTGGATAGGTCAGTGGTTAGAGCATTAGAGTACTAACCCAAAGGTCCCGGGTTCGATTCCAGTGTCCATGTGTCATTTTTCAATTTTCAGAATAAAATGTATAATTGTGATAAGAAGGACCTTATCTGATAGATAAAAAAAAGTCACTAGATATTTCACGTTGTCACAAGTCAAGTCATGTGATCTGCAGCTATCCCTTTTGAAATCTAAGGTACCTGAGGCAAATAAGGCCCACCTTATTTAAAAATCAAATAATTTATATAAGTGCTAGGATTAATGGAAATGACAATGTTCATATTAAAGTTTGTTTTATTACTAATTAGAAAAAACACAAATAAAAGCAAATCTTAGCGTAATTTAAATTTTAACCAACTCTTGATAAAACACTATGTTTGGGCCTTATTAAACCATGGTAGTTTAATAAAGCCATGAACGAAATCAAATATTTGAAAAAGAAAATAACAATTATTTGGCACTTTTGCATGGGAACTAAGTTGAGATCACCTTTAATCATAATTATAACTTAAAAACAGCACACAAATACGTCACGGTCTTCTTTGGTGAGACCAACACACTCCTCATGGTACCAATGAAGACACTGTGAGCATTGCCTCATATCAGCAACCTTTTCTTCTCTGCATCCATGACAATACCATCCGTCTTTTGACGGTCTATTTGTTCCTTTACTTTTCTTTGTTTTTTCCTGTTTATTAGTGGCAGCCTTCTTATTACTACTATCCTTTTCTTTGAAAAGTTCTTTGGTCACTCTCTGGCCCTGATAATTTAATGCTTTTCTTCATGGTTTTGCCTTCACAACTGCATAATTTGGCGTTGGCATTAACTCGTGAAACGGGGACTTCAAAAAATCCTTCGTTTTTAGATTTGCCAATGGAATCTCATCATCGGATTTATCTGAAATACCAGGTAGTGGATTAGGAGATTTTCTTACTGGTACTGTTATTGTTGCGGCCTCTTCTGATGTCTGTTCCCATCTTGGCACTGGCTCAATAATTTCACTGTCGGAATCTGAAGATGATGAGCTGTAGATTCGAAGTGGACGCTGTTGATGCCTTGGCTGACAGGCATAAGGCTCGGGTTCACTGTCAGAAGATTTGGAATCGTAGATAATTGGACGACTTTTAACATTCAACCCAGAAGTGGTCGGAATTAGAGAAATATCTCGGGTATTTTCTTCAGTACTCATACTTGGAGAATGTGGCTCAGGAATTTCTGTTAATACAGATGGTGCAAACGCTTCTTCAGGAATGGCGTTAGGATTAAATGGATACAGAACAGTTGCCCTGAATCCACTGATAATATTAGAGTGGGTCATACACTTTGACCAGACTTTACTCAGAACTGTGTTAAAACGCGCTTTGGTCAGTCTTTTATTAGGCTTTTGGAACATGAACAACAAGAGTTCTTGGTCCCAATGATGCTCGAATGATCTGTAGACAGCTTTGTCAAGAGGCTGTAGCTCGTGAGTGGTATTTGAAGGAAGGCAGTACAGCAAAATATTATTATTATTCTCTGCAGCGTAAACTATAAGATAATCTAAGTGCGACGATGCCCCATCAAAAATCAGGAGACATTTTCCAGGAGCTTTGTGTATTCCAAGATGCTTAATGAATTCAATGAATAATGGTGTAGTCATGCTCCCCTTTGGTGACATTCTTACTAAACTCCCAGCAGGCAAATTGTCATCCAACTCAGGCTTATGCCTTTTACCTTTGAAGATAATCATAGGTGGGATAGCAGCCCCTACTGCATTTACACAACCAACAACAGTGACACTCTCTGCATGTTCTGAAGAAACCATATGTACTCTTCGAGAACCTTTTTGCGCTAAGACTGACTGTTGTTTATGTATCGTGAGACGACATCCCTTTTCATCCATGTTGTAGAGACGTTCTGGATGATTATTAATGTCTAACTCTTCATATAGCTTCTTGACTCCTTCAAAGTGCTGATTCACTATGGCTTTATTTAGTTTTTGAGCTCGAGCAGGATTCAAAAATTGGGTTTTACGTTTGGAAATGTTTGGGTTTCTCCTTAAAAACAACTTAAACCAATCATTTCCCGCGAGACCACTTTCTTTATTGAAGTTATTCTTAATTTTATTTTGTTCACAAAATATAAATGTTTGCCTTCGTATAGCTTTTGGAGTTAAAGGGACATCAATTGAAGCAAACTTTACTATTCTTTCTACTAAGTTCTTCTCTTGTTCTTTTGTTAGCACAGTCTTTCTTCCTAAGCTTTTCGTCGTCTTCTCTGTCTTCAAATGGTTCCTCAATGTTCTTCTAGGCACTCCATAGCGTTCTGACGCTGCACGTTGAGATAGTTGTCTTCTTTGTACAGATTTCATAGCAGCTTCCAGACTTTCATCATTCCAAAGACCCCGTTTCTTCTTGACTTCTGACATTTTCAGGGGCCTATGGCAACAAAATAAGTGACTATCACTATCAATCACTAAAAAATAAAATCACAAATTATAGCAGTTTAATCCTTTTGCGCTCAGCTATTTTTCTCTATTCCTTGCTAAAGCACTCATGCCTATTCTCACGTATTTGCCCCTTAAAATTGAAGTTTTAGAACATATAATCATTAAAAAAATCACATACCTTTTATATATCTAATATTGATGAATTCTAGATAATATATATGTTATCAAGAAATATACTACAAATATTTATTAAGAAAACTTAACAATTTGAAAAATTGAAAAACCAAATTAAAATATTTAAATTAGAGATAATAAAGTAACTTAATTTTTTTCTTTATCAACCAACCTGAAAGAAGTAACCTTTATTTCTGAACAGTTCTGATACAAGTTTGCTGTCTTTAACATTATTTGATTATGAACTACATCACTTTTTTTAAACTAATGTATTCGGTCTCGTTTAAGGGTTTAATAAGGCCCACCAACAAATTTACTGGGCCTTATTAGCCGTGGAATAGTAGGTTATATTACAACTATTTTCACGTAAAATATGAATTCAAATCAATTAAAACAATCTTAATTATAAAACTTTAAATTGAAATAATAATTGTAATATAAAATCAAAGTGAAAAGAACAAGATATTAAATAAAACTTACGAATTTTAACTTCGCACTTTTATAAAACGGAGAGACACAACCACCTCACACAAAGGTCTCGGCCAAACTGACAAGATGGCGCCGCTAGTAAATATCGCTCCACTAAGTTGTCATTGTACTGTGTCTTTTGGTGTGTGTGGAAAAAACCCAACCTGCGCAACTGACGGTAAATGTTATTTTTTCAAAGGGGCCTCATTAGACCTAGGCCTTATTTGCCTCAGGTACCTTATTTTAAATACCTATAGAATAATACTAATAAAATGGTAAAATGTTTAAATTCTGGCCACAAAAAAATATAAAAAGGTGTTTGTATATGGTTTTAAAAGAACCTTATTATTAAAACCGTCTGTAATAAATTGTATTAATTGACTCTAGCCTTGGAACAGCACGAACGCTTAACATGGCGAAAGGCTTAGCACCTGCGTACTTGCGGCTTGGCGGACCCGACAGTAATCGCTACACTTACAAGATGGCGCCCGACCCTGGTGAACAGACGGACAACTACACCATAACAGGTAAAGGCTATAACACCAATAGCGGAGTCTTATTTCTTTATCTCTGACAGAATGAATCCGAGCGTCTTTTAGTGAATGGAACAATGCGGGTAGTAGGGGGAGGGGGGATCTGTCTCCCCCTTAATAATATAACCCAAATGGGACACTGGAGAAAACGCAGAAAATAATTAGCTAACTTTTGAATATATTTTTCACGTTTTGATAAGAAATGAAAAAATAATGCTTGTAAATAAAGTTATTATTTTAGCACCGCGTACTACTACCAGTTTGGGTTGTATGCATATATACTAATTACGCTAATGTGTTAAGGATGAGGAACGTTAAAATTATAAGGAGTGTCCCCCATAGTTGTGTGTGAACTGAAAGTGTAAAATAATGTAGGTAAGAGAACACCCTCATTAGACCCGACCGGGATTCGAACCCGATCTCCCCGTCATCGGCAGTTAAATTTACTGCGAGATCAAGGGCATAGAGAACTAATTTTTCTAGGGAGGGTCCGCTAGAAAATGTTACTACAGAACTAGCCAATAAAAATACTCATAACGTATATATGAACGGCCCTAGCAGGGAGTGGGGGCCTATATCAAACTCCAAGGGGGGTCTAGACCCCCATCCCTCACTCCCCTATCCACACCCTGTGCGAGATTGACGTCTTAGTCCAATCGTGTATTATAATTTAAGTGTGTTGCATTTCAAATATAATATAATCCGTATCAAGCAGCCAATGATAGTAATTTATTTAGGATGGACAGAGATAAGAATATCATGGCACTGTTTTATCCATTTGTTTCCATTTTATTGCCCCATCTGACCCACGTTTATTGTTCTATCGGATAGCCCCAGTGGATTGCAGTTAACTATTTTATCCTATATGTAGTGTCCATCAACTACGGCTTGTTTGTCCAATACCACCGATAGTGGATTGTCATGAACCATATCCCAATTTAGTGCACCCATTTTAAACATGATTATTTGCTTGTCCAGTATACAATGGACTGTAGGTGAGCCTTTATCACCAATTTAGTGCCCCATTTACCACACGATTATTTGCTGTCCGTACTACAAGTGGACTAGTTGTGAAACCATTATCCCACATTTAGTGCCCCCATTTAACACACGATAATTTGCATGTCCAGTACTACAGTGGACTGTGTGAACTCCATAATCAACATTAGTGACCCATTTATCCGCACTACTTAATTTTGCCTGTCCAGTTATACAGTGGAAAAAGCCTTAAAGCTGGGAGGGGGTAATTTTAAAGGGAAGAAGACAAAAAAATATTTATTTTTTATTCTCTGAAAGGCGTAAACTATAAATAATCAAAAGTGCAACAAATCCCCCAAAACAAAAATCGGGGAAAAACCGGGCAATTGTGTATCCAAATCTTAAAAAAATTTCCCAATAATAATTTAGTCATCCCCCTTTTTGGGGAAATTTTTCCCTAAACCCCCCACCCCAAAAATTTGTACATCCAATAAAGGCTACCCCTTTTAAACCTTTTGGGAAAAAATTCATGGGTTTTAGCACCCCTCTTTTTTTTAAAACAAAAAAAAACAACATACACCCCGCATGTTTCTAAGAAAAAACCCATAAGTTATTTTTTTCAAACCCCTTTTTGCGCAAAAAGACTAACGTTTTTATATGAAATTCTGAACACTTTCCCTTTTTTAAATTCCAAATTGTTAAAAGGGTTCCCATGATTTTTAAATTCCCAAATCTTCATATACTTTTTGACCTCCCTTTAAAAAAGGGCGGATTCCCTTTCTTTTTTTTTTTTTTTCCCTCAGCAGGATTAAAAAATTGGGGTTTTAACTTTAAAATGTTTTTTTCCCCTTTTAAAAAAACCCAACTTCCCCCAATCTTTTCCCCTTTCCGCAAAACCACTTTTTTTTTTAATTTTTTCTTTTTTTTTAAATTTTTCAAAAAAATTAAAAAATGTTTCCTTTTCCGTATATTTTTTGGATTTTAAAAAAAAGGGACAAAATTAACAAATTTTACTATTCTTTCACTAAGTTCTTCTCATTTTTTTTTTTTGTTGGGCACATCTTTCCCTTTCCCAAGCTTTTGGGTCGTTTTCCGGGTCTTAAAATTTTTTCCTCAATTTTTCTGAGAAAAAAAGGTCCATAACTTTTGGGGACGCTGAAACTTTTTAATATTTTTTTCCTTTTAAAATTTCTAGAACCCCCAAGTTTTCTTTCCAAAACCCCTTTCTTTTTTTGACCTAAATTTTTTCGGGATGGCAACAAAATAATAACTACCAAAAATCAAACACTAAAAATAAAATCAAAAATTTACATTTAATCCTTTTCCCGCTACTATTTTTCCCTCAAAAATTCCCCTTCTGAAATCATGGGCCTATTTTTCACGTTTTGGGCCCCAAAAAATTTTAATTTTAAACATATAACCCAAAAAAAAAACACATACCTTTTATATACCCAAAAAATTATGAATTCTATATAAAAATATAGGGTTAAATCAAGAAAAAAATACCTAAAAATTTATTAAAAAATTTAAAAACAATTTGAAAAATTAAAAACCCAAAAATTTAAAATTTTTTAAAAATTTGGGAAAAAAGAAATAATTTAAATTTTTTTTTCTTATAAACCCAAAACCTTGAAAGAAGGAAACCTTTTATTTTTTCCGAAAAATTTCGTTCAATTTGTTTGTCTTTAACTTTAAATTTTTTATAACTACTTCACTTTTTTTAAACAAGGGTTTTGTTAACCCTTTGGGGGTTTAAAACCCCCAAAAAATTTTACGGGGCCTTTTTTACCGAAACAAAAGGATTTAAAATTTAACAACTTTTTTTCCCCTAAAATAGGGAATTAAAAATAAATTAAAACAATCTTAATTTAAAATTTTAAAATTAAAAAAATAATTGTAATATAAAATCAAAGTAAAAAAAACAAGATATTAAATTTTACGAACCAAATTTTTTAACCCCGGCCCACTTAAAAAAACAGAGACACAACCCCCCTAAACAAAAAGGTCCCCAAAACTAAAAAAAAAGGTCCCGAAATAAATAGCCACCACAAATTTTTCTTTGTACTTTTTTTGGTGTTGTAAAAAAACCCCAAACCCTTTCGCAACGGGACGGAAATTTTTTTTTTTTTAAAAAGGGGGCCTCTTTCCCCCTTTAGGCCTATTTTCCCTTCCTAATCCCTTTATTTTAAAATTTACCTATAGAATAATCTAAAAAAATGGAAAATTTTTATAAATTTGGCCACAAAAAAAAAATTTTAAAAAGGGTTTTTTTAAAGGGGTTTTAAAAAAACCCTTTTATTTTTAAAACCCCCGGGGTTTTTAAAAAATTTGTTTTTTTTTACTAAAGCCTTAAACACCACGAACGTTTAAACAGGGCAAAAAAGGCTTACCCCCCGGGGGGCCGTACTTGGCGGGGTTTGGCGGGACCCGAAAAAATTAATCGCTACATTTTTAAAAAGGGGCCCCAAACCGCGGGGTGAACAAAACGACAACTACACCATAACAAAAAAGGCTAAAACCCCAAATTTACGGAGTCTTTTTTCTTTTCTCGGGAAAAGAATAATCCCAGCGTCTTTTATTTATGAACAATGGGGGTAAAAGGGGGGGGGCTGTCCCCCCTTAAAATAAAAATAACCCAAAACACTGGAAAACCCCAGAAAAAATTTAAATTTAACTTTTAAATTTATTTTTTCACTTTTTGGAAAAAATAAAAAATAAATCTTTTTAAATAAAGTTTTTTTTTTAAAACCCTTTTCTCCCTCCCAAATTGGGGGTTTTATCCATAAATACTAATTACCTAAGGGTTTTAAAGGGGATAGGAACTTAAAATTTTAAGGGGGTTCCCCCATAGTTTTGGGGAACTAAAAGTGGGTAAAAAATTTAAAGGTAAAAAACACCCTCTTTAAACCCACCCGGTTTCCCGAACCCCATCTCCCCTCATCCAAAAAATTTACGGCGAAAAACAAATGGAAAATAAAAACAAAATTTTTTCTAGGGGGGGTCCGCTAGAAAATTTTTACTCCCAAAATTAACCAATAAAAAAACTCTTTAACGTATAAATAAAGGGCCCCAAAACAGGGAGTCCTAATATCAAACTCCAGGGGGCAACCCCCCTTTTCCCCCCAACCCCCCCTTCCACACCCTTCAAATTTAGCGTCCTTTACCCAATCGGGGTATTATAATTTAATATGTTTGCATTTAAAATTTATAAAAAATCCGTTTAAAGAAACCAAGGGATAGATATTTAAAAATTTAAAATTAAAAGAATAAGAATTCATAAACTGGGGACCTTTTGTTCATTTAATCCCCCATCTGACCCCCACTTATTTTCAAATCCGGCCCCCAGGGGGAATTCATTTTAACCCTTTTTTAAATCCAATGAATGTCCCCATCTAACCAAAGGCTTTTTGTCCCAATCCCCAACATAGTTTTCAAAAACCCAAATTACCCCCGGGAAACATTTTCCCCCCATTTAAACACATATTTTTTTCCCGGGCCATAAAAACAAGGGACAGTCGTGACCATTATCCCACATTTATCCCCTTTTTTAAAAACCACACGATTATTTTGCCTGTCCGAACAAACAGGGGACTGTTTAACCCATTACCCCAACATTTATTTCCCCTTTTAAAACCCACAAAAAATTTCCCCTGTCCATTTTCTAATTACTTCGGGGACCTTTAATCCCACATTTAGGGGCCCCAAATTTAAAACCCACTAAAATTTTTGGGCCTTTCCATTATTTCAGTGACTGTTTTTGAACCCCTTTATCCACAAAAAACCCCCCCATTTAAAACCAAAACAAAATTTCCTGCCAGTACTACAGTACTTTTTTGAACCTTTTACCCCCACATTTATGCCCCTTTTAAACACAGGGATTATTTCCTGCCCAAAATTTACAAACATGGCCTTGTCGTGAACCCCATTTCCCCCAAACCATTTAAAGCCCCTTTTTCCCCCAAGAAACAAATAATTTGCCTGTCCAATACTACAGTAGAGTTGTGGTGAACCATTATCTCACAATCAGTGCACCATTTAACCACACGAACTATTTGCCTGTCCAATTACAACTGTGGGAATTGTGGTGAACCATTATCTCACCTTTAGTGCCCCATTTAATCCACACGATAATTTTGCCTGTCCCTAGGTTGGTGAACCATTATCTCATCATCTCATTCCAATGCCATTTACCGCACGCTATTGCCTGTCCCAATACACAGGTGGATTGTGGTGAAAACCATTATCTTCACATTCATTGCCCCAATTTAACCGCACAATTTATTTGCCTTGTCCTTGGGGGTACGTGTGACCAGTGGGAGGGGGGGTGGGGGGGGGGGTGGGGGTGGGGGGGGGGGGGGGTAACCATTATCTCACATTTAGATGCCCCCAAAAAATTTTAACCACACGATTATTCCTGTCCAATACTACTTGGACTGTCGTGACCATTATCTCTCATTTATGGCCCCATTTAAACCACACGACTATTGCCTGTCCAATACACAGCGGATTGTGGTGAACCATTATCTCACATTTAGTGCCCCATTTAACCGCACGGTATTTGCCTGTCCAATACTACAGTGGATTGGTGAACCATTACCCACATTTAGTGACCCCTTTAACCACACGTATTTCCTGTCCAATATCTACATTGGACTGCAGTGAACCATATCTCACATTCCAATGCCCATTTACCCGCATGATTATTTGCTTCCAGTACCACACTGGATTGTCCGTGAACCATTATCTCACATTTAGGCCCATTTAAACGCACGGTTATTTGCCTGTCAAGAGGCTGTAGCTCGTGAGTGGTATTTGAAGGAAGGCAGTACAGCAAAATATTATTATTATTCTCTGCAGCGTAAACTATAAGATAATCTAAGTGCGACGATGCCCCATCAAAAATCAGGAGACATTTTCCAGGAGCTTTGTGTATTCCAAGATGCTTAATGAATTCAATGAATAATGGTGTAGTCATGCTCCCCTTTGGTGACATTCTTACTAAACTCCCAGCAGGCAAATTGTCATCCAACTCAGGCTTATGCCTTTTACCTTTGAAGATAATCATAGGTGGGATAGCAGCCCCTACTGCATTTACACAACCAACAACAGTGACACTCTCTGCATGTTCTGAAGAAACCATATGTACTCTTCGAGAACCTTTTTGCGCTAAGACTGACTGTTGTTTATGTATCGTGAGACGACATCCCTTTTCATCCATGTTGTAGAGACGTTCTGGATGATTATTAATGTCTAACTCTTCATATAGCTTCTTGACTCCTTCAAAGTGCTGATTCACTATGGCTTTATTTAGTTTTTGAGCTCGAGCAGGATTCAAAAATTGGGTTTTACGTTTGGAAATGTTTGGGTTTCTCCTTAAAAACAACTTAAACCAATCATTTCCCGCGAGACCACTTTCTTTATTGAAGTTATTCTTAATTTTATTTTGTTCACAAAATATAAATGTTTGCCTTCGTATAGCTTTTGGAGTTAAAGGGACATCAATTGAAGCAAACTTTACTATTCTTTCTACTAAGTTCTTCTCTTGTTCTTTTGTTAGCACAGTCTTTCTTCCTAAGCTTTTCGTCGTCTTCTCTGTCTTCAAATGGTTCCTCAATGTTCTTCTAGGCACTCCATAGCGTTCTGACGCTGCACGTTGAGATAGTTGTCTTCTTTGTACAGATTTCATAGCAGCTTCCAGACTTTCATCATTCCAAAGACCCCGTTTCTTCTTGACTTCTGACATTTTCAGGGGCCTATGGCAACAAAATAAGTGACTATCACTATCAATCACTAAAAAATAAAATCACAAATTATAGCAGTTTAATCCTTTTGCGCTCAGCTATTTTTCTCTATTCCTTGCTAAAGCACTCATGCCTATTCTCACGTATTTGCCCCTTAAAATTGAAGTTTTAGAACATATAATCATTAAAAAAATCACATACCTTTTATATATCTAATATTGATGAATTCTAGATAATATATATGTTATCAAGAAATATACTACAAATATTTATTAAGAAAACTTAACAATTTGAAAAATTGAAAAACCAAATTAAAATATTTAAATTAGAGATAATAAAGTAACTTAATTTTTTTCTTTATCAACCAACCTGAAAGAAGTAACCTTTATTTCTGAACAGTTCTGATACAAGTTTGCTGTCTTTAACATTATTTGATTATGAACTACATCACTTTTTTTAAACTAATGTATTCGGTCTCGTTTAAGGGTTTAATAAGGCCCACCAACAAATTTACTGGGCCTTATTAGCCGTGGAATAGTAGGTTATATTACAACTATTTTCACGTAAAATATGAATTCAAATCAATTAAAACAATCTTAATTATAAAACTTTAAATTGAAATAATAATTGTAATATAAAATCAAAGTGA
Organism: Timema cristinae; assembly: GCA_039000515.1. NCBI lineage: Eukaryota > Metazoa > Arthropoda > Insecta > Phasmatodea > Timematidae > Timema > Timema cristinae. The sequence goes on along the minus strand of JBCFYV010000003.1, from coordinate 63,754,167 downwards.
AAAGAACAAGATATTAAATAAAACTTACGAATTTTAACTTCGCACTTTTATAAAACGGAGAGACACAACCACCTCACACAAAGGTCTCGGCCAAACTGACAAGATGGCGCCGCTAGTAAATATCGCTCCACTAAGTTGTCATTGTACTGTGTCTTTGGTGTGTGTGGAAAAAACCCAACCTGCGCAACTGACGGTAAATGTTATTTTTTCAAAGTGGGCCTCATTAGACCCTAGGCCTTATTTGCCTCAGGTACCTTATTTTAAATACCTATAGAATAATACTATATAAAATGGTAAAATGTTATAAATTCTGGCCACAAAAAAATATAAAAAGGTGTTTGTATATGGTTTTAAAAGAACCTTATTATTAAAACCGTCTGTAATAAATTGTATTAATTGACTCTAGCCTTGGAACAGCACGAACGCTTAACATGGCGAAAGGCTTAGCACCTGCGTACTTGCGGCTTGGCGGACCCGACAGTAATCGCTACACTTACAAGATGGCGCCCGACCCTGGTGAACAGACGGACAACTACACCATAACAGGTAAAGGCTATAACACCAATAGCGGAGTCTTATTTCTTTATCTCTGACAGAATGAATCCGAGCGTCTTTTAGTGAATGGAACAATGCGGGTAGTAGGGGGAGGGGGGATCTGTCTCCCCCTTAATAATATAACCCAAATGGGACACTGGAGAAACGCAGAAATAATTAGCTAACTTTTGAATATATTTTTCACGTTTTGATAAGAAATGAAAAAATAATGCTTGTAAATAAAGTTATTATTTTAGCACCGCGTACTACTACCAGTTTGGGTTGTATGCATATATACTAATTACGCTAATGTGTTAAGGATGAGGAACGTTAAAATTATAAGGAGTGTCCCCCATAGTTGTGTGTGAACTGAAAGTGTAAAATAATGTAGGTAAGAGAACACCCTCATTAGACCCGACCGGGATTCGAACCCCGATCTCCCCGTCATCGGCAGTTAAATTTACTGCGAGATCAAGGGCATAGAGAACTAATTTTTCTAGGGAGGGTCCGCTAGAAAATGTTACTACAGAACTAGCCAATAAAAATACTCATACGTATATATGAACGGCCCTAGCAGGGAGTGGGGGCCTATATCAAACTCCAAGGGGGTCTAGACCCCCATCCCTCGCTCCCCCTATCCACACCCTGTGCGAGATTGACGTCTTAGTCCAATCGTGTACTATAATTAAAGTGTGTTGCATTTCAAATATAATATAATCCGTATCAAGCAGCCAATGATAGATACTTAATTTAGGATGACAGAGATAAAAATTCATGGCACTGTTGGTATCCATTTGTTCATTTAATGCCCCATCTGACCCCACGTTTATTGTTCTATCCGGAGCCCCAGTGGATTGCAGTTAACTATTTATCCTATATGTAGTGTCCCATCTAACCTAAGGCTTGTTTGTCCCAATACCACATAGTGGATTGTCGTGAACCATTATCCCACATTTAGTGCCCCATTTAAACACATGATTATTTGCCTGTCCAGTACTACAGTGGACTGTCGTGACCATTATCCCACATTTAGTGCCCCATTTAACCGCACTATTATTTGCCTGTCCAGTACTACAGTGGACTGTTGTGAACCATTATCCCACATTTAGTGCCCCATTTAACCACACGATAATTTGCCTGTCTAGTACTACAGTGGACTGTCGTGACCATTATCCCACATTTAGTGCCCCATTTAACCCACGATAATTTGCCTGTCCAATACTACAGTAGATTGTGGTGAACCATTATCTCACATTCAGTGCACCATTTAACCACACGATTATTTGCCTGTCCATACTACAGTAGATTGTTGTGAACCATTATCCCACATTTAGTGCCCATTTAAACGCATGATTAATTTGCTTGTCCAATACTACAGTGGATTGTCGTGAACCTTTATCCCACATTTAGTGCCCCATTTAACCGCATGATTATTTGCCTGTCCAATACTACAGTGGATTGTGGTGAACCATTATCTCACATTCATTGCCCCATTTAACCGCACGATTATTTGCCTGTCCAATACTACAGTGGATTGTGGTGAACCATTATCTCACATTTAGGCCCCATTTAACCACACGATAATTTGCCTGTCCAATACTACAGTGGATTGTGGTGAACCATTATCTCACATTCATTGCCCCATTTAACCGCACGGCTATTTGCCTGTCCAATACTACAGTGGATTGTGGTGAACCATTATCTCAATTCATTGCTCCATTTAACCGCACAATTATTTGCCTGTCCAATACTACAGTGGATTGTGGTGAACCATTATCTCACATTTAGTGCCCCATTTAACCGCACGGTTATTTGCCTGTCCAATACTACAGTGGATTGTGGTGAACCATTATCTCACATTTAGTGCCCCATTTAACGCACGGTTATTTGCCTGTCCAATACTACAGTGGATTGTGGTGAACCATTATCTCACATTTAGTGCCCCATTTAACCGCACGGTTATTTGCCTGTCCAATACTACAGTGGATTGTGGTGAACCATTATCTCACATTTAGTGCCCATTTAACCGCACGGTTATTTGCCTGTCCAATACTACAGTGGATTGTGGTGAACCATATCTCACATTTAGTGCCCCATTTAACCACACGATTATTTGCCTGTCCAATACTACAGTGGACTGTCGTGACCATTATCTCACATTTAGTGACCCATTTAACCCACGGTTATTTGCCTGTCCATACTACATTGGACTGTAGTGAACCATTATTCTCATTCGCCCATTTAACGATGATTATTTGCCTTCAGTACCACACTGATTGTCGTGAACCATTATCTCACTTTAGGCCCCATTTAACCGCACATTATTTGCCTTCCAGTACCACACTGGATTGTCGTGAACCAGTTCGCCCGAGACACGGGTCTAGACCTCGTGGTGTGTCTCAATATCTTGCAGAGGGATGGAGACAGCTGGGACCCTACCGACGCCCGGGGACTGGTCGCCTTCTCCGACCAGATGGGTTACAACCTCGGCTGGCAGCTGGGATACGGTAACAAGCTGTTAGATTTCATGTCCTCAAGCTTGGCGAGCTTTGGTCTTTTCTGACATTTGAACAAAGCTACATTCCGATTTTCAAAGGAAGGTCCTTTAAAAAAATACAAATATAAAAAAAATGTTGGTTGTCAACAATGATAATGTATCCCTAGTGTTACCTTATTGGTGGAGATTTGAGTAGCCCCATGGCTTCTTTGGTGCTGACTGACAGCTCACAGCTGACTTCTGACAGTCAACATTTAGGTATATACCTAAATTTTGTCCGTCAGAAGTGACAGCTGCTAAACACATGTTTTTGCAGATCATATGGTTCGGCGTAGGGATACATAATTTGGTCTGGTAACTTTTAAAAGCTTTTAGCTGTCAGCTGTGAGCTGTCAGTCAGCACCAAGGAAGTCATGGGGTTACTGTAGTATCCATCAAAAGTGACACCTGCAGATCATATAGCTTGACGTGTGAATATGTGAAGGTAGATCCAGTGACTCTTTCAGCTGTCAGATAAGGGGCCTTTCTCAATAAAACTTGACTAGGTGTCTCCTATCAATAAGTTCATCTTTATGAAGCAAATACCACATTGATTAATGATTTAGATTTATTGACTACAACCAATATCACCTCTAAGGTAACCGAAGCTCTTATGGAGAGAAAATAAACTTTCTCTTCACTCTCTCTCTCTCTCTGTTAATTGTTGCAAAATCTAATCGCTCTCAATTATGCCGGAATTAAGAAGAAAATACTGGCAACATTGTAAAACCTGCGTTGCAAAATTTGTCTTATATTTGAGGGAAGATTGACTACACAAAAACAAGAAAACGACAAAGCTGTTTCCCAATAGTAGCCGTGCAGTTACCTCAGAGATAACATCTAGTGTAAACCGCTTTCTAAATTATTATTTAAATGGAAAAACTACCCCTGGCACGCCACAAGATGCCAAATTCCAAATTACTATATAGCAACATAGTAGTCAAATGAAATCTAACGTTCACACATGTAGCTGGATCAACTTTTCCTACATTGTTGTTCTCAGTAAGTTTACCAACTCCCCTCGATTGTTGCAGAGCTTCAGGATCTGGCCGACGACATCTCTGCAATCCAGCTGGGTCGAGATGTGGCAACACTGAGAGAACTGCTTTCCACCTTCCCTCGCTTCCAACATTCCCTGGTCCTGGGTCCAGACATCACCAAGTTCAGAAACGCGGAAGATATAAACTTCTTAAAGGACTATCTTCATGAAGCTGGCCGCGTCCTTTCTGGTTTAACCTGGCATCCGTATGTACTCACTTGCACGTTTTTTAACAAACAACTAGAAGCTTACAATGCTTAAAAGATAGTATTGTTGGATTTTTTAGTCTTTAAACACAGTGGATAGTGACTTGCATTTTTAAATTAACAAAAAGAATCGTATATTTTCAATTTTATGAATATATTCACTTGTTTCTCTAATTTTTCTGTAAAATAAACCTATGTGCTGTCACATATTCCACGAAACATGATTCTCATCAATCAAGGCACTTTTTATATTCCTCATTTCCTTATTCCATTCCTATTGTTTCTTTAAAATCTTTACGTTGTTTTACAAGCTTATTGATGCGTGCCAGAATCTCAGAATCTGTTTTTTTGTAAATTCGTTAGAATACATTCAAGAATGTTTCAAACAATTAATCTCGATATTGGCATGCCCGTACTCTTGTAGAATCGATTGTGATTAATAATTTATTTTTGTAGTGTTACATAAGAAGAAAAAAAATCTGACATTCACACAAAGCGTAATATCCACGATAAGATGTTTTTTAAAAAGGCACAGTGAATATTGAATAACATTTTAAAATTGACATTAATAATCTACCCTTTTAAATTTAATTAATAACCTATAATTACTCATCTTATCCAATATGTTCATACAATAAATATTAATAAACTGAGTATGTCTATAATATTATGTTGCAACAGCTTCTATGTTAGTGATTCTCATCAAACAACAATGTATTTTCGAAATTTCACTAAGGTATCTTTTATAGACTATAATCATTTTACGTCATATGTTTTATTCTATATAGTACTCACAAAGTGATGTCTATGGGATCATACTGTTTAATTGTTCACACTTCCGCATTGTTGTCTTTTGTATTTTCAGGCATTTTAACAAGCAGATTAATGTGACCTCCGATGAGATGACTGGGAAATCGGATAGTTTGGATTGGGACATAAACACTTTGTCTAAGTCTACTAGCCGCTTCGCCTCAAGGAAACCTCTTTGGATTGGTGAGCTACTATTTTGTATTTAGAACATATTGAGTGTATTGTTTTCAACGCATTCTAATCAAGGTATTTCTATTATGAGGTCAGGCGGCTACGTCGGTTGGCGGTTTGCTTAACTCTCGTATTTATATCACTCCAAAATAAACTTAAATGCTGTTAGCCTACCCTAATCAGTAGTCGCATAGTCTAAGGCGTCACTCTCACAATAGCCTAGATTGCCGATGAAGGGGCGATCGGAGTTTGAATCCTAGTAAATCGTAATGAGGTAGTTTATTTCTAAACTGTTTCCAACTCTCCTTCCAAGCAAATGCGGGTAAATTTTAACTTAATTCTAACTTCCTACCTAGCCCCATTAGTGTAATATTCTGAAAACCCGGATGGGACGTGGTGCCGCCACTAACCCCCAACACCTAAAAAGTGCCATTATTTTCAAGTGATTTTATATTTTATTTAACTATTTAAATATTAGTGTACGCGATTTGATTAGCTACTCAAAAATATAAAATTTAGGCAAATATAATAATTTGAGGGAGTATAACCGAGATTGAAAGCTTTCCATTTTATTAACTAGAACATTAGACATTGTATCGAGCGTGACGAACCAAAATGGCCGATATAGTATGATCTCCTAGTAGATGAACCTTGATATTTTAGAGACCTTCAGTTTGTTGGACGTTGTGTACAAAAAAAAAACCTTTTTTGTTTTATGGTTTTAATTTTATTATATTATAAAACCATTCAGTTAAAGATAGGTAACAAACCCCATTTAATATCGATACATTCTTCTCACAGATATAAATCAAATTTAAGACCTTTGCGATTACTATGAAGAGCAGACGTGCTAACTATCGAGCAATGTATCGGATTATTTTTTGTGGGGTTTTATAAGAGTTGTTTGATTGTTAATAATGATTAATTTAGTTTTTGTCGAAAATTAAACAGCACATTTTCTATCGGTTAACATTTTTATCCAGTCGCAAAATGTGTATTTATAAACAAAACAAAATTGGCAACATTACTCGATGATTCGAAATTTATTTGGTATTTAAACATGTTTTGAAAATTAAAATTTGTAATATAAAACATTTGAATACTGGGACAGAAAATAATTAATTATTTGAGGTTGTACCTATAATTTTATATTTATTAATTCAAACATTTCATGCTATTGTTAAAACCCACTTTATGTTCTGAAATTAACAATAGGGGGGCCTACATGATTTTAAAATAAAGATTGTTGTTGAATTGCTATAATACTTTCATTTTTATAGCTACAGTATAACTTTTTCATTTTTATTGACGTTTTATTTATAAAAACTTTAAAAATTCATCAAATATTAAACTTAGGTTTACTTTTGTAACAATAGAATATTCCTCATCAGTTAATACGTGTACTAAGGCGTCCAACTTTTCTTGTATGTCTTGCAGTTGGTAAAGAGTTTGGGGTTTGAAGCCTGGCAGGGTATACTGAAAATGATTTTTTTTTTAAATTAATTCTAGCTCTGCCGTCACGCAATATGGGGAGGAGATTTCCTAAACAGTTCTACCTTTCTAATCCATAACTCACTAATGTAATTAAATGTAGCTAGTATCTTAATGTTGTGTGTCCCTCAGTCGAGTCGAATGGGAAGAGATCTGATGGGACGTTCAAAGACGCATTGGTCTGGGCCCAGAGACTGGGATCAGCAGCGAGACTTGGGGCAGAGGTAATCCTGAGGCAACCCAGTGACCAGGGACTCATACATCCAGAACCGGTAAGTATGAGACAAAGATTATCATGAGACAAATTCTGTGTTTGGGCCGCAAGAGCACCATTTTGTCTTATATTAGTTTCTTTATTAGGTTAGCTTAGAGGAAATTAAAAAGTCAGCCTTACTAAATTTTTGTTTGTGTGTCCCTAATAAATCCACTGCGTGCTTCACAGTGGCGGCTCGTTGCTAAAATTAGTGGGGGTGCTACTCCAGAAAATGTTTAGCCTTTGTTTTAAAATTGTGTAAAAGGAAAAAAACATGTATAAAAAGAAAATTTATTCAAGAACTTAATAAAATCTTAACAAAAAAACAAAATATTCTTTACTTACTTTAAATTAAATTGTTACAGTTCAAGCTTGATCTATTCATTTAAAAATGAAATCCATTCTTCTTGTTTTAATTTGCGCAAAAAGTTCAATAATTTTCTTATTGATCTCTGGATGACAATAGAGGAAATTTTTCTCTGTTGAAAGTACTGCTAGCGCATTTAGTCTCTGTTAAATCAAAGAACCGAAAAAAAAAAGAATCAAATAGAATAGCTGGAAGCAGAATAATAATCTAATTCTACACTTTTTACACTTTATCACATTCAAGAATAGGGCTACACGGTTTCTAATCACAACACACGTTGAGCCAAATAAACTTCCTTCCACCATCGCCGGCACTGCGAGAGCAACAGTGCTCTTTCTACCTGGCAGTCCTGCCTTCCTTCCCCCCTTCCTATGTGCGCATGCGCACAATAGTCAAACACCACGTTGCTGGCACTGTGAAGCACACAGTTCATACAAAGATGTTTGTATCTTTTTCATAAACTGGGGTATGGCTACTGAAGTACTAACATAAAACTTAAGGAATATATATTGTACTACAAAAATAAAGAAAGAATTAAAGAAAAAAATGGGTGTGTGTACTTATGTACGCGCGTGAGAAGTTATACTTCTTTGGCATCATTAAAAATAAAAAATAATTTAATAATATTTAGTATTAATTATGTTAAATAATAATATTTTAATTTATATCAATAAATAATACATACGGATAGTTAACCTCAATTATATTGGAGCACTTGAAAAAGTCTATAAGCACAATTTTTTTCACTAATATTTACGAATAGTAAATAATATTAATCAAAATATTAAATTTAAATAAATACTGAATATAATTTATTAGCACATATATAATTCGCACTTGTATGAAACTTAAAACACGTGTTGTGAATGTAGAAACTAGAAACATGTGGATAATATTATATATATGAAAACAGTGATCAGAGGCGACGAGCGTACCAACATGCGCGACTAACAGAGGTTCTATTTCTATTTTGTTGGTAGCTTTTTTTTTTTCGAGACTTAATGAGCGGTTTAACTTCAACCTGTTACTTTTGTGTTACAGTGATGCGCGCGCATCTTAAAATTTCACTCTCATCATTTTTTCATAACGCGCCTAAAGAAGTATAACTTCAAAAAGGACTCATTATATTAAATGTTATCGATAATATCAAGTGGAAATAGGAGGGGCTGCAGTTCCGCAGTGCTATACACGAGCCGCCACTGGTGCTCCAGTTTGAAAACCACTTATCTAAACTAAAGAATCAATGGGGTATCCTCATAAAGAATCTTTGGCGACTATCTCGACATTGAGGCCTACGGGGTCATGCAGTCCCCAAGACTCACGGCCCCCTTAACCCCCCCACCCCCCGCCCCCTCTTTCCTACGACCCTGTTATATTCTATTCTCCAACGTAGTAGTGGTGAGAGCTAATAAAAATTACCATATATACTTACATGTATTCATCAATAAACCATGTAATCTACACCGCAAGACCATAATAATGAGCTGCTGTCACTTTTGGGAGTCAAAACTTTCACAATAAACAATATGTTTTTAATTAGTTTTTTAGCCGTTTTTAGATTATCGAAACATGAGCTTACAAAAATAATATTTTGTACCTTTTTTTTTAAGTGACATATGTGGTTAACATAAAAATGCTTTACAAACTAGAGCTTCTTAAAGGCTGCATTCTCTTCACAAATTAATATGGTGGATCAAACAAAATGAGGGCCGTTGATGACTTCATATAAACGATGTTCGGTTGTATTTATGCGTATCTGTTTACAAAATTAAAAGGTTTTATTTTGAAACAAGTATTTTGTACAGCTCTATTAAAAAAACATTTATTTATTTTGCTGTCCAGTTAGACCTATAAGAAGAGAAAAGTGTGAAAATAATACTTTTTAATGTATTATTTCAAGCATTCTCTTGTTGCCTCAACCACTAAACAAAAAACAATAGTTTTTTTATTATTATTTATTTTAATAAGATAAGAAAGAGCCGATTTTAATCCTTAGGAAAGTAACATTAGAAGCGTTCATTAACACTCGTATGGGTGACCTGGCGGTCTAGGGGTAAGGTGTCGGACTCCTGTGCTGGGGGTCCGGGGTTCAATCCTAGGTCCCGGCACAGATTTATATGATTGCCAAACCCTTCCTTCACCTCTGAAAGACGTGTATTAATCACAACTTGTGAATGTGTGGAATGCCAGGCCTCCACCGTGGTTCGGATCCACGTTAAACTGTAGGTCCTCCATTTCATCTCACAATCCCCACCATTACACATTAGCGTAAGTGCGTATAACCCGAACGGTTAGTAAGACGCGGTGCTAATAATAATAATAATAATTAATACAGTATTAGTACAGGTAAGAAAATAATTACTCCCACATTAAGGACTTTTAACCAATGTTTGCAATAAAATTCATCTGCTGGTTGTCAGTTACCAACTCTCCACTGGAGAGTCGACCTTATTCACAATGTGTGTCTGTGTTGTTCCCAGGACTATTGGGTGTCGGTGTTACACAAGATGCTGATTGGTCGCTCAGTCCTCGCCACGCAGCTCAGTCGGGGCAACAAGACCCACCTACACCTGTACGCCCACTGCGCCAACACTGTGGAACACCCCTGCGGTACAGTCGGTTACGAACTCGGGGCGGTCGCGCTCTTCGGCGTCAACCTGATGGACAACGCCGTCCGGGTCGTCGTGAAGGCAGAGGCGTGGGGTGGCCAGGCTGAAGGGGAGGTGCATCAGTACGTCGTGACGGCGGGCGTCGGAGGAGATCCGCTCAGGTCACGGTGAGTTGCGTGTTCCACAACTTGGCTCGGCTGACTGTACGCTGGGAAGTAGGGTTTGATTGACGGTCTGGGGTATAGTATATATTATTATTATTATTATTATTATTGCACCGCGTCTTACACCCGTTCGGGTTATACGCACTTACGCTTAATGTGTAATGGTAGGGGGATTGTGAGAGTAAATGGAGGACCTATAGTTTAACGTGGGATCCGAACCACAGTGGCGGCCTGGCATTCCCCACATTCACAAGATGTCTTGTCAGAGGTGAAGGAAGGGTTTGGTAATCGGGATAAATCTGTGCCGAGAGCGAGGATTGAACCCCGGACCCCCAACACAGGAGTCCGACACCTTACCCTTAGACCACCAGGTCACCTTCTCCTTCAAAGTACCTTTCAGTGTAAAGGGGTGTGCATTTCAGACATGTTCCGCATACCTGGCAACATTCCATGCCACGACACTGGCAGCTACAAGGAATTAAACGTAATATTTAAGGATTACTCTAACATACCCTCTTAGAATGATTAAAAGAAAGTTACCACAAATATATTTGCTCCATCTTTATTCAAGACAATACCCAGCATCCACACGCCACAACTTATTCTATTGAATTTTGATACAGGAAGGTTCTTCTAAACGGCAAACACCTGGAGCTGGATTCGGACGGGAGACTCCCGGTGCTGTCGCCGTCCATCCTACAACTGGATCCATCTCACACCGTCACTCTGCCAGCATATTCCATCGGATTTTGGGTGGTCCCAGGTGCAAAGGCGAGACCTTGCACGTCGCCACCACCTCCCGGTCCAAGAGTACATCACTTTGATATGGCGTCAGTATCAGGAACGCAGGCAGATCTAGGAGGTGTCGAAGGAGAGTCCAAGAAGGACAAACGCAAATCATATTTAAAGCCAAAGTCGCTTCTTTTAACTGGAGGGGAACTAGATAACGCGACAAAGGCGGAAGAGATAGCGGAAATAAGTGAAGACAAAGGAAACCTGTCGGAGGAAATGGATGAAAGGTTAGTTCCGAAACGGTTCAAGAGGTACACCCCTTCGGAAAATGGGCCGTACGTAATCCCGGGGATGGAAGTAAATCTCTTCAACCCCGACCACAGCGGAAACAAGAACAGAGCCCACCCTCCCCACAAAAAGAGGAAGGAGGGAGACGACTCCAACAAGCACAAGCATAGGAGGAAGGCTGGTGGCAACAGAGGGCAAGGAGATGACCTGACGATAATACAGGCGTCTCTGTTTGACCCCAGTCGCTATCACAGCAGTGAAGAGGATTACTTTGGAAACCCCGACCTAGATGAGGATGATTTCCCTCAGGGTGACGTATTCTTGAAAACTGGTAAAGATTCTGATGAAGAAGGTGCGAACAATGATTACGACTACATCGACACCGAAGATGATAGACCCCAACCGCGCGATAAGGTTGACAATGACGATGAAAGTATGGTTCCCGATTATGAGGACGGGCGTTATCTCTACGGTCCTGGAGAATTTTTCGAGCCCCTTAAACAGCCCGATGTTACAACCCAACACATGAATTACGGAGAGTTATGGGAAGCGGACGCTCTGAATGACGTATCCATGGATGAGATACCTGCAGATCATGATTTAGGAACGGTGGTCTACGAAATGAATCTCGAAAAAGCGGAAAATGAGAGTAAAATAGCAAATGAACGAACAACACCTCTCAGTCCTCAAGTTATTATAACAAGTTCGGAGAATATAGAAGCAGAAGGAGTAGATGAGTATCATAATGATGGAGCAAGTCGAGAAAAAAGAAACTATCATCACCATGTGACTTATCAAACGCATAATAGGAGAACAGAGAACAAAATATTGCACATAAAATAGAAAATCTAGACAGTGAAAAGCATGGTAGGGAAGTAAATAAAAATTTCAATACAAGGAACCATCAAAGTCATAGTGATGCTAAGAACGTTGATAAATCTCCGCTTGATGATAGTCTTCAAAAGGATGGTGATTCAAAACATAAACATACAAGCAAAAAACCAATAACTGACCATGAAGATCAAAGCTCAAATGTTAGAAAAACGGATAGAATAAAAATTGTCAATGGACCTGTTCACGACGAAAAAAACAGTAACATTTATTTTGAAAATGAGGACCAAGAACCAGAAATTAAACTGAGTCAAAACGCTAAAACCAAAGGTAAAAAGATCAGAATTATTTTAGTAGAAGACTCATCAGAACAAGAAAGTAGTGTAAGTGGACAGTTTGACGATATAAAATTAGAAAAAGAACTAGCCATAGACACACAAGAGAATACCGAAAAGGTTAAAAGGGCACAAGCGAGTACAATCAACGAATACATAGAAAAAGAGATTCAACACCTAATCAACGCTAAAATTAATACAAAGAGTTCGAAAAATCAAACTAATAGTGCAACTACGAGAACAATAAGAGATGACAAAAATAGTAAGGATGATCTTTCAAAGGGAGATGAAACTGTGCAAGTAAGAAAAAGTAACGCAGACGGTGACAGGAGAAGACATGGTAAAGATGTAAAAACAAGACAAACACCAAAACAAAACGATGAAATGGCATATATTAGTTCGTTGAAAGTGAAGACCCGTTTAATATAAAACAAATTTACGAGAACACTGGTTTGAAAGAGTCTCATCAAAGTAAAGATGGAAAGGCTAAAAAGGAAGTAACTATTAAATACGTGCGTTCCTCAAAGGAGCGTGAAAACAAGAAGACCTTAGAAGAATAGGAGAAAGAGCATTGCCATACGACACAGAGAAATCATATCTAGATTCTTCAGATCGTGCTGTGCTAGACATAGACTCAAGAAAAGTAGCGACGAGTCATATACTGAAGATTTTATAGACACAACACAAAAGTATGCTTCTGAAATGAGAAAGTTTGAAACTCCAAAGTCATATGATGGACAAGAAGAAGCTCTCATAAGAAAAGCTTCGTCACAGACTAGTAAAAGAGTAAGAAACAAGAGACAAGTGTTTGAGCAAGTCAACGAAACACTACAAGATAAAACAAGTTACAGTGACGAAGAGAAAGAAGAAAGAAGCTCGTCGGACAAAAGTAATTATTTTTCAAAAAATATCTTACAAGCCGACAGTGATGATATTTTAGAGCCAAACGTTGAATACTCCAATGAAACAAGCTCTTATCCAGAGGAACGAAAATTCACACTTTCAGAAGAAAGTGGACCTTTGACAGAGTCAAGTACACTTAGTTCTGATGAAAACAGTTTTAACAACAAGAAAATAAAACGAACACCTGAATCACAAATAGATCCTGTGTATTACTTTGCGTTCGATGAAAACATGAATCCAACTTACGAACTCCTTCTAAGAAATAAACGCAAAAAAGAACAAATAGATGAAATTTTTATCAAAAAGCATGTTTCCCTGTTTGAAGACGATATCCAGCGATATTCACAAAAAGAACAATTAGCTGACGCATCTGTTATAGAACGCACACTAGAAGAAAAACTTACCGAGTCACCTGTTACTTATGGTAAAGAGGAAGCGAAGCAAACCCTGGATGAAGACAATGAAAGGAGCATCCGAAACCTGGATATGTTTCAGTCTAGCATGGAAGTAAAGGATTCAATACCCGAAAGCCAGATATTGGTCTCAGAAACAGAAGTAGTACAAAACAACATTGGTGAAAGCAATTTTGATTCTTCACAATTCAATGGTAAAGACCAAAGTGAATTTGGAATCAAGAATAGTGATGATAAAGCTATGTTTGAAGAGCAAGTAGATGAAAATCATCAAGAAGATTTAGGTAGCTTAGATTATATGCCGTTAGATGAAGCTACTGTAAAACCATTGTTGGAAGAAATAACTTCGATACAGGATATCCCTATCGAGACAAGTTCACCTTCACCAGAGAGTCCTGTAACTTTTCCACAAATTGAAAACTCGCAACTTGAAGAAAAACATAACGAACAACTATTTAGTAATGACATGATCAGTGCAGATCCCCTTGAAACGGGAAGATTACCGAGAGAGCCACCGGTTCATGCAGGTGAAAATCAGGCAGGGGAAACTAACCAATATGAGACCAGTCCATCAGTAATAAGCACACCAGAAAATACTGTAAATTTGGGTAATACTGATACGATTCAAGAATCAAACCCTTACAATATTGATTATGATCAACACAAATTTCCAGATGGAAAGGATCACCAAAATAACGAAGATATTCTCACTCAAGAAATTAATGAAACCAGAACAGAAGAAGCTTCAGAGGCTGAGTCTAAAACCCCCCCTCTAGTTCAACCCGAGGATATGGATACTTTGACAAATTTTGAAAGTGACACAGTAGCAAATTACAATGAAGATTATCACTTGCCAACTCAGAGCAAGTAGAATACATTACAACACCATCTGATCAGTTAAGTTATAGCAACAAACCAGACCATATCAACCCGTCTTCTATGGATAATGTTGATAACGAAGTATCACCCATCAGGAAGAATCGTGAGGATATGCTGGATGGAAAAGAAACCTTCACAAATAAAAACGATCTAAATGAAATGAACCGAATTGTTTTATCAATCCCCAATGAAAATAAATCTTCAAGTTCAGTCATAGAAGAGAATCCTGCCAGTGAGCCTCCCAAAACAATTCTAACTGACAATCCCCTACCTATAAAGGAGCCTGAAAAACTAAATTCTATTGATATTATCGACGATTCAAATAAAGAAACTGGAGAAATAAAAGATCACACGAATTTGAAACGTAATGAGGATGGTACCCAAGATCAAATTAAATTAGAACCGCCCCTTGATACAGTTTACAAAAGGAAGAAACCACACCTATTGCTCAAACTCAAGAAAAGAGCCCTGAAGATACAAAAGTTGATGTTTTAGACTCAGAAATATTTAAACCATTTCAAAATGGCCCGAAAGGACTTACCCCGACAATACACCCTGTTAAAAGAGTGCCGACGGTATCATACCTTAAGAAAAGAGAAGAGAGGATCAATGCTTTGAAGAAACATCGAGAAAACTTTATGGCTAGACTTTATGGAAAAGATTTTGGTGGGGTGAATAAAAAGCGTGAAATCATTAATCCTGGTAAACAAAGACAAGATGCTGGAAATAAATTGACCAATATAAATGCCTTTTCAGATATGTTTAGCAAAGATGGAACTACTAATAACATACTTACTATGAAATCCAGCAAACCTGACATACCAGGAAACAAGATATTTACTGGGATTGAGCTATCTCAACAACTTTCATCTGAAATGGGTGAGGAAAGAGTATCTACCAATCACGATACAGTTCCCACAATAATTTCTAATTTGAAATTGGAACCACATGGCAACGAGACAATACAATCAAAGGCCTCTTTATAGACACGATTAAATCGTTGCCTGAAGGGATTAATAAAAGAATGTCCGACCCCAAGAAAATGTATCAAGAAAAAGAGACGAGAGAAAGAAGTGATCGATTTAATTATAATGACGAACCATATACAATTCATTTAAGTGACAACAATAGTGGGAAAGGATTACTTATGGAAAATAATCAGAACATCGAAACCTCGTCAGATAAAATTAATGAGGATGATATTGATAAACAGTATCACAAGCAGACACAGGAGTTTACACTAGATGGTGAACACCACAGCTCAGGGTCTAAGAATGTTGGTCGTACACTACCCTTAACAGAAGATGAAGCTGACTACTTATTCAGTTTCGAAGACACGGGAGATGTTTTCGAAAGAATAGGAAGAGAGATATTTTTGTCTCCGGACATATTTCTAGAAGAAGACTCCAATCCTAATTTAGTTACAGCACGCCGCGAAGGTTCACTGCATGATACTCTACCTTACAGAGGTGGGAGGCAAGTATATTTAATGAATAGGGATGGAAATGAAAAATGGCCCGATTACGCAATCGAAGATGACATATTTCTGAGTGACCAATTTTCCCCTTATATATTGGAAGTAGATGACCGTAATTTATACGAATGATGACAAAAATTGTAATGCCAACTTACGATGATGATATGTTAGTTATAGATGACCCTAAATTGTATCTGGGAAATGATGTGTTTAGTCTCCCTGGTGAAAAGAGCTATCAACATAATGGGGCACGAGAACGTATGAACCGGGATGTCCTGAAAAGATTTTTACAGTCATTAAATAAAGATGAAGAAGAGGAACTTGAAAATCTGATGAGAACGATGAAAGGCAAAGAGTATGAAAGTGAAGTAAACGATGACGATGGTGGTCAACACGTAAATTATCGTATATTAGACGAAGATAACGATGAAAAATCAGCGTTGGTGATATCTAATCAAGTTCGCGCTCCTTACAGAGCGAAGCGATCACCTACTCTTCAGGAATTTGATGAGGACTTAGACGAAGACATATTAATGTTCGATGATTCTGGGATTGCGGATAGAGTAAAAAGAGATACCAAAAATACCATATCAATCCCATAAGCGATGATGACAGTGATAATCCTAGGATAAATCCTAAGTTTAATGGCAAATTATTCAAGGTACAAGACAAATCTGAGTTGAGTAAAATTGGTGATGACAGGATTTTTGAAAATACACAAATTAATGATCAAATGAGAGATGAATCGAGGGAATCACGGAATAATGTGGGAAATGAGAATAGGGTGCTCTTTGATGATAAAATGGGGAAAGAATCACAGGATTCTTTCATGAAAATTGAGGATTATAGAACAAAATTGCTCAGCAGTGATTTTATTAAACCTGTCATGGCTTTGTTTGAAGATGATGATGAGGATGATGAGGAAGATGATATATTCAATTATATAACATCAGATGAAAGTCAAAATTTAGTTCACTTGAAAAAGAAGCCTCACTACCCAACCAGCGTCGATCAATTGGACGAAAGCAATTCAGGAGCCCAAATTAAAAAGTTTGAAAAAGAAGTGATAAAAGAAGTTGCAGACCTCACTAAAGTCTTAAGAAAAGACAAGTCATTACAAGGGAATCTGGATGGTTATGTAAATTTCCTAATAGAACAACCAAGTATAGCTCAAAGGACGTCAGAAGAATTTAAAAATAATTTTCAAAACGCGGAAATCTTAACAAGTCCCGAAAGCGAGTCAGCAAATGAGAAAGGAGCTCCTGAAAATGAAGTTAAAGCAGAAACCGATCCAGAAAAAGAGTTTGAAAATCACTTGAAAATGATCCACTCATTTCCTTCGGTTGTACTTGAAGATTTAGTTGTTAAAGAACCTTCAGGAAACAACAAAGAAGGCAATCTTGTTGAAAATAACGCTAGATATTCTAGATTTGAGAGCAAATCAGACGTCACCACGGGCGATGGTGAAAACACAGAAACCAACAGAGAAAAGGATCCATTTACCACCCAAGAAGAAAGCAAGGGGGATACCACAACAACTCAAGGTATCAACAAAGGAACAAATGTCCAATCGCAACCAAACGGAGTTTTACATAAACTGTTTCAAACAGTAAATTCTTTTCTAGGATTTTTCAAAAAAATAAAATGTTTGAACTAGAGCGTAAAAAATAATAAAAATCGAACACAGCTTGAAAATTAAATCTTTTTACACACTTGTAACACTCGTTTTAACGCATACGTCAACTCATAATAATTATTTGACCATAATCTAAGCTGTAAATACCATTGTTCAACTAACTCTAAAGATACATATCATTTGTATATAATCATTTCACTCCTTTTTTCATATTCCTGTTATGTAACAAATGTTATGTTGGAAGCACTGGTTAAAATTAATAAAATACTTGTCAAGGAATAATAAATGTTATAGTTGAAATACTCTAAATAATTGTATCGATACAAATATATAATAAATAAATGAACTTTAGGACTCACCTTTACTCTAGAAGGCCATTTTCAATAATTCTGTGTTAAACGGGACAGTACAATACTTCAATGCCATTTTATAATTTTATAAACAGTGTTATATTATAGTTATGTGCGTTACCATTTATTGACCTCTCAAATTAACTGACAGCCTTAAATGTAAAAAAACCAACTCATATGTTAAAAATCGCTTTTAAGGGCGCCGCCTACTAGGAAGGAAATATCTTCGACCTACGATATTTCTTATCGGTTTTGGTAAATTATGTACAGTTTTAATTTTGTTGGTGTAAAGTCTGTCTCATTCTTATAAGCTCTGATGTAAATTGCGTTCCATCTTTATAAGGGTGCTATGTACATTTCGTCCTTCCCATATTCTCCCTTAAATAAATAATATAATAAATAATATCAAATAAAATGTAATAATGAAAACAATTTCGTTACATTTCAAATATTGATTTCAACATGACCACATTTTACGATTCGAATAAAGAGGTCAGATCTATGAAGATAGTAATTTTAATAACAAAGTGCAAAAACGATTGTATTGTTTATACAAATCTTTGATGACTGCTTCTTTATCACGATTTGTTTGTATAAACTTAACTTTTTTTGAACAATAAAAAAGTATAGGTGAGCATACATATTTCATATAAAAACAAAACAAAAAATCCACACACTATCAGCATTTATTGTCCTCTTAGAACATCTATATTCATCGAGAAAGTTACTTAAGGTTAAAATTTGTCAATTTTTTTAAAGGTACAGATGCAATTTTAAGAAAATAAATTACATAATTTCGGAATATTTTTACCTACAAGGTTATTACGGAGTTACATTAGCATAAAGTTGTTTTTTTATTCAATTTAATACTGGAAGGAATTTACACAGAAGTTTGGGCTCATAAAATCTTCGGGGACCGAATTTACGTCAAATTGTCTTATGTGGATGGTGGATAGTAGCTCTGAAGTTCAAAGCCACTGAAACAATCCTCATTTATCATAAAATGATCTGTTGGGTTACGTTAAACAAAAAAAAAAACTCTATTTTGTGTGAGTAAAACTAGAACTAGATGTTTCTAGCTATTTTCTTTAAGGTGGAGATGTAGGAAACGCGAGTTAATGGCGGTGTTTTCGCAGTTTTTAAAACATTATTTTTGGCCAAAATAAATAAAATAATTCTCAATTAGAAACATAGTATAATTTTCTTAACATGGTGATATCAACAATTGTTGATTCACCATGTGAAGAAAATCAAACTCTTACGCTTCTACTGGAGAAATATTTTATTTATTTTGGCAAAAAAAAAAAATGCCTATGAAAACAGCAAAAACACCGCCATTAACTCGCGTTTCCTACATCCGCACCTTAATCTGAGTTGTGACATTTGGCGAAAGTCTTTGTTGTAAACAGGTTATTTTCACGCATTTCTGTTTTGTTATAAAATTTAAAATGTAAGGTTTCTAATACAACAGTAACATGTTGATAATTTTTAACTTCATTTTGACGTGAAATATATTTTGAAATAACAAAACCCTATTTTTAAATAACAAAGGATTTCTTTGGACGTCTGTAACACATGTCAGCGTTCAGGTAGGCGGGTCCCTTAAGATATCAAAGTACTCGTTACACTTTTACCAAATTATTTTAGTCTTGGTGTGAAACCAAACCTTAAGAGCGTGAATCACTTGACAATCAACTCCGTGATACAGTCGGCTAGAAATCGTAAATTTACACAAACAATATTGCACGAGGATCATTTCTGATTAAACCTTAATGGGAATAAAGAGTTAATAGAATTCCATAATACTGAACATTGTTGAAATATTAAATGATATTTGGATAAAAACTTAATTGAAAACGCCGTTTTTTGTTCATTTTAGAATGGCTTTACAGCTAAATGCTGTAAACAAATCGTAATTCTGTCATAATAGGGACATATAGTAGTTATTAACAAGAAATTTTGTGGTTTTGTCTTCAATTGTCACCGCGGAAAATTTCGAGTAATCGTTCGAATACGAATGCACTGCACACATTTCCGGCATATCTTGGTCTTTTCTTTTTCCCTTTAACTTCCGAGCCGGGAGCTGAGTTGGGTCTGCAATGATGCACGCTCTTAATCTTATATAATTCATGAAACATTTGTTTATACTTGGTGAATGTGTATTTTGTTTACAAAATAAAAGTAAACCATTAAAAGTTATTTGTTTGCTCCCCCCTCCCCACCCACCACCCCCTTTCCTGTTTCCTACTATTGGTAAATCGAAAAACAATCCCTCCATTCATTTGTGCAAGTGAGCAATATTGTTGCACGTGACACAGGAAACAAATCTACACGCAACATCACTTTCACTAAACAGGAAGACTATTTTACAAAATATGCACAATAAAATCTATAAATGAAAGGGGACAAAACCAGATATTTTTACATGAAACGACAAAATTATTTTTAACAAAAATATCAGATTTATACTTGACTTTGAGCCGAAAGATCCGGTTGAATGGAACCTTATCTTTGAGTTTGAAGTTTATTACAGTTTAAATTTACAATTTTTTTTTTACAATTCACAATTTTAATATAAAGTTTACAATGTAATATATAAAGTTAACAATCAATATAGCTGATCTCCTTGAGCAGAGCTCTAGTTAGAGATCTCACATATATAATTTACAATTTTATTTAAAGGCGGATGGTGATTGTACATTGTAGCAGATACAGGAATATTGGGTGTTTGGCGATATTTTATTATAAAAGAAGCTAATAAATTATTATCATTATTGGTACCGAGTCTTACTACCCGTTCGGTTTATACGCACTTCCGCTAATGTGTAATGGTAGGGTGATTGTGAGACGAAATGGAGGACCTACAGTTTAACGTGGAATCCGAACCACGGTGGAGGCCTGGCATTCTCCACATTCACAAGAAGTTAATAAAGAAACAATGAATATGCATATATTATATTTACAGACATATATATATATATTTTGCAACTAATATTTTGATATTTATTGATAATTAATTTAATGATTGGATATTTGTGTACGCAGGCTAAGGCATCAACCTTGTATAGTCTGGTTTTACGATGACAGGCAGGTCAGGGTTCGAAGTCAGACTGGATGCACTGAGAATGTTCTTTCCCTTAAATGATCTCCTCACTCGCGCCTCACCCAAACGCGGGTACACTTCCTCTAAATTATAGTTTAGTCTATCCGTAAAGCCTGGACGGATAGTAAGACGCCGTGAACACACACACACACTCACGTTTCAATAAAAGTGGCTCTCCTCACCACCTCACCTTGTGCAAATGATGGTGCGTTTCCTTAAAATTCGTCCTTTTAGTGAAAAACATATTAACTTAAAGTACAAAATAATATTCAGTCTACCGTCTTTGGTGGCTGCATGGTCTAAGGCGTCAATATCGCAATGGACCAGACTGCCGATGACGGGGAGATTGGAGCGCGAATCCCGATTGGGTGTTCTAAGGGTGGTTTTTCTTAAATGGCTTTCCACTCTATCTGTTCTCCACGAAAATGCAGGCACACCTCTTCTAAATTCAACCTTCCTCATCCTCAACCAATTAGCGTAATTAGTACATAAGCGTATAACCCGCCATGTAGTAAGACTTGGTGCTAAAAAGATAGAAAGGAATGAAATATGTGGAAGGACATATTTTAATAAACGTACCAGCATCTGCATGGAGGAGATAAGAAGACACATTGTGAACAAAACGCCTTCGGTGTTCCCAGATCACTTTAAGAAAAAAAATTCATCTTAGTAGGTCCCGGACACTAATAACACAAAACGTGTTACCTGAATAAACAATGGAAAAAACCCGTTGGCAGCATCCCCCTGTCTTGACACCATGCGTTTAGTTTTGCCTACATAAAACATGACGTCACGTCTCTGAGCATGCGCGTTGTGCAGTTGTTTGCGCCCTTATCGATCGATAAGTTTGCTTGATTGGTGTTATGGCTGCGGCGACCAGCTGACGGGCTTTCCAGTCCACAAAACTTCTAGACTAATCTGTCAGTTTTTCTCATTAAAGTGGCACTTGTGTTCTCCGAGTTCTGCAAGGATTTTAATAAACACTCGAGTTTTTCATCTAATAAACTCACTTTCGCCCTACTTATTTATTTTGAAAATAAAGTGTATCGTACCGTCGAAATATTGACACCAAAACTTGGAGATTCACATTCAAATAACTTATTTATAACTCTTAATAAGGCGTTCTAACCTTTGTTGATCAATTCTAATTTCAAATAATGATTCCATGAAATAGTGAAAGAAATGACAAAGCTTGTGGATCAAAAATAATATAACTTGGTGTTATATAATCAAATAAGGAAGAAATTGTGTAAAATGTTTTAGTGGTTAATAAAATTCAAACATTTTTATATTCATATTTGTAAGAACAAATTTAAATCTTGCGAAGATTCGTACGTACGAATTTAAAACAAACCATCACAAGGGGGGAAAAAAATATCAGGAGGCAGTTGGTGAAACTTGTCAATCATTTCCTCTAATGAGCTGTTGTTCATTTTTGTAAGTACTTGTTTTGTTTTTATTTGTGCACGCTGAAAATAAACAAATAAATTAATGGTTCCTCATACTTTTTAAATAGTAATAATTACATACAGCAATGGTAACAACAATGATCGCATGATTGGTGGTGGAACTCTCAAAACTATTTGAGAATTTCAAAACGACCTGTTCAAAACAAAGTATATCCTAGCTACAATAGGAGAGTGGTAAGTGACCGCCAAGAAAAGTGTACAAGTATCCATTCGCCAAACCATATAAGCAACAAAACCATGTTTTGCTGTTTTTACTTTTGGCAATCAAAACTTTCACAACAAAGATTTATTTTTAATTGCCTTTTTTCTTTTAGCTGTTTTTACATTATTGAAACATGAACTTATAAAAATAACCGTTTAGATGTTGGGGTTTTTTTGTGTGGAAACGGTGTCAGTGAGTCACTTAAAAATGATTTTCAAACGAGAGCTTCTAGAATGCTGGGTTCTCTTCATTAATTAAGATAGTGAACCAGCCGAAACAAGAGTATGTTCGGTTGTGTTCATGCGCTGTTTACAAAAATAAAAATGTTTTATTTTGAAACTAATATTTGTATAGCTCTTTATCTAAGATATAAAAAATATATATTTATATTGATGGTCAGTTATAACGAGATTCCAGTATGAATACAATACTTTTTACTTTATTATTTCATGTAATAACATATCTTTGTTACCACAACAGCAAACAACATTTTTATTAACATAATATACGTATAACCCGAACGGGTAGTAAGACGCGGTGCTAATAATAATTAACATAATTATTTTGTTCTTTCAATAAGTTACGAAATCGCCAGCTGCACAGTAATCCTTTGCGAAGTACTATTCAAATCGTTTGATAACAATTTTTATTGATGATATAATTTTACCAAATAATTGTTTACGAATAGGTTGACATTAGTCACTTTCATCAATGTTTCCAATAAAGAGCTTTACCACCTTTCCTGCGTATATAGGGTATATCTTTGAATGTCCTTGTTGAAAGTATGATCTCAGACATGGGCGTGATCGTTGTCCAAAAACATCGTTTGGCTTTAAGTCTTGTGCAAATAGCTAGATTTGATCCTACAGTGAAACTTTCATAGGAACAATCTTAACTGACAGAAACGTTACTAGATCTACTCTCACGTATTAATACGTCAATGCCAGTGATTTGTAACTGTCACTTTTGCTATTGTTGATGTAATAGTACTATCGATACATTCTATGTTTCTTCATACCAAACTCCTATATTTGCATTTGCTATACAAATTGCGATTTTCTCAACAAATTAGGAGGAATTTTTGTTAATTTGAATTTTAGTTATTTGGTATTTGATGCTGCATTTTTTAAATGTTGTTTGGTAGTTTCATTAAAATTAAAGGTTAATTATAAACGTTTTAATAACATATATGACATAACTATTAATCGATTTGCAATCTAAACACTTTTTTTTAAAAAATAACATAACCATTAAATTTAAAATATTTTCTGAATAGACTTAAAACAGTATTGCAAATGTAACCGCAGACGGTCGGTTAGAGCTCTATATATTATGAAGTATGATTATTTCTCGTTGTACACCAGACGCCATTTTTGGTGTTTGTAGTAGATCAATTAAAGGTTAATTATAAACGTTTTATAACATATATGACATAACTATTAATCGATTTGCAATCTAAACACTTTTTTTTAAAAAAATAACATAACCAGTTAAATTTAAAATATTTTCTGAAATAGACTTAAAACAGTATTGCAAATGTAACCGCAGACGGTCGGTTAGAGCTCTATATATTATGAAAGTATGATTATTTCTCTTTGTACACCAGACGCCATTTTTGGTGTTTGTAGGTAGATCACTTATTACAAATAATTTATTATTATAAAATATCTTAGCAATTTTTTAAATTGGATTTTACTCACGGGTAAGAATCCTTCCCTTATAGTTTCACCTTAAAGTTATCAACAAAATAAAATTTCCAAACTTTTATCCTACATGCTTTTCTTTATAATTTCCAATCATTACCTCCTATATTTTCTTCTCACTAATTTTTGACTCAGTTTTCTTACTTCTCATTCCTCTACCCCTCACAGCTCTGAACATAGAGTATATGCATTTCCTTTTCCACCTATTTTATAAATTATTCCAATCAGTTCTTGTCATGCAACCATTTAGTTTTATCACATCCTCCCCTTTCCCCCATAACTATTTCTCTTTGTCCTTGCTAAAAAAAACCTTCACGACTAACCTCTGTGCCTTCATCAGAAGGATAGCAGGCAAGCTTACCTTGTATAGTTCCACTAAGCCGCAACTTATAAATAAAATAGAGCCATAATGCGATCTGTCAAGGTAAGACTCCTACCTTTCAAGGTAAAGGGAGAATACATTATCTTTATTGGTATGGCCCCCCCAGAGACAACAATGAGCTGACTGTAGTTACAAAAACCTTCTCCTACTGGGTTCCTTAAATTTCTCATTTAAAATTTAGTAACCTGACAGTTTTCTCGCTAATAAATTTAATATGTCTCCTCCATCTAACATTAATATTAAATATAATTCTCAAATATTTGTAAAAATTTAGTAAATTATATTTTTTCTAAACTAAGAGGTTTGAAAAAAATTAAAGCTTAACTGAAACAATAATTTATTAACCATGGTTTTAACTAGCTTTTTTTTTTCGAATAATATATTAATTCTCCTATTCTGTGTAGCTACCCTTATGGAGATACATTACTGCAAGAGATTGTATGTCTAAAGTCTAAACTCTCACTCCCTTTCACCGATCTACATCAGATCTCTATTGTACGTCATTTGAGGACAGGTTGCAAAACACGTTTGTCTTGTCAGTGGATTGTATTTACAATCATTAACACTCACCTACTCATCTTGCTCTATTGCATTTATGTTATGTATGCCCTTTTTGTTTTATTTTCTCTCTCTTGGTCTATTTTATTTTTCTCTTCCTTTTCGCACATTATTTTCTTACCCGTGTGTTTACTTAATATCTTTTCCACCTTCACGCTGATATTTTTTTAATAGGTTAATTACTTTGTGCAATAGCCAGTCGTTGGCTTCTGTTATACATATTTGTGATTTGTCATCTTGTCGATAACATTATTAACTGTCAAAACTAAGCTATGACAAATAACCCACAATCGAAACATTTTTCTTGACTTTATTAGTGGTTACTGTAAATATAGTTTAGTATGCCCAAGTAAAGTTAAGATATTGGCCAAATTTATATTTCATACATATTATTTGATTGTTTTGAACTTATTTTCTTTCTAAGGATAATATTACAACGAACGTCCTCATACCTACAAAATGTCATACTACCAATACTCATACGATTCCTTTCCAGGCTATTTTAAAATGTTTCACATAACACAGATATATATTATATATAATATAAAAATATATATTATATATATATATATATATATATATATATATATATATATAATATATATATATATATCTGCGAAAGTTGAACTATATGATTACATATTTTGGCGCAATAAGGGCTTCAATGCATGGCTATTCTGGCATGGTCTGGTATACTATACCAATGGCTTCAAATCAGCTGGTGTGCATTGTGTTGAAAATTAACTCTAGCCAAAGGATGATCGGTATTTATTTTGTTGGAGTCAAAACTAAATGCGCATGCGCAGATATTTTATTTAAGAACACCAAACTAAATATGGAATATTTAATATTTCTAGCAACTTATTTGCAAAGTTAATTAGATATAGATTTTTCTATTATAAAGAATATATCATTTAAAGTTAGATAGGGTGGTGGGTATGGGCCATTAAAAGCTTACAGTGGGCTAGATGTGTAAACTCGTTTATTTTATAAATAAATAGTCCCTCTTTTAAATATTTACGCATGCGCATTTAATAGCGAGCACCCTCAATCTAAATCGTTTTGTATGTGCTGCTCTTTGTGGCGTGAGATAGTAGTAGAGAATTTTCGAAGTCACGGTTCAAGTGTTTTGTAGTTGTACACAGTACACTGACAGCACAAGCAATAATAGAAACATTCGATTTCACTTCCTTGTCTTGAGTCCAGTCAGTGGTTCTACAATAATAATATGTTCTGTATTGTTTCACTTGAATAATTAATTGTTGTACCCTACGCCATTCGCCTTATTTTATACATTGCAAGGTATCTTCTGAAACTCTCTAAACTAAAATATCTAAATATTGATGGAAAATAGCTGCGCGTGCCAGTGTGTGGGCTGCAGGATAAAAACACAGTACGATAGACGTGAGTTGCGTTCCAAGAATAATATTCCGGAGGCCAACGCACTTCTTTGTGTGGTAAGCTTTTGTGTTTATTTTTTCAACTATAATGGGATTGTAGTTGTTTTATTAATTAATCCAAACTACTTATTGGATATATAAAAATATAAAGGACGCTGGAGATTTGATTTAAGTTGAACTAATAGGTGAGTGCAAGGGTTAAAGTGAGACGTTTTAACTTTAGTAGGTATTTATTGACTTTAAATATAATAAGCAACAACCAACCTATCATAAATACTTTGATTTACTATCATACAAATAATAAGTGTAACTTGTGTTCTCAGGGTTTTAATTAGTTCATTCGTCTAGATTTAAATATATTTGCAAAAATCTCCAAGTTCAGGTGTTTTGACTTTATTTAATATGTATTCCATATTTTTTTAAAGAAACTGTTTGGGGATGAAATCTAAGAACAATTCCTTGTAGGCAATTTTTTTTTCAAGAAAATAACAAATTTATACTTGGTTACTACTACACTTAATAAAATGTGAGGAATCCAATGATACTAAATTCAAGATTACTAAAAAAAACTTTGTTATAATGAACAATTCAAAACCAAACTCACCTAAGTGATGCAGGAACAAATATTGAATATTCTTTTAAAACTACCCAATAAAAAGAAATTTGACACAGTGAACGATTTAACATCTAGCAAACTAACACAAGGCTCATTAGAACTAAACTTAAAACATGGTAAATATCCAAACGAACACATCCACGGGAAGTTTAATATTAAAATAAAGTAATAATTTATGTATCTATATATTAAGACTGAATAATGTGTACATATATTATTAGGTACGTATCCAACCTATCTTAACCTAACCTTCATTATGGCAATTACTCGGCTGACTTGATCTAACCTTGCAACTGTGTCATTTGCTTTTAAATTATAATCTCATTTAATAGTCACAAGAAAAACCATTTGACTTTCATAGTAACTTATAAGATGACATAGCCCAAAGGATCATGGTTCAAACCACATGGTTATCAAGTATGTTTATGTATGGATTATTATTATTAGCACCGCGTCTTACTACCCGTTCGGGTTATACGCTCTTACGCTAATGTGTAATGGTAGGGTGATTGTGAGATGAAATAAAGGACCTACAGTTTACGTGGAATCCGAACCACGGTGGAGGCCTGGCATTCCCCACATTCACAAGATGTCTTGTCAGTGTTGAAGGAAGGGTTTGGTAATCAGATAAATCTGTGCCGGGACCGAGGATTGAACCCCGGCCGCCAGCACAGAAGTCTGACACCTTACCCCTAGACCACCAGGTCACCCCCTTTATGTATGGACATTGATCATGGTGAGTTGTTTAAATGTTAGTAAAAATAAAATAATTCCAAATAAATTAAATATAATTACAGAATCATTCAATTCACCATTTCCTTGTGAGTATAATAATAGTGCTAAATTTATAATTATGCTGGTTTGAGTAATATACAGTGTATTAAGTTATATGATCTTTGGCAGGCACTTTATGAGAATATTTCATTTCACACAGGCATATTATTTTTGTCTTTTGTTGTTTTTAAATAAATACTTTGGTGATACCAATTATTAAGTGGCTCCGTTTTAGTTTCAAAATCATGTTTTGAGTAAACCTTTTTGATTACACTGATGGGTTTCTAGGACTCGTCTCGGAGAGAGAATGGTGAGCATGAGTTCTACTCTGGTGGAGACTGTCTCCATCAATTATGAAGATTTCAACGAGAGCTTCCTCACCTGCGGAACTTGCTTGTGTATGTAATAATTATATAGCATCCGTTTGTTGTAGGCTTAGTGTTTTATTTATTTTCCTTACATATGTAATAAAGTTGAGATCTGCTTCGGTGCCCACATGGTCTAAGACGCTAATCTTGCATTAGACTAGGCTGCTGATAACTGGGAGATTGTGTTTCAATCTCGGTCTGGTGTCCAGAAGGGTGGTTTTTACTTAACGGTTTTCCACTCTTGCTCCACACAAATGTGAGTACACACCCTCTAAATTCAGCCTTCCTCATCCCTAAGCCATTAGTGTAATTAGTACATAAGCATATACCCAAATTGGTAGTAAGACTCAATACTAACAAAAAATATCTTTGAACCTCAAATACTAATGTCCCCACATTTATATGAAAAAATACAAATTGCACATTTTCATATTAGATTAATATTATTTTAAAGAACTTAATATATTTTTGAGTTGAAAAGACTCAAAAAGCAGATTTTAATATTGATAGAGCTTTCTTATGCAGTCAACTGAAAATTTCTATGAGATCAATGTCATCAGATAACTGAAATATACTAATATTTCAACATCATCTCTCTCTGATATTCGAGATGGTTCCATAATTGTAGTGGTTGTCCAACCTCTATCATGGCTTGCAAATTATAGTTGCTTTTTTTTATCCTCTTTTTTTTAAAATAAAATAAACCATGGCCACAAAACTGGTGAGGATAGGAGATAAGTTAGGCACTTTAAACATTACAAATTTTTCTGTGAGCTAACCAAATTAAAAATGGCATCCATTATAACCAAACTAAAAGAAAAATTACAGTTGCACATCAAGACGTACAGAAACAAACCATTTTTAAACTGTCATAAATCAATCATAATCTCAAAACGCAAGAAGAAGAAGATGATAAATGTCACATGCATGCCATATCAGCTGATATTTATGTCTGAAGCAGTAAGACCATCTAATCTCAGTATTTGATGTTGCGATGTAAATTACTATTGTGCAAAAAAAAAATCACGTGATCTACCAAACATGACTCTCTTAGCTATCGGTAGCTCACGATCGATCGATAGTTTGGTGACAACTAAACTTATACTTAGTCTGTTTGTTTATTTTTACTTTAAATCCCAACAACCAGAATCATGACTAGTTAGTGTAAAATTAGTAGTAATATCTGGTGTGGGTGAGAAGGGGGGGGGGGGATGAGACAGTGGTTAACATTTTTAAGTTTCCGGGAAAATTTTATTGTTGTTGCAGTCTATGAAGTTATTTCAAGAGTGCAAGCTAGGATTGAAGCTATTTGGGAAAGAGTTGGGTTACAGGGAGAACATGAGATAGTAGAGGAAACAAGAGTGAGTGCTAAAAAAAAAGTGCATTGTAATATTGGGGGTTTAAGGTTAGCATTATAATACAGTGACATTTTTATTTTTGCATTCATTTCTTACAGCCTCTTTTTTTTTTATCGCTGCATCTTATTACCTGTTCAGGTTATATACATATACATTAATTATGCTAATGTGTGAGAGATGAGAGAGATAATTTAGAGGAAGTATAGCCGTGGAAAACTATTTTGGGGGAAAAAAACCTCAGTATACATGACCAGAATTTGAACCCCGATTTCTATTTAATAAGCAGCCTCGTCTAACAGAAAAGTGACGCCATAGATCATGCGGCCACCAAAGTCGGTCCTAACGCTATTGCACACTTAATAAATTATATTGTAAATAGGTTTTTAGGCTCTTACATGCTCTGGCAAGGGAAAAACAAGCTGTGATTTGTTTTACGGTGGTTAAACCTAATCTACTGTATTAGCAAGGTAAGCCTGTATAAAGTTTGGCGAGTTACCTTTTCATTACAGGTGTCCTCAAGATTCCTCTTACTGGACCTTTTATACCATGTATGATAAAATAAAAAAGGAAAGATCTGAAGGATAGTGGTGGTCGGAAGGGAGTCTTGATTGCTAATCTAGAACTGTCTGCGTGACTATGTTATGTTGGCAGGCATGTACGATGGCAGCGAGCACACTCCCAAACTCCTGCCGTGTTCACACACGGTCTGCCTGCACTGCTTGACACGCATCGCGGCCTCTCAGACCAGGGACACCGGCTCGTTCCGCTGCCCCATCTGTCCGCGAGTTGATCAACATCCCCCGGGGAGGGGTGAGTGCTCTACCCCCCTCCTTTCTGGTCAACCAGCTTCTCGATCTCATGTCCCGACAAAGGAGGGAGGTCATCCCCAAGTGCTCAGTGCACCTCAACCAGGTCAGTACATTCCAAACTCTTTTATGTTTTATTATCTTGAAAGTTGATGTGATGTGGTAGAGGGAGACTGGAAAAACACAAGACGATTTTAAGTTTTCAAGGGAAAAAAATCAAGTAAAACACAGGAAATTTGTAGTTAAAAAAATACTTGTTAAAAAAAACAGGAATTTCTAGTTTTTGAAAGAAAAAACTAGTAAAAATACATTTTTTTAAATAATCTCAAATTTATTTGGCAAGGGATAATAAATGATAAGGTTTTATTTTCTTGGTTTTATTTTTTATTCCCTTTTCCTGATTTGATATAGGTAAGTTTTAATCTTCTAATGACGATGACATGTTTCGGTGATGTTACACCATCTTTGGGTCTAAGGAAAATACAATGTGATTGTAAATTATTGTATAGAAATATGTTAGTTAAAGTATAAACGTAAAAAGTTAAAACATTAGAAATAGGAGAAATTAGAACATGATATGTTGATACGGACAAATTATCTACAAGTATAAAAATAGGAACGACAAGTGATGTGTCTCCCTTTCTTGGGGGAAGGGGGGGTCAACCAGATGAGGAACTGAGTCGGCGGCCTAACCGTCAGGAAGGGGAAACAAAAAAACTTCGAGTACCTTCTAACAGTTTGAATTTGCCACGTTTCCCATTAGTGCAAATTCAAACATGGTGAAGAAGGGTAGGACGGTAATGACCAGTAAATAGCGGTCCAACCGAGGTATTAAGTAGGGTTGGGCCGAGCTAATCTGGCATTCTTGGGTAAAAATCTGGTAGGACTCGGGCGAACCTTGTGACGCTCGGGGAGGACGTTATTTATAATATAATACTAATACTATTTGTTAAGCATTCAAAATATACTCTCATTATAATTTACTTAATCAAGTGTAGTGTGTTAATATACTAATCCTTCCATTATGTTAACAATGTAAGGCATAATTAATTATATATTAAAGATTAAGAAAATCACAACGCAATAAAAATCTAATATTTAGTATCTAAATACCCTATACTTTCAATATCTTAATGGCCGAAAATAAGTTATAAAAATGAACGTAACAATGTGAAATATTAAATAAATAATCACTTTAATCAACAAGCTTATAATAAAGATGATTTAATCCAGACTATCGGAAAGTTTGGGAATTTTTGAGGTGTTATATATAATTATATGTATATAAAAAATATATATATATACAATTCACAAACATTGTTCTGCTCTATGGTGTTTGTAGGAGCTATTGTTCTGTGAGACGTGCGACACGGTCTTCTGTACCTTGTGTACGGGAGGGAGCCACTCTACTACGGCTACCAGCGGAGAACACACCATAATACCGTTTTCCATCGCCATCAAACGCATGTCAGAAATATTGCTTTATAAAGCCAATGAATGCATATCAAAGGTTAGTGAGAAATAAAAGATAATCACACTCTTATAAATTAATTCTTAATAAAGGTTGACTTAGTGTGTGTACGTTTACATAGTTGATAGGGAAACCTAAAAAAAATCAAGGAATTCAGTGTGACAGAGAAAAGTCAGGAACATTTGATTAAGTTTTTGGAAATTTTATATTTTTTTTGAAATAATTTTTAAAATACAACATCCCTGGTCTTAGAAGCTCACTTAAGATTGACTTAAAACAATTGAGCTAACTTAACTTAAATTAAACACTCATTATTATATACTTTAGAGTTTATACTTTGGTGATCTTGGGGTAAAGTGCTAGTCTCAGGATCTGATGTTGGTGGGTTCAAATCCAGCTAGGTCACTGAATAGCTTTTTCTTTAACGATAAAAATACATAGCATATCTTCCTTTGAAGGGGAAGTAAAGTCGTTGGTTCCATGTAATTTGTGACATGTAAAAGAACTCGGGCAGGTATGTGAAAATATCTTTCCCGGCAAAATTGGTAGTCCCGTTCTCTCTCGCTCATAGAAACTCTTATGTGCTGATAATAATCAGTCGGTTCAGAAAGTGCATGTTAAATACCGCAAATCAATAAATAAAATATTATATACTCAAAGTGTGTAGAAGATGCCGAGGACTATCAGCTATGTTGTTTGGGACAGCAAAAATACCCGCCTCGGTGGCGTAGTTGGCTAACGCGCTAAATGTGTAGAGCTTGACTGATGAGGACGGGAAGATCGAGGTTCAAATCTCGGTTGGGTGAATTGGGGGTGGTTTTTCCTAAATGATTTTCCACTTTCCCTCCACGCAAATGTGGGTTCACTTCCTCTAATTCGACCTTCCCAATTCCTAATCCATTAGCGTAATTAGTACTTAAAGCGTATAACCCAAACAGGTAATAAGACACGGTGCTAATATTATTATTTTTGGGGGGCCAACGAGCTCATAAAGTACATTTGTTCTGTGGTATGTACATATACACATACACTACTTAAAGAACTATAAAGAGTTAAAACACTATATATAACGTGTGATATCTTTTGACAGGTCCTGTTGTCTTATCTAGGTTTGAATCCTCTGCCATGTCCTAAGAACATTGTCCTTTTTTAAAACTTTAAACCTCATCTTTCCTTGTTTGAGGTCGTCCATCAGTTGCATTTGTGGTCTTTATGGTCCCTTTATCACTTTAACTTTGCTGTTTATCGCATCACTCAATACTTTTCTTTTCATAATGTGATCCATCCATTTAACCTAAGAAAAAAAAAAGACGACTTGCAGTTTTATATTTTCATCGACTATACTCTCCTCCAGCACCACATCCACAAGGGCAATTAAAAAGATAATTTCTATAAGGTTTATTTGCATTTGAAAAAGAAATAGTATTTAATTCTATTATGAGGTATGAACCTAACAGCATAAATTTAGCTTATTTTTCTATATTTTAGTGTACAAAGCACCAGCATTTTTGTTATTTTATGAGATAGTTTAATCCTATTAACTATAATAAAGGTAAATTAGCTTTACTTACTTTATTCTATCAAAATAACCCTTTAATCAGGTGCTTCATTTTAATAAAAAAATTACCCTAGTTTTTAAATTTATTTTTCTATAAACATTTAAAGAATCGGTTCATAAGTTTAAATGTTAAAATTAAATAGGTTCTATAAAGTTAATGTTTCTTCAAATTATGTCAATTTTTTTTAAATGAAATTTTTAATTTTTTTTATCAATATATTTGCTTTCCTAGTAAGAAAAATAGGTTCCAATTATTAAAGATCAGCGGGAATGTAAGAGGATGTGCCAGGTGACCCGTAGAGACGGAAATGTCAGATGATGATGATGATGATAAAGATGATTAAATTAAAATATCTTTAAAGAGGGATGGATGTACATATTTTGTTCTGGCTCTGGTTTAATATTTTCATGTGACAGAGTGTATTTGACATCAGTTGTCTCAGGCTCAAGACACAGTGAGTCAAGAGTTGCGGCGGCTGGACCTTGCGACTGAGCACTGCCTGGACCAGGTGAACAGGACATTCCAAGAAGTGTCTGCTTCAGTGGAGAGGCGTCGCCAGGAGATGGTGTCTGCCGTCGGTCAAGCGAGGGACGAGAAGAGGAAGGTGTTAGAGGAGCAGCTAACACTCATTGAAGGGGAGAAGACAAAGGTGGGATTAATTAAGATTCTAAAATCACATAAGGTCCATCTCACCCTCTTCTCTCTCGGGAGTTCAAAAGTTTTTAATACCTTTGCACAGAATAAGGGGCACTTTTTAACAAAGTACTTAAATGACATCGACCTCGATTATCTTGGGGTAAAGTGCTCTTCTTAGGACCTGATATTCGTGGATTAAAACCAAGCCAAGGTGAACGATTTTTCTTGAATGATAAAACTTTGTAGCGCATCATCCTTTGTTGGGGAAGTAAAGCCGTCAGTCCATGACAGTTGTGGCATGTAAAAGAACCCTAGAAGTTAGGTAAAAATACCTTTCCCGGCAAAATTGGTAGGCCCTTTGGCTCTCGCTCATAGAAATTCTTGTGGGATGATATAATGCGGTCAGTTCAAAAAGTACACTTTAAATACCGCAAAGATGGTAATAAATCACCATTTAGGTATTTTTCATTTTATTTTTATTTGTTTAGGCTATCCACATAGTTATACTAATAGTCTAGGAGTGAGAAAGGCAGAATATATAAGAAATGTACCTGTAATTTGCATGGAGGTGGAGTGGAAAACATTCAGTAAAGAACACCCTTTGGCAAGGATTTGAATTTTGATCTTCTCATTGCCAATCCATTCTATTGCAAGAGTGTAGTAAATCTTGTAAAAAAGTATGGCATAAGAGAAAGAGGAATATAAAATAGTAATAGTAACTAAATGTTAACATTTTTTGCTAAAATGCAGTAATTACAACACGAATACATAAATGTTAAATAAATGTTCTGGAGTCTGGTCGTTAAATTCTTCCTATAATTATGTTTGAGCTAAACTACCAATAAGCAGTATCAGAGCTCAAAAACAAATTCCAATTTAAAATTTAAGAAAAAAGGTTTTCTCAAATCTTGAATCTAGACTATCTCTAAGGATTTTAGGGATTCTAGGATACCATCCCTAGTTAAATCAAACAAATTGTTGCCAGTGGCTTTGACTATACATGTAGAGTTAAATAAAATTCAATTTCGATAGTTGTTTAGATGGATCAATATTAAACTGTCTCAGGTGGAGAGGGAGTGTGAGGGACTGCAATACCAGGTAGAGGTCCGCAATATCACACAGAGGATCGCTTGCCTCGGAGAGAAACTGGACGCGGCGAGTACACTTGGCGAGCCCCGCGAGAACGCCTTCCTAACCTGTGACTTTACTAATAACGAGAGCCAGTCCGAGCTGGAGGAGTCTCTGTCTCGCCTTGGTCGTGTCCGTACCAGCACCACCTTCCCCAGTCTCTGCACAGCCATCCTCTTGGACTCGGCAGTGGCGCAGCTAGAGACAACGGCTGTCCTGCACACGGTGGACTACCACGGGGATCTTCGGACGACCGGTGGCGATCCCGTCTCGGTGGAGGTCATACCCATGTTAGGGACAAGTCCTCAGTCGCAAGCTCTAAGCACCAACATCGAAGATTGCGATGATGGGACATATAACATTACGTTCCGACCTACATCGCCGGGGAAATACGTTATGAAAGTGTCAGTTTTAGAAAGGCCGATCAAAGATTTCCCCCTGTTCTTTGACGTGACAGAACACAACAACCCTGTTGCAGTGTATGGATGCAGAGGTTCTGGTAAGGACGAGTTCTTGCAGCCTGTGGCGATAGCAATAGATGATGAGGAAGGAACGGTGTATGTGGTGGACACGGGAAACTCCAGGATCAAAGAGCTGACCTCTGATTTGCAGTTTGTTAAACACATTGAGAACGAGGGTTTAGCGGGGAGAAGTTGCACTGGGATTGCGGTCTCCAGTAATGGACTAGTCGTGGTGAACTGGAGGACAAAAACTATCACAGAGCTGTCGCACGAAGGAGAGACGATTTCACAGTTCTCACACAATGCTTTCCAGGAACCTATCGACGTGGCTGTGGATAAAAGTTATGGGCATATCTTGGTGGCTGATAATGGATTGAGCTGTGTATTTGTTTTTGATGCTGACGGTAAAATTCTGTTTCAGGTGAGATTTTAAACTAAACTAGTTATAAATACAAGGTGGTACAAGGAAATATTAATATCAATATATATAAGGGAACAGAACAATATGGTTTTTACAATAAAAAGAACACACAGTTTATCCTTTACATTGCTGCCAATTACCTTTTACATGTACCTCTTTGTGTGTCCTATCATTCCTTACAAATTTATTTTTACTTTCTTCTAAATTTTGTTTTCCTCTTAGGAAGTTGCTTTTACGGGCTTCACACTCCCTCCCTAGGAGTTTTGATAAAATGAAACTTAGGTCTAGGTATTGGGCAGTAATCAATATATTTTCTTCACGAGGCAACCAATACCGCTTTGTCCAGTAGCAGCAATGTAAAGAGTGAACTGTGTTCTTCTTTACACTGTAAAAGCCATATTGTATTTGAACTCTATTATTTGTTTTTATCCACATGTCCTGTACCTTCTTCTATATACGAGTATAATAAAATGTATTTCAAAAAGTGAAAAGAGGTTTTTCTTACTGTCTTGTTTGAGGTTGGGTAGCCTTCTTAATAGTGGCATCAAATATTCTTAAAGATACATTGCTCAATGCACTTTTTTCATACATATTATTTTAAAGATACATTTAGTAATTAAACACTCCTCGAAGTAATTATATATGTTTTAATCAAATTGAGAAACATTTTTTTAACTTCAAATCTACTACATATATTTGCTTTGGACTTAATTGATCATTTTGGAGTTATTCTCTGTTTTAAGGTTGGTAGAAGGGGTAGTCACAGAGGTTGCTTCAACCTGATCTCTTCTGTCACCGTTGGACATGGTGGAGAAATAGTTGTGGCGGATTCTCGAATCCAAGTTTTTTCAGCGAAGGGAGATTTCATACAACAACTGTTTGGTGAGGGTAAAGGTTAGTTTTAATTAACTTTTGGAAACTCTTGGGGGATTGAGTGGATATGACCACACATCGGTGGTCATGTGCTCTGCTCTTGTGTCTCTCTTGTCTTGTTGGACTGGATTTTGGGTGACAGGAAAATTGTGGATTCGTATCCCTGTACGAGGGTGGTTTTTCTAAATGCTTTCTTAGTCTCCTTATTATTCATGTCGGTACATATTAATAAATTCTACTTTATCTCTAATACATTAGCATAATAAATAAATCTGGTCTAACCCAAACAGTTACTAAGATAAAAAAGAAATGCTGGTAAGGGGACGGGGGGTTACTTTGCTTGAATGAAACATGCAAAGCAAATCCGAAGTTAAAAAAAACTCACTTTTTCATATTTTTTAAAAAATGTTTCAAATTTTCAGGATTTGTTTTTAACTGTTTGAGATGAAATTGAGCTATTTTTCTCTCACCTCAATCAAGATATTTTAGAGTTACACACATCTTTAAGTTAAAGATTTAATCACTATTCACTGTTAAAATACTGTTTATAAGTTATGTTAAGATTATGTGGGAATATTTCACATTTAATGAGGTCTTTAAAATCTGACCATAATATATCAATGTTTTTTTTTCTTCTTTCAAAATGTATTTAAGGTGCGAAGGCTATTGTAAAAATGATGAAGTGTAGGCGAGAATATATTTGACTTAGGATTTGACGTTTCAAAGCTTCGCACACACTTTCTTATTCATAGGATTCTAGATTATTTTATTGGGAGTTGATTTGTCTTGAAAATTTACTAAAACACTTAATATTGACATAAAAACATATTATTCATCAAACTTTGTCACATCACTTAATCAGGGTAGAATGATGAAATAAATAATGACTTTATATTTTTACATACATATATACATATACATACCTAATCATGCCATTACCTTACAGGGTAGGCGAGAAACTGCATATAACTCAATAAACAATTCTGTACTTAATCCATCCTCACTAACTTTCTCCACTCTTCTCTATCCTTGAATACTCCTTTCGCTCCAACAACATCCATACACAGAGTCATACAAGCACTTTTATTGTTATAACTCTTACTGTTTCATTTATTTTAAAATAATTGATTATAATATACATAGCAAATATAATTATAGAATTTTATAAAAATAAAACACAAATAAAAGTAAAATTACCAACACATATCTACACACACTTCCATAATTCGCTGCTCTATTGCATCTCTTAGTCTTACTACATACTGAGGTAAATTCAACAAGAGCATCAAAGTAAGTGTTTGTAAATATGTGTTTGTCTTTTTACTTTTATTCATGTTTATTTTTCTACAAGTCCAACATTTTAATAAATATTATATTTTTCTAAATACACTTTATTCCATACATATTGAAATAAATTGATTAAAAATATAGTGCCATGTTCTTAGACATTGTTTGGGTTTTTTTTCCCCCTTTTTTTAAAAATATTTATCTTGATATCCAAAAAAATCATTTGTCCAGGTAAGGGAAGGTACGGAGGTGTCGTTGTGGATGGAAACAATCGCATAATTGCGACTCGTTCCGAGAAGAACAGAAATTATGTCCAAGTGCTTGGGTTGGATGATGGTTCACTTGTCTCCACTATCGATTCGCACGAATCCAAGCTGAAGAGACCCAGCGGTATGGCCATAACCAGTGACCGCCACGTAATTGTTGTTGACCTCGGTAACAACTGCATTAAGAAGTACAGGTACTGGTAAACAGTCGTTCGCAGCCTCAGGCTGAAGGGTGTATGCTGCATTTTTTTTTTAATTCCCTTCTATGATATGTAGGGTTGTGTGAAGTCCACTTTTTCAATTTGAAGCAGATTCAAATTTAATAAAATGAAGTCCCGAAGTCTAATAGAAGTCCGAATATTTAAGAAACATCTTAATGGCGGGTAAGAAACCAACATATTATGCATGAATGTATAATTTTAGTTATTAAATATCGTTTACAAAATATTATATTCCAATCACGATTAACATGTTTTGTCTTAAACTTATAAATGAAGTTATCACAATATGTAATTTGATTATTTTAATTTTCCTGTCACGTGAAAATTAATTTGTGATGCACACAAAAGCACATAATGACAGAAATTTAAGACCGTTTTGTATTTAACTTTATATATTTTTTGGCAAATGTTCGTCGTAACTGTCCAATCTGAATTTTACTTTTGAATCGAAGTCATCAAAACTTTTCGGAGCTTTGCACACACCTTAGTTATATGAATCGTAAGAGAAACTTGAAAACTAAGTAGTCTAAAAACTGTCGCACAGGATATTTCAAAATATTGTGTTTTCCAATTTGTCAGATGATGAATATTTAGCCAAATAAATCCCTAGAGAGAATAGTGGTGCAGGCTACCCTATTTGAAAATAATTTAATTTCATAATATGACACAGATATAATAATATAAAACATTTGTTGCAATTCAAAGGTTTGAATAGAGTTTCACTTGTCTAAATATAGTGCGTACTATTATGATTATTAGGATTCTACTTGCTAGAGGATAGCGCAATACCTCACTCTTTCGACGGGCTATGAACCAGAGCTTGACAAAAGTTGAAACAGAGTATTTATTTGTCTTGCAAATGCATTAGGGCCCCCCCAAAATCATAAATAATTAAACATAAAACACTTTAGAATGTGTGCAATACATAGATAAAAAGATAGACTTAAGAATAAATATAATTACAGTGCACACCGAACAAAATCTATTCAAAGACTCAAGGATAAAAGAAACAATATGGTGCACGGTGGTAATAAAATGCAACGAAAGAGAAAAGTAAGCAATTGAATTTGGAAATACTATAGTTGAAACTCGATAAAAGAGTGAAATGACAAAACTCAATGTGGCGAAAGTCGAGTTATTGTTATATTCAAATCAGCGCTCAAACAATTTGTTAAAGTGCGATTTCACTGTTGAATTTTTAACATCCTTTAAGGGAGTGAGGGATGTGAGTTTATAGTTTTGTTGTTCTTAGATAAACATGAGAAAATTGTAGAAAATAAAGCTCAAATAGCTGTGAAAAATAACTAATACATATTACAAACACTATTTCATTGCCTTGAGGTATCAAAATATTGAATTGTTTGTAAATGTATGTTAGTGTTGGCATCAAAAGCTTGATGTGTTTGTAAATGTGTGTTAGTGTTGTTAATTTTATTTGTGCTTCATTTTATATAGTTATGTTTATTTAAAGGATATGTAATGTAACATGCTTAAGGCACTTTTTTTCATACATGTAGTTTGTTGTTTAGTAACTTTAAGCAAGTTAACCTAGTCGTCTGTTTTACAAAGAGGTGCTTTTTCTCTAGTAAACTTTGTGATTCTTGTAATTAATTTACTAGCCGAATATTCAGAAATTTTGTTTAGAATCTTACTAACCAAATAGTTGTATTCATTCACTTGGTTTGATTTAATCAGCTACTTTCACACAATTTTAATCGGATCAGAGTGAAATGTAAGGTTTATATAGTTATTAGCTCACTCATAATAAATGTAGCTCGGCTAGCTCAATTGATAGAGGTGTCGACACATTAAGTTGGACTACCTTAAGTTTTATAAGATTTCTGCAGTGCACTAATGAATATTTATTAAAATAAACAAGGACATTTTATTCAAGTTTAATCAAATCACACTTTGTTATTTTCAATTGTATTTTTTTTTTATTAAGGTCTCCTGTTTCGAAATGGTTTGAACAGGGCAGGAATATTGTATTTGTTTTTATGTTGTATTTTTCTATTTAAAATGACAAAAGTTGATTTACTAGAGATTTGACTATTTATAGATAATATAAAATAAATGAAGCATAATGGCTGGAAAAAGTTAAATTTTAAGGACGAAGCGGACAGAATTAACCCTGTAGTGGTACGTTTGACTCTCATAGTGGTATCTTATTCGGCATCTCAGAGGGTTCTTTTTGTATAATAATTTTATTGTTATTTCTTTCTAGTTGACCGGAACCGTTAAGTAAAACACCTCCATCTCCCTCTGTCTTACCACCATTCTTCTTCTTGCACACTCTTTCACTCTCCTTCACTCATTTGTACACTTTCTGCTACCTGTTCCATCTCTTCCTTGGTCTCCTTGACTCAGAGGTTCCCAAACTATCCGCTACGACAACGCACTTGGGCGTCACTGGCCTTGGTTTGGGGCGTCGCGACTATAAGGAAAAATTAAAACTTATAATGTATCGTGAAATGCAACCTGCAAATTCTCAATACGTTTACACATACAGTAGCCACATGGCTTTTTGGTGCTGACTGACAGCTCACAGCTGACTTCTCACAGTCAACATTTAGGTATATACCTAAATTTTGACAGTCAGAAGTGACAGCTGCAAACACATGTTTTTGCAGAGCATATGGTTTGGCGTAGGATACATAATTTGGTCTAGTAACTTTTCAAAGTTTTCAGTCAGCACCAAAGAAGCCATGGGGCTACTGTACATACTTACAAGAATGGAATAAATTATACAATAAAACACATAATTTTTTCTTGTGAAAGCTCTCTCTTCATATGAGTTCCGGATTCTGATGCTCGTTGAAAACTTGGCATAACATCATTCAGAACTTTCTCGTCTAGAGTCTGAAAATAGACTGATCCGAGGTCAATCTAAGTATTTTATTTTTATAATATTGGGTACAGAGGCGTTGCATGAAAAATCTGACATGTGAAGGGCGGTGCGGTGCAAAAAGTTTATGCACCCCTGCCCTCTCTAGTATATTTCTATAAAACTCTCTTTTCTCATAATGTGTTCTTAATTAGTTTAATTGTAGAGGATACCTTGAATTAAGGGTGTGTGAAGACAACTTTTTCAATTCGAGGCAAAGTCAAATTGAATAATTTGAAATATTCCTGAAGTCAAATCGAAGTTGGAATATTAAAACAAAAATTTTTTTAGTTAGAAAAATATACTTTTTCTTGCATTGGTATTAAATATATTTTATAAAATGGTATATTGCAAACATGATTAACATATTTCATTTTAAGCTGATAAATTAAGTTATTTTCACAACATGTATTTGATTATATTTGGAAGAAGGTTCAATAAATATGGATAAAAACAGATAAAAGGGCATGAACACAATATGACTTTAAAAAAAAAAAAAAAGGTCACACTTTCATTGCTGCCACTTACATTGCTTTGGATCAAGAGGTAATGGCTCCGCCTTGAAAAAAAATCTATCATTACTGGCCAATCTGCCAACCTAGATTTCACTCTAATCGAACTATCAATTAGTATTTTAGATTTTTATCGAGTAAATATTAATTTTTGGTATAGATAAAACATACATTGTACATAAGTGTATGTTTTAGCTTCATATTTTTTTATAGGTGAAGATTTGCAATTGTCGAATCTGGAATTTTTACTTTTGAATCAAAGTCGAATCTGACAAATATTTAAAGTGAAGTCAAAGTTTTTAAAGTTACACATGGCCATAATACAATTAGAGTAGAGCTTAGAAAAGTACAGAATGTAAAATATCTTTGAAGCATGATTGAAATGAAGGGTGTGAGTAGAAATAATCTAATAAGAAGAGGGCTATAGTGGGAGTTGTTATATAGCTGTGTAAGAGACCTGCTATGGAGAAAAGTGCTCTTTACAGGGTATGCTTTGTAACCATATGTACAGTAGCCCCATGGCTTCTTTGGTGCTGACTGACAGCTAACAGCTGACTTCTGACAGTCAACATTTAGATATATACCTAAATGTTGAATGTCAGAAGTGACAGATGCTAAACACATGTTTTTGCGGATCATT
The DNA here is from genome assembly GCA_039000515.1 of Timema cristinae. Classification (NCBI taxonomy): domain Eukaryota; kingdom Metazoa; phylum Arthropoda; class Insecta; order Phasmatodea; family Timematidae; genus Timema; species Timema cristinae. Next base: position 63,711,045 of record JBCFYV010000003.1, on the reverse strand, counting down.
TGGTTGGGCGTAGGGATACATAATTTGGTCTGGTAGCTTGTCAAAGCCATCAGCTGTCAGTCAGCACCAAAGAAGCCATGGGGCTACTGTAGTCTTATTGCAGAAGAAACTTGGACATCGAATGTAAGAGGGACAAAGAACGTGGAGGCCATGGCAATGAAGTTTATGAGAGCATCTGTCACAAGAAGAAACAGGATAAGAAATTAAGTCTGGTGAATATTTGGGGTACAGGGAGTATATGAGATAGTAGAGAAAGCAAGACTGAGATGGTATGATCATGTAATGAGGATGTAAAAGAAAACATTACCGAAGAAAGTGAGGGAGATGAAGTAAATAAAGCATTTTGTAAATTATTTACAAAGTTATGCAAAGTATAATATTTTTATCTAATATTAAAAAATATCTTTTAAAATATTCCAACTTTAGTTTGGCGTAGGGAATATTTCTTATTATTCAACTCGACCTCGCTTCGAATTGAAAAAGTGAACTTCACACATCCCTACAGTCCAAATTACAACATATTGGTCCTAAAGAATAAATATAATATAAAATCTAACTTATATACCTACCATATATCGTTATAATATTATAAGTTTTTATTTTGAAGCTGGAGTCAAAGTTTGTACATTTTTACCGATTCCAACTTCACTAAAAATTGCTTCAGACTCATGACTTGGTGTAAAGCCCTGGTGTAAATTTGTTTGATTGGGTCTGTAATGGTATATTTTTGTAAAGTGACCTTTCTCTCAAATCACTCTTGTAGTCTAAAAGATTGGAAGAATGTTTGTTAAGGTATTGATGTTTATTGTAAAAAAAAAAAGTGTGTAGTTATAGATAGCATAATTTCTGTACGTTTCTAGCAGGGATAATACTTAACTGCTAAATAATATTGTATCTGTATTCTCATATTTTAAAATGATTTTCCTATTAATTTTGGTTTATATCTTGACTTTTTTGTGTAACCTTTATTAGTTTTGACTTTAGTGGATCGTAAATACTTCCTTACATTTAGTTGGTGGCTAATCAGGATCTAGCTTGATATTTAGATATTCACTTTTTTCTTATATTGTGTAGGATATGAGGATTCATCAAAATTGTTCACACATGTAATAGTGCCACATATTTAATGTAAACAAAATTAGGGCTGTGCAAAAGATGAGTTGAGTTTGAATGAAAAAAGATTTTTTTTTTCACAGTTCAGTAGTACAACTTAATATTTGTTCCTGAAATATTTTAAATTGAATTTCTGCAATAAATCCATGCATAAATCATAAATAAATACAAACATATATATTTTACTGTTTGTTTTTTTTGTTAAAAAACAATATATATATATATAATCGCACACATTCAAATTTTTAAATAAATTGGTAAACTACCTTTGAATAAATTTTTTCTCTGAAAAACAAATAATAAATAGGAATTACAGAAAATTTTATTTTATATCCTACATTAGATATTTTTGGGCCGTTATTGCTTAACTTACATCAATATTTATTATATTGCTTACCTCATGAATAAATATTTAGGCCTACACATAATGACTGCGTTTTTCAAAAAACCTTTTATAAATGAATAATTTCATAATCTTTTTCATTCACATGACATAACATGAAAATTTAAATAGTATATTTTTCTACACTCTGAAAACTGTTTACAAAACTATTTACATCAGTATGAATGTGAGACACACTTATATTTTCCATGCAGCGCTTATGTAAACCGGCTTTTCACTTAGCACCTCGAGTACGTGACTGTCCGCCATTGTAAATGTACTAAACTCCCAGTTCCAATAACAAATATTTACAGTCGATTTTTGTTGCCAACCTTATATAAAATAATAGAGGGAAATGTTCTTTTTACAGTGATTTATGGAACTACTATACTATCTCTCAGTTAAAGTAAGAACTAGCGCAAATCTAGAGAACCAACCTTATCGGCTCGGGCACTTTTAGTGATAGTAGACAGAGCGGATCAGATCGGATCGTGGCACTAAAAGGGTTAATTTTGTTTAAAGTGCAATTAAAATAATTTATGCTTACTGATATGTTTATAAAGTTAGATCTTGTTAGAGGCTGACTAAATCATGGGAACAAAATGTTAATTTGGAGCAATGTTAAGATTTCAAAAGATATAAATTGTATTTGTTGAAAAGTGTTCTTATAACTATGTTTGGCTGTACCATACGGAGAGATATGTCTCTTTTATGTTAGGGTTACGGCACTGTCTACATTTTATGCAATTAAGTTCTGGTATATATTATCATAATAGCTCATTAATGAGAATTAAGGTTTGCGAAACTTTTAAAACTTGTTCTTTGTTTAAAAAATGTATGATCTTCGACTTCTCTTAGAAAAAAAATCCAATTTCGGCAATGATGAAGCTTCGTCAATCTGAATAAAATACATATTTTTATCTTTTAATGTTTTTGCCAGTATGTTAATATGAAAAAAAATCTGAATTAAATAAATTACATTAAATGTTGTGGTACTAACTTGATTTATTAGCCTAACATATTTCAAACACTTTATCAATAAAACATTTTCTAAATGATATTTAATGGCTAAAGCTTTAAATTTACACAATATATTTTTCTATCCAGCATAAAATATATTTTTTCTTTTAATATTCTAACTTTGATTCAGCTTTGTGAATATTTCATATATTCATTTTGGCTTCGCTTCAAATGGGAAAAATGTTTGCTTCCCACAACCCTAATATAAATTTTACAAAATATTTTCAGTGCAGGTGTTTTGTGAATGTGTTTGAATGTCTTCCAGGATGTGATAAAGAGCACAGTAATGCAAAGAATGTAAAAAAAAAAAAGAGAAAGAATTGTACTCCATTAATTTTTTGTCTAGCTTTGCTTAGATTGCCACATCACAATGTTATTTCAACTGTTCCATGGGCATAGATATCGAATAACATTGATAATATGATCATTGATAGCAATATATTAAATCTGATTTTTCAACATAGGTCAACAGATTTGTCTTGAGCGATAAATATTCATATCACAACTCTCTTTGGAGGAGATTTAAATCTGTAGACCCCATGTTTATTGTGGCATGTAAAAGAACCCTGGTAGGTTTGTGAACATACCTTTCCCGGCAAAATTGATAGGCCCTTTTCCGCTCGCTCATAGAAATTCACTTTGGAAGGTGACGGAAAACCACTACACTTCCTAAACTCCCCTAGTACTTGGGATTTATACCAGATGGTGCAGTTAGCACTAACCAGATGAAGGGCTGAGTGAATTCCCAGCTCTGGATGGATAAAAATCCCATTAAACTAACCCACGGGTTGTTTACTTAAAAATAAGATGCTTGTGGAGTTCCATTAAAAACCATAACAACCTCTCCCCCCTCCACCCTGATTCCTACACCTCTCATCCATGTTATCCTCGGCCATCGCTCAAAGTGAAATATTTGATAAAATGTTGGTGTCCCCCTGAAATAAATTTGCGTTTACTATCCTGGATTGTTTTTAATTATTGTGGTGTTTAGATACAGAAATGCTTGTGTACTTTGTTATAAAGGCAGGTCAGAGTTCTTCACATCAAAGGTTGTATAAAACAATTAAACTATTTCAAACATTCATGTACACTTTGTTTATGGTGAAGGCTTAAGTCTTACCTTGGTAGGCTCCAATATGGTCCTATTGTATAAACTACAAAAGAGTGGAAACAAGTAAAGTAAGACCCACTTCAGTGGCTGTATGGTCTAAGGTGTTATTCTCACAATAGACTAGACTGCTGATGACGGGAAGATCGAGGTTCGAATTTTGTTTGGGTGTAGTAAGGGTGGTTTTTCCATTATTCCTCCACACAAATGCAGGTACACTTCCTATAAATATATAACCTTCCTCATCCTAAAACTATTGGTGAATTAGTACACAAGCGTATAACCCAAACAGGTATTTAGACATGGTGCTAAATAAGAAGAAAGTAAGTTAAGCTTCTTTTTTGCACCGTGTCTTACTACCCGTTCACTGTAAGCTTGCCACCTTTTGAAGGAAACAAAGTGAACATGGAACCAAACAAAGTTCTCAAAATATATGACATGCAAGGGACAGAATGCATCCTGTCAGGGGGAAGGTGTCTCTTTTTAATCTCTGAAATTTCAACCAATATTGTCTCAAAATTGAAATTCCTTTTCTCAAGAGAAAAAATGAAAAATAATGCTGTTATTAAGTCTTATGTTAACTATCAATTCTTATAATCGGTGTCACAAGTAACTTAATTGGTTGTTGTACTGATCCAAAGTTGTGTGTGTTGGCTACAGCTGGCTATTTTTCATAGGGTTAGTGACTTTAAAATTCATCTGGCTTGGAGTTGTTCATTCGAGAATTACAAGATTTTTTTCATACCTTAGTGTTCTCTGAAATGGGATCCTCATTATGTGCCTATGAATGAGGGTTAAGTTAAAGCAACCTTCAGGTGTCTTTAAGACTTCCTGCTGCCTTAATGAATGTCAACCTAATTAGCAAAGGAAGGTTGGGATGAAACTCGAACTATAACTTGGATTGTTGTTGTATAGAAGCTGTACAGAGTGTAAAAATAAAGTAGAAAGTTTAGAAAGGCGCTGGCAGATAGTTACATAGGGGTCATCCTTAAATTACATAAGGGTTTTGAGGGAAGAGTTATCAGAATTTTCTTAGTTTTCTAACAAACAGGGAGGGGAATTAGAATCCATCTTACCCAAGTTTTTTTTATCAAATTGTTTATGGTGAGACAAAATTTAACAAAAAAAATTTTTTGTCAGAAAATAAATATATTAGGCCAATAAATTATAAAACTTTACTTATATTTCATTTACTTACTGCAATTAAAGTATTTAAAGTTTCTTATCGCTCGCTTTGTTACATAGAAATAATAAAATATATAATCTACCAATTCGTAAAAAGTTGTGTAAGATATAGGAGGGAGCGGGGTACAGAAAATCATATGATCCCTTATGTAGGGAGAGGAGGCGTAAAAAATCATGAAAAAAAAGCCTTAATTAATTTAAGAATGGCCCCATAGAATATATATTAATTTTCTTATCTATTAATTGACTGATATAACATGTAGTGGGCTTAATTGATTGCTTCATTATATGTACATTAGTTGCCACTGCTTGTTGTCCTGTACTTAATTAATTCACTTGTTACGCTGTGCAGATGTCTTACCGTGGTGCCATCTTGTCATTAAGGGAAGGTTTGAAATTGCTATCATAATGTTTGTTATATTTAATCAAAAAACCAATTTATATTGGGTTTTTTTTTTTATGTGTGGTATTCTTGTACAGGTAACACAAATAAGTTGTAAACTCTTGAATTTTATACTTTCACCCTTGAAAATATGATCTCTTGTGTAACACCTATGTTACTGTCTTGATACTAAACAAACGGGTTGATGTGGATTTTTGTTTTTTTTAACGCCATTCCTATTTTTATGTTTAGAGTAGGTAGTTATTTTATTTATTTATTTCTTTTTTATTTATTATTTTATATGTAAGTTGATCTCTTTAAAAAATAAATGTTGGGTGAATATTTTTTTTTTTATATTTTTATTTGACTCTCATTTAATAGACTTATTAGTAATAGTTTGAAAGTGTCTGTCTGAAGGTAAATTATAATTTGGTTTATAATATAGGGTCAAAATATTTTAATGTAATGATAAATACTTGTCAATGCAAATTGTGAAACAATGCAAAGGAATGTATGTATTTTACATTGAATTCTTCTTTTATTTATGTCAGTGTAAAATTCAGTTTGTACTATGCCACAGACCTGTAGAATAATAAAGACTAATTTTAATGTAGTTAGTGAAATGGTATCTTAGGTAAACCCTAATAAAAGTGCTCTTAATTTAGCTGATAAATTGGTTCAGCTACCATAATATAAATATTATTGAGCGTCATATTTATTTCACAAGTTATTGAACACTTGTTAAACATAGAATCTTACTATTGAGAAACAGCTAATTTTATTTTATATAAATACTCTTTAAAAAAAGATTTCATTTATCTTACAAATAAAAAGTATGATTATATCTTTATTTGTCTGATTTATATTAAACTGTCCTGTTGTTATTAAGCAATGTCTTCTCCCCTAAACTCTACCTACCTCTCGCCTCACTTTCACACTACACCCTCCGTTTTTATTAAATTGGTTTCCTCTTTTAGTAAATTGCATTATTCATTTTTAATTTTATAGGTGGGAGGGGGGGCGAAAATAGAACCTTGTTACTCTTTCTTTAATGCATGTTTTAATCGCCCTCCACTTTTGACAGCCCTCGTGGCATTTTGGCTGCTAATATTATAATGAAAATGGATGATGAAAAACATAGTTTCTTTTCTTTAACTATCTTAGCAATAGTATTATTGTTTTCCACTCATTCTGTTCTTCAATGTTTTTGATTGATTGATTGATTGATGATTGATCATTATCATCGTTAACTGTTTACAGCCTGTGACTACACTTTATTAAATGCCTCCATTTTCCTCTTTCCATCCACCATTCTTCTCCTTTCATTCGCACACATTCTGCTATCTACCCCTCCCATCTCTTCCTTGTTTTCCCTTGCAGTATTTTCCATCTTCGTTACATGACATTATGTACTCACACTCTTTCCTGAACAAATTTATGCTCCTCAAAAACTCAATCACATGGCCTCCGCTTTCCTGGTCTCTCTTGATTGATGAATAATTTAAATTTTTAGAACAGTCAAATAATCATTATTATCATCATCATCATCATCAGGGTGTGAAAAGTCCTCTTTTCCAATTCGAAGCGAAATTGAATCAAATATATTAAATATTTTTTAATCTGAACCGAAGTTCTAATATTTTGTTGTTGTTTATACTTGAAAAATATTTTATTTTTGATATTTATCTGATGCACAAAAATTACTTGGAAAATGTTTCTATTGCGGAATCGTTCCTAATATTTTGTTTAATTCTGATGAATCAAGTTACTATGACAACTTACTTACAATTTAATTAAGATTTTTTCCATATGAATATTGTCTTTTACTGTAACAGCCCAGAATGGCAATAATTGACCACGATTGCCAAAGATTCCTAATTGTCGAAAGAGGATTTTTTTTAAAGCCAAGTCTCTGATTTTGTTTTTAAGCCAAGTCAAAGTTTCGAAGCTTTGCACACCCCTAATCATCATTATCATCATCAACAGCAAGATAGATAAATATACTAAAGTAAATCAAAATGTATGAGAATTTTTTTTTAAAATTGTAAATGTTGTAAAAGTTATGATTCCATCTACAACTCGATACCTCAGTGTAATAGTTTTACATCTTTCAAAATTTTTTGAGTTATTAACAACCAAACCATTGGGTTAATCAACACAATTCCATAAATTTACATAAACCATTCGACTAACAAATTGAAAAGTATGTGATTTTGGAATGTAACACTTTCACACAGAGGTATCGGATTAGTTTTATAATTTTATTTGTAACTGTTGGAAGTATTTGAAATTTATAGCTACAGCTCATGTTAAACATATTCACTAATCGTTGGGCATTTTAAGCTTAATTTATTATTGATAAATTAAAGAGGTAAGATATGTGTAGATTACAATCCAAACGAGTAGTAAGATGCGATGCAAAAAAGAAAAATAGGAATATATGTGTGGTGACATGCATGTTGTAGACTTTGTTTCAAATTTAGTTATTTTCCATAATATTTAAACTTAACATGACATGTCTGGCCGATCATAAATGCCGATGGAGCTTCTTCTGGCAGAGATTAGCTATACTGTAAAATTGTCAAGTTGTTTATAGGGAATACAAGAACATGATTAAAATCAACCATGTTTATGGAGTATTTAAGTTAGTTCAAATATACAATATTAATAGGACACAACACCAAATACAGAACTAAATTAGAACTAAAAAAAAAACTTCTGATTGCTTGAAACAATCACTTTTTGGGTAGCAATATCTAAGAATATAAATTACAGTCAGATTTAATCAAGTATTTATTCCTTTTTACACCGGACGGATTAATTTCTTAAACACACATCTTCACACATGTTTTAACTCTTTAATATTTTTTATTTTTTTGAACCAAGCTCGGCATTTCCATACAATCACCTGTCAAAGCTACTTCTGATAACTTTAGCTTATGTACCTTTCATCAAGTAGGAAACCGGTGCTGTTAAGCTCCCGGGTTCGATCCCGGCGCATCCAGAATTTTTCTGTGAAGCACTGAGTCTGGAATGAGGTTGAACTCAAGTCTCGTGAGGACAAATGAGGAGCTACTTGAATAAATAGGTAGAAACTTTGATCAAGGAAATTGAGATTATTGGCTGGAGGGTTTGTTGCGCTGCCCACATGACACCCTCTATCTGCAAATGCTAGCATTATTATTGCTAATAGCGGCGGCTCTCATTCGACATGGCTCAATTGCTAGCTCACGCCATGGGGTTTTTATGTAAAAAATATTAAGTTATATTGTACATTTTTCCCAAATGTGTATATATATTGAATGTCCTTTTAATTTCTCATACACTGGGGAAAATATTTCAATAATGATTTGTAGCAATTTCAAACCTGTTATTTGTTTATGCTGTATCAAAATGTTTGATACATTTAATTTATAATGACATCTTGCATTAAATGTGAATACTCAATCTGAACCAAACTGAGATTATTTCTTTACCCTAACCTTATTTTATCCTTACAATCTATTATAAAAACAGGACAAAAATCGACAATCCTGAAAAAATGAAGTTGTATTGTACATTTTGGATTATATGTCTTTTTTTGTTGTTGTTACATTGAAACATTTTGAGCTGACCCCGGCAATTGTGATTTTTTTAAATATGGCGGAACAGAATAGTAAACATTTAGGCACACTTATAGTTTTCTGAGAACAATAAACGGGGTGTACGTGTTATTTAAGCTTGCTAATACATTTTTTTAAATTCAGCTATAAGATAATGTTAAGCACAATATTCCTCCTTTCTCCAACCCCTAGACCCAATATATTAAATCAAAAGTGCAAATTTGAACTTAGTTGTATTTTATTTTGTTGCTTATGTCACCCATGAATTGGGATTTCATGTCTAAATTTGTCAAGAAATTTACTGCTTCAATATTGATAGTATAATATTTTTACAATAAAAAATTAATACACACCTCAACACTGTCATACAAAGTGATCTAATTGACTGTTTCCATCCTCTGCTCGGGTCAATTTAGTAAAATACCGCCATCTTCCTATCTATCCTTACAATATTTGTCCCTTTAATCTCTACCATTCTCCTTATCTCACTTGCTCACTTTCTGTTATCTGCTCCTCCCAAATCTTTCTTGGTCTCCCTTTGTGGTCTTTTTCCTACATACTTCATCTCCATCATTCTCTTTGGTACTATCTTTTTTCCATCCTTATTACATGACCATACCATCTCACCCTTGCTTTTTCTACTATCTCATGCACTCCCTGTTCCCCACTCTTTCCCGGATAACTTCATTCCTAATCCTCTTTATCCTCGTGACAGCTAACATTCTCCTCACAAACTCCATTCCCATGGCCTCCACTTTCCTAGTCTCTCATATATTCACTGTCAGATAAAAGTACAGATAGTAAAAAAACAACATTTCATTTCCTTTTCTAGATTCTGTAAATTATTATTTAATATTACAATTTATTTAGTTTGTAGAGTGAAATTAATTTACCATCTAACAAATCAAAACATTTTAATAATATTAAAGGTTAGCTGCAACTTATTGAATAAATTGAAATATGACCCCTAATTTTACATGTAAAAAGAATGTTTTATGCAAATTCGATGTACTCGGCGATTCTTGGGAACATATATGATGCATTTAACGATTTCCGTCTATATTGGTGTTCTTAGAAAAGCTAAAACTGTGGTTCACTCAAACATCTCCAGCCCTGCTGACATTTATTATAGAAAAATTGAGCTATTATTCACAGCCCAACTTGACTCTTTCCAGCATGATTTGTGTTTAACTACTAAAACAAAAATGATTTAACAGTGTCTTTGAAATGTTCCTAAGTTGGAATATTAAAACTTCATAAAGCAAAAATGAAACAAAATACATTCTTAGTTTATTTATTATACTCATTAAGAATTATATTTTGATAACTTTATAGGTCTAGACTTGCTATTAGTTTCAGTCATCAAATGGTAGGCAAGGCGAAAAAACAAAGTGAACCATTGGTGCACCAGAGGGACGAATGGGGCAATCGACCATCCATCCCTCTACCCAAGAGCCAAATAGTTTCCATAAAAACTTAAAAACTACATCAAGTTGAACTATAAGTTTGAGCAATGAAGATGTGTTGAATGAATTTAATCAACAATTTTTTAGGCTAATAGTCAACTAATTTAAACAATTATTTGCCAAGCAAAGACCACTCCAACTAGCTTCTAAAACATCTGAAAATCAAAATTTTTGAAGGAATGACCCGTCCAAAAAGTTCTAAGTGCAGCCGATTTTTTTTTTACTTTTTATTGGAGAGGGCCCTTGAATCACCATTGTGATGAAGGCATATATATATATATATATTACTTTATTGAGAGCCCTTGATTCACCCATTGTGATGGAAGGCATATATATATATATATATAAAAACCTTTATTTTGCTACCCACCCTCTCCAACACCCCCTATCATCTCCCTCTATTTTTAAAGTGAAAAGAAACAAAGCAAATGGGTTTATTTCAGGAGCATCTCTCGAAACTTTAATGTTTCCTACTGAATGAAGGTTATCTACTCTAAGGCATGTGACTCCTGATCCACCAGAATAAAACTATCCATTAGGTACTTTTCCGTGCCCAGTTTGGCATACACACACAAGATGAACTAGACTCTTGTGATGACTGGTCTGCCACTAACCAAAATAAAATCATATCTTCTTTCCTTAACTCATTAACCCCTCCAAATCTATAAAATGTTGGAAAACTCTCAAGTAATAAAATAATTAAAAAACAAAGATTAAGAACACATACATTGAAAATAGGCCTAACAATATATTAAAACGAAGACAAATTCATGACCTTATTGTTAGAAGTTATATTCTTTTAAACAATTTCGAATTGCCACCAATATTCTTACCAACCTTATAATAGAAGTATTTTTTGTACACATTAAAATGTTTCATAGAACATAAGATTTAACCCTTGAAATTAGTTTTTTATTACTCATAATATTAATATCTTTGTTACTTTAAAAGTTAAGTATGTGTTTATTTTAATATACTAGAAACTAAACAAACATTTAATATAGGTAATTTCAGGCTGTGATGCTTGATGATGTAATGAAAACTTTCCTTTACGCTTGAACTGTCGTATTTTAGTTTATATTTATTATGAAAGTGAAAAATTATATTAAATAATAATGGTAATTTATCACTTATTGAAGTTTACTCTAACTGCAATATAATAGCTAGGGCTCATAATGTTAGATTAAAATTTAAAAGACTTGTGTGAAATTAAATCTTGGAAGGTAAATTTCATCGCTTAAATATACCGGTAGGGTTCACCAGTATCTGCCCAGTATGTTTGTAAACTGGGTATTCATCGGAAAAATTTCACGTGTAACTTAAATTTTAAATAATATAATCCTTTAATGATTACAGTAAATTGTTCGTTAGTCATACTACGCGTTGGGGTAAAGTATTATTCGCGATTTATTCTCAGTGAGTGTTGATTAGGGTTAGAATCCTTACATTCTTTGCGGGCAGCTGATGGCCGTCCGTACTTCCAGAGCAGACAACCGTAAGGTGGGACATTTAGACTATTATTGTTTTTATAGCACGTATGTTTTGATCGAGTAGTATCGTGTGAATTTTTCTTACTTCAAAGAGGAGAGATTACTTTCTCTTCAAATGCTTTCAAAACGCCAATTTAAAAAGGTAGCATTAGATTGGTTGTGTAATTTGCCATTGAACTCCAGTGTCAAAAGTATCACCCACTTGTCAGAATGCATGAGGTATGTTTATGAAAACATGTTTTGGTGTTTGTGTGATAATGTAGCAAGCAATTAGTTTAATTTGTAAACAAAATAAAACATTATTTAAGAATTTCAATAATTCTAGAAATCAAAGTATGTAATGAGGGAGTTTTGTTGCTATCAAATGCTCCAAATAGAGATTTTCTGATCTTGGGGCTTTATTGCTAATAATGGTTGGACAGAAAATGAAGTGATTTGGTCTGACCTTCCAAACATCTCTCCCTATTTCTTTTATCATGTACATAAGTTGAATCAAATACATAATTTAGTAAAAAATGTAAAGTTTTGTTGTTTCGATAATGCATGATTGTGATTTCACTAACTTTAATTTACAACTTTACTTATACCTAAATATTTTGATTCTAACAAAATAAATGTGTCACACATTAGTCTAATTTCAAAAGTCACAATACATTTGAACTTTTTGTTTTAAATATGCAATTAGTGAAAATTTAATTAGTTTACTTGCATGTTAAACTCAAATTATGTTTTAAAATTAAATCCATGTTTAAAAAGACAAACACATTTGGCTTTTCATTTATAATTGATTTAGGCTTATTTTACTATGTAGGCTATATAATACTCTTAACTTATTAATCGCATGTAGGTTAAGTCTACAGTGCGTTTTTTTTCTAAGCATGTCTCCTCTGGTGATTTGGCTCAAATTTGGTCAGTTTTTTTAATGCTTAACACCAGGAATATATAATAGTTTTTGTTACATCCATTACTGTTTCCAGCCAGAAGTCTGGTAAGTTTATATTCAAACCATATATTTTCCACCTCCAGTTTGCTAGGCCAGTCGTAGCTTCATATCTATATCTATACTAATATTATAAAGAGGAAAGATTTATTTTTTTGTTTTTTTGTTTGTAATGGATAAACTCAAAAAACTACTGGACCGATTTAAAAAAATTCTTTCACCAATATAAAGCTACATTATCAGTGAGTAACATAGGCTATATTTTATTTTGAAAAATTTATTCCTCATAAAAATGTTGATAGTTGGAGAAAAAAATGTTGTTGAAGGGAAAGTGGGGTTGGTGAAGGGGGCGGGGAGGAGGGGTAGGGGTGAGGAAAGAGGAATGAGATGAAAATAGGAGGGAGGATAAAAAGAGGGAGGGGGCTATACAGTGATGGTAGAACTGTATTTAAAAAAAAAAAGTAAAAAAAAGTTTTGTTTTTATATTGACATATGGATGATTTGAAGCTTTGTTTTACAGGATTCTTTACAATATTTTTTTTTATGGGGAAGGGGGCTAGTACCTTATAATATATCCTTACTAGGACAGGCACAGCCTCCAGTCCCCGGCCGTTAATCATCACTGTGAAAGGGTAAACACAAATTTCACCAATAATTTTTTTGGACACACTGGGAATCAAACCTGGGACCCTTAACTCAGTAGAGGGACACACTACTGACTGAAACAAGGTGTGGAATTATGAATATATTAGATATTATAAAATTTAACATTTCTTCATAAAGGGCTGTCCTTAAATTACATAAGGCTTTTTTTTTACATTATTTTCGACCACCACTCCTCTTGCTCACGTAAGTTATTGTAAGATTCCCCATCCACCTCCTCTCTCTTACATAATTTTTAATGATTTGGTAAATTATATTCTTTTAATTGATTAGTTATCCAAGACATAGGCCCCTAAGGATTGATAATAAAGAGAATGAAGCTATATGAAATTGTAAATGAAATATAAGTTAAATTTTATTATAACCTGCTCTATAATTTTCTAACACTTTTCTTTTCTTTCAAGAATTTGTCTTGCCATAGCTATTGTTAAAAAAAACTGATAAGATATACCTAGGCCTATCAAAATTTTACTAGTCTTACCACAATATTAAATTATTGTTTTATCAAATACAATTTAAAAAACAAAAGTTTAAATAATCGTCATGTTAAAGTCTGAGTTTAGTTAACTTAAGCAAATTTTTTATAACACTACATTTTCTCTTGAGTTTTAAATAATGGGTAGTCCTATATATTATATAATGATAAAATTAAACATTCATTGATTGTTTTCTAGCACCACATTTCACTCATTACCTGTACAGGGTTGAATATAGAGGAAGTGTATTCGCATTTACTTGGAAGGAAAGTAGACAACCATTTTGAAAAAAAAAAAATCCCTATTACACTCTACCAGGATTTGAACCCCATTCTCCCTGTTCGACAGTCTATTTTATTGCTAGAATTATGCCTTAGATGATTGTGTTCATCTCTGTTGGCCCAAGCTCACTGAGAATGTGGTCCTCACATTGTCCTGGAGAAAAATTAAAGGTGTACCCTGGGTGGCAGATGGGAAATAGCTATTGTGTCATATAAAAATATTTTTGTTAAAAAGGTCAGGATTGCATTAGGCTAATTGTGTAATTATTCAATAAGTAAAAATATGTTGAAGAAAATATTTATAATGTGAAAATGTTTGCTAAAAGTGTTTGTGTCCATATTATATTAAAAATTTTTGGGAGATTAATAATTTTATAATTTTTTTGGTAGAAAAATTTGAAAGATTCCACCAAGCAAAATACAATTTTTATATAATGGTATTGAAATTTTTTCTTACAAAGTGTTGTTTGTAGGCCTATTAAGTTGACGGATGGATTACTCATGATTTTAGGGAGGGAAAGAGGGCTTTTGTGGTTCGAACTCAAACCCCCAGATTTTACCAATTTTTTAATATGAAGATTAAAGATGACTCTGTATCAAACTTCAAATAACTTAAAGAAGCATCCATTTTCCCAAAATTTGCCAAGGAATGCCCACTCCAAATATTTTCTGGAGGCATTTTAATTAAAAAGAAAAAAATTCTAGGCATATAAGTCCTGTCACTCTAAATGGCTTCTAGAGGCAGAGTCATCCAATAAAAAATAATTCTGAGGCAACCACTCTTTTATATGCATATATAGGGATAATGTTTTAATAAAATCCAAGCGAAGACCACTCCAAATAGCTTCCAGGAGCGTTCAATTTTCCATCATTAACTGGGTTGGAGGGGGGAAGGGTAGGAACTCCCTAAATTAACATTTTGGTTATTTGTCCCCGCCCCTCCTTACAAAAATAAGGTTTCACATCTAATGTACAGACTAACAATGATTATGCGTTTAAAAATAAATTGATATAAAAATGTTGAGCTTGTTACATATTTCTCTATCTAAATTTTTGTGTGTGAAAATCACACAATTTAAATTTATTGTTCATACCTCTAACCAGTCCTGGGTCTACATGAGAGCTCAGGCAGAAAAATCAGAAGGGTGGCAAATTTTGTTATTATTTTAACAATAATTAAGTCATTAAATGTATTTAATTAATTTGAATATAGTTTTCCTTCTATAATGAAAAATGGAGTTTAAGATTTTTTTACGGAAACGTTTGAACCCTGATTTTTTTTAAATATTAGTTTTTATTTATTATAATTACTTTTTGGCCTACTAATTGATATGAATATTATTTTCCTTTCATAAAAAGGTCATTTTCTATTACGCATGATTGTAATAAACATATTAGTAATGCATTGCTAATTGCTATGAATTTGTATTAACTTATTTTATGCTTATAATGTATTAAAAACTATGTTTAATGTAATATAATATATATATATTTTTTAAAATTCGCATTATAATTGAATTGTATTTTATTCAATCTCATTTAAAGGTAAGGTTTGCTGGGCTGTGGAGTACAGGGGGGGGTAGCCCACCGTTTAAATTTAAAAAATTGAAATAAAAGCCAGCAGCTCCAGAGTATCTGAACAAGGAAAAGTTAGGTTTGAGTAGTTTTTTTTTATCATTACAGTCAGTCAAGGGTTTGGAAGGCTACATGCAGGGTTATATCATACCGTAAGACCTAATCACTATCATTCATATACAACTTATCTGTATGCTGTTTAGTCTATAGTTTACACAGGAGGGTGTCTGAAGGGTTGGTTCTGTGTAGCCCCTAGGCGACAAAAATATAAATCCCCACTGCATATAGCTTCAAACGAATCAGAATTCTTGTCCATTTTCCTAACTCTATTCAAAAATATGTTTGACATATACCCTTAAATTTAACTTATCTAAACTAAAAATTTTGATTCCTTTGTAATCAAATTGTCATAAACTTCTAATTTTATCATCAAAATTTATTTTATTGGAATGTATGTGAAGGCACACTAAACCAGATTAAAATTATAAATCTTAAAAAATAAATATCCTAAGTTGGAAGATTATTACTAAAGATTTTTCCTATTTTTTGTATTGTTCCTGCAGGAAATTGCTATTTCCCACCCGAAAATTACCCATTGTCCAAATGTCACTTCCGCATAAGTCTGATTTAAACACAAGAAGATATTGGGTATCATAATGTAAACTCACCTTTAATTTTCAAAAATTAGTGTTCAGTTAAAATGTTGGAAGAGGGAGTAAATGTGTTCTATTTCAACTAAGGGTTAAAAAAACTAACACTCTATAAATGACATTATTTGAAAACTTTTATGTTGTTAAAAATAGGACTAAACTTAAAATGTTATTAACCTTCTTTCACAAGTTCTCATTTTGTGATGGTATTTCAATATAATGGATTCCAAGTTGATAACAATTTGTATTACATACTTACTTATTTTATGGCATTAGGAACTCAAATTCATCATTATGTAATCTCCTCCACCCCCCAGTATCTACATCCCTTCTTGGACCAAATACCTTGTTTTCAAACACCTTAAATTTATTTTCATCATGTAAGGTAATAAACCTCATTTCACACACATCGAGAACAACTGGTAAAAATAATAATAATAATATTTAGCACCGCGTCTTACTACCCGTTCGGGTTATACGCTAACTGGTAAAAAGTTTGTATAACACATTTATTCTTAATTTTAAATTTTTTGGAAGCAGTCACGATGTCAACAACTTATTAACTGAGTAATAGCATGCCTTTCCTGACAATTAGCTGTATATTCTTTTCATAATTCCCAATTTAATATTGTTATTGCTAGTTAAAATTGTTCCTAAATATTTAAACTCGTTAATCCTGTCAAATGAAATGTTGCTCGAAGTAATCTGTCAACTATCATATCCAATCTGGGTTCTCTGTGTGACCATACACTTAGTCTTTTCAGCGTTCACTTCTAAACCTAGTTCCTTACTAGTCTCTAATAAATTAATATTTAGCACTGCGTCTTACTACCCGTTTGGGTTATACGATTTAAGTACTAATTACGCTACTGGATTAGGAATTGGGAAGGTTGAATTAGAGGAAGTGAACTCGCATTTGCGTGGAGGGAGAGTGGAAAACCATTTAGGAAAAACCACCCCCAGTTTACCCGACCGAGATTCGACCTCGATCTCCCCGTCCTCAGCAGTGAGCTCAACACGAAAAACGCGTTAGCCAACTACGCCACCGAGGCGGGTTCTCTAATAAAATTACTGCATTTCTTGCAACATTTCCTTACTATTATTACCCAACAAAGTTAAGTCATCAGTGTATCCTAATAGTTGCATTGTATCGTTTAGTGTCAAGCCTTCCAAAATCTTTGCATTGCCCTAATAGCATACTATAAGACTAGATTAAACAGTAATGGGGAAAGTGCATCCCCTTGTTTCAAAACATTATGTATTTCGAAAGTATCTGACAAGTGACATTCAACCCGTACCTTGCCATGTGTATCGGTCAAACGTACATCAATTAGTTTGAAAAGCTTTTTGGGTATCCCAACTTAAACTAAAATTTCATACACATTAATTTATTTATTTTGACTGAATCCTGGCTTTTTTAAAATATCTGTAAATTGATAAAACATTATGTTGTATTCGCACTTTTTTCTAATATTAGTTAGCAATTGAGATTTAAAATGTGACATATGTTACGATTTCTATAATATTAATGAAACAACAAAAAATTTGAACCCTGGACCTTTGGTTATGCACTAGTTATTCTATGAGCTCAGTTATCCATATTTTCATTAATATTCATTTTTTTAATTAATAATCTCAAACAATTTTCCTTAAATTAGGTTGTTGCACTTGTCGCTTCTAGATAACACTGACAAATTATAACAATTCTCTTGAAACCAAGTTGTTGCACTTGTCGCTGCTAGATGGCACTGACAAATTACAACAATACTCTTGAAACCAAGTTAGTTGCACTTGTCACTGTTAGATGGCACTGACAAATTACAACATACTCTTGAAACAAGTTGTTGCACTTGTCACTGTTAATGGCACTGACAAATTATAACAATCTCTTGAAACCAAGTTGTTGCACTTGTCGCTACTAGATGGCACTGACAAATTACAACAATACTCTTTGAAACCAAGTTGTTGCACTTGTCGCTGTTACATGGTACTGACAAATTACAACAATACTTTTGAAATAAGTTGTTTCAATTTTCGCTGTTACATGGCACTGACAAATTACAACAAACTCTTGAAACCAAGTTGTTGCACTTGTCACTGTTAGATAACACTGACAAATTAAACAATTCTCTTGAAACCAAGTTGTTGCACTTGTCACTGCTGATGGCACTGACAAATTACAACAACACTCTTGAAAGCAAGTTGTTGCACTTGTATGTTTAGGACACTGACAAATTAAACAACACTCTTGAAACCAAGTTGTTGCACTTGTCGCTGCATGGAGGCACTGACAAATTACAACAATACTCTTGAAACAAGTTGTTGCACTTTCACTGTTTATGGCACTGACAAATTATAACAACACTCTTGAAACAAGTTGTTCACTTGTCGCTGTTACATGGACTGACAAATTACAACAATCACTTTTGAAACAAGTTGTTCACTTTCGCTGTATACAGGCACTGACAAATTACAACAATACTCTTGAAACCAAGTGTTGCACTTGTTACTGTTTATGGCACTGACAAATTAAACAACACTTTGAAACCAAGTTGTTGCACTTGTCACTGTTTATAACACTGACAAATTACAACAATACTCTTGAAACCAAGTTGTTGCACTTGTCACTGTTTTTGGCACTGACAAATTAAACAACACTTTTGAAACCAAGTTGTTGACTTGTCACTGTTAGTATGCACTGACAAATTAAACAACACTCTTGAAACCAGTTGTTGCACTTGTTCGCTGTTACATGGCACTGACAAATTACAACAACACTCTTTAAACAAGTTGTTGCACTTGTCCTGTTATGGCACTGACAAATTATAACAATACTTTTGAAAACAAGTTGTTTGCACTTTTCGCTGTTACATGGCACTGACAAATTACAACAATACTCTTGAAACCAAGTTGTTGCACTTGTCGCTGTTAATGGCACTGACAAATTACAACAATACTCTTTGAAACAAGTTGTTGCACTTGTCGCTGTTACATGGCACTGACAAATTACAACAATACTTTGAAAAAGTTGTTCACTTTTCGCTGTTAATGGCACTGACAAATTACAACAATACTCTTGAAACCAAGTTGTTGCACTTGTCATTGTTAGATAGCACTGACAAATTACAACAATATCTCTTGAAACCAAGATGTTGCACTTGTCCTGTTTATGGCACTGACAAATTATAAACAACACTCTTTGAAACCAAGTTGTTGCACTTGTCGACTGTTTATGGCACTGACAAATTACAACAATCTCTTGAAACCAAGTTGTTGCACTTGTCACTGTTAGATAGGCACTGACAAATTACAACATTTCTCTTGAAACCAAGTTGTTGCACTTGTCGCTGTTATGGCACTGACAAATTACAACATACACTTTGAAACCAAGTTGTTGCACTTGTCGCTGTTACATGGCACTGACAAATTACAACAATTCTCTTGAAACCAAGTTGTTGCACTTGTCACTGTTAGATGGCACTGACAAATTACAAACATACTTTTGAAATAAGTTGTTGCACTTTTCGCTGTTACATGGCACTGACAAATTACAACAATACTCTTGAAACCAAGTTGTTGCACTTGTCACTGTTTATGGCACTGACAAATTACAACAACACTTTGAAACCAAGTTGTTGCACTTGTCGCTGTTAGATGGCACTGACAAATTACAACAATACTCTTGAAACCAAGTTGTGCACTTGTCCTGTTATGGCACTGACAAATTTACACAACACTTTTGAAATCAAGTTGTTGCACTTGTCCTGTTAATGCATGACAAACTCTGAACCACCTAATCATTACAAACAATTCTCTTGAAACCAAGTTGTTGCCCTTGTCACTGTTTATGGCACTGACAAATTATAACAATACTTTGAAACCAAGTTGTTGCACTTGTCGCTGTTAGATGGCACTGACAAATTACAACAATACTCTTGAAACCAAGTTGTTGCACTTGTCACTGTTAATGGCACTGACAAATTACAACAATTCTCTTGAAACCAAGTTGTTGCACTTGTCACTGTTAGATGGCATTGACAAATTA
The DNA here is from genome assembly GCA_039000515.1 of Timema cristinae. NCBI lineage: Eukaryota > Metazoa > Arthropoda > Insecta > Phasmatodea > Timematidae > Timema > Timema cristinae. The sequence goes on along the minus strand of JBCFYV010000003.1, from coordinate 63,690,667 downwards.
CAACAATACTCTTGAAACCAAGTTGTCGCACTTGTCGCTGCTAGAGTGCACTGACATACATTACTCTTGTTTCTAAGTACGGCAGAATCATTTTATAGCTTGGTAAGTTTTTAATGTAGAAAAAATAATATTTTGTCTCGATATTGGCAAAATATGATGGTCCTTCTAATTTGTAAAAGTTGTCTTGCAAAAAGAAGGAATTGTATTCCACACATCCCATAACAATCCCTGCTGTCCTACCCATGAACTTGCTAACTTACGGAAACTAAAGCCAAACCCTGATTGTTATAGGAAACCCACTTTCGACCACCAAAAATGATTGAAAACTTCACTAAAATTTTGCATTCTAGAAATATGTTTTATTTGATATATTAATGAGTAGCAATCCTGCACGGCATTGCCCATGACCCACTGTGGTATAGTAATTATATAAGCCCTCCCTCCTCACTCTCCCCTTAACCTCACCACACAAAATGGGTTTAGAATTACGGTCGATTTCGTGCAAAAAATATTTTCCAAGGAGGTTGTGTCTTATTTTTATCACAGGTATCTCTTAAATGTAATTCTAAACCAGAATAACAATATTTTCTTCAAAAATTTGTTAAAAATAGCCTAATTAAAAAGTTGATTAAAAATTTAAAAATCCAGATCCGTTAACACTTCTTATGGATTACTGTATAGTTTATTGTTATATTAATAACTAAGCAAACTAAGACTACACTTGTAATTTCTTTCCTCGCCATTGTTGCAACATGAATTTTCAGTTGTCCCTAGAAAATAAGATTATAGAGGTTATTTACAGTTAAGTCCCTTTTTGGTAAAATAATGGCCATACTAGGGAAATTGAAATCCTTGGTTTTAAAGTTTCTACTTCAGTTTAATTTCTCTTAAGGACAAAAAACACCAGAAGCCTTATCAAATGGTTTTCAGTAACGCGATAACAGCGATTCTAGTTTCCTTCTCACACTCATGTATTGACTACAGTGCTTGGTGGTTGAATCTGTCACTAACGTTTGATCTGCTGTAGTAGACCAGATACCTATATATTATAATCAAAGCCTCGACTGGCCTCTTGGTTTAGTGGTCAGCTCCCCTGTCTACTGATATAAAGGTTCCTGGCTTGATTCTTGAAAGGGGAACTGTTCTTTGGTAATTAGAAGACTGCTGAACCCTTGTGTAAACATCTGTACCAGGGCCAGGGATCTCGAGCTACCCACACTAACTGAATGTTGTATAGGGTGACCGTTCATCTTGGTCTTTGCTACATTGTCTTGGGTCAATAAATGTCCCGATGTTGCACGTAACTGGTTTATACCATGGATATACTGGTCTGGACACTTCACCAAGATCTTCTTTGGGAAACTTAAGGTAGCCCACTGTTTTATGTCCCCAACAACCTCTAACTCTAGATTCTGACCCGCTTTAGTTACTGTGTGGTCTAACACGCTACCACCTCTCGCAGTAGACTCGACTGCCGATGACGGGGAGATCGAGGTTTGAATCTTGGTCACGTGTACTGAGGGTGTTTTTTCCAAAATAATTCTCCACTCTTTCTCCACGCAAATGTGACTACACTTGCTCTAAATATCAGGGTTTGCTTAGTTTAACGCGTCACTCTCGTGTTAAACTGATCTGCTGATGAGGAGATTAGGGTTTGAATCCTGGCCGGGTCCACTCTCCTTTCATGCAAATTTGGGCAAATTACTTAGACAAAAATGCTTACTTCTTCATACCCACCCCATTAAAGTAAATAAATTATAGATGTATAAACTGAACAGGTAGTAAGACGTGGTTATAAAAAAAAGTATGCATATAAATTATTATTATTAGCACTGCGTCTTACTACCCATTCGGGTTATACGCACTTACACTAATGTGTAATGGTAGGGTGATTGTGAGACGAAATGGAGGACCTACAGTTTAACGTGGAATCCGAACCACGGTGGAGGCCTGGATTCCCCGCATATAAATCAAACGATTACTAATACAGTGAGGGGGAAATAAAAGAACACCTCTTGTGTAGATATTTAGTAAGGCAGCTCAGAAGGTGTGAGTGCAACCTCTTAATAGCCGACTCCATGTCAGACTCACAACTATACTAACTCCATGGGCTTACCACAAACATCATTAGTTAGACACAAATGATATTCAAACCTACTGATAGCTTAAGTCGTTAACACACATGCACTCGACTTGAAAAGCTAGTGTATCATCGGCTCAAGCCCATCTAGAGAAAATTCAGTGTACTATCAAGTGTCATTGGGATTGCCCAGAGGATTCAGGGGGGTCTGGAAGTAGTGTAATTTTGGGGTCCTCTTTCACACAAAATAATAAACTTAATTTACTCTGTTTTGTTATTTTTTTATTTACATAATGTTTAAATTATATACTTGAAAAAAAAAAAGGAAAGAGACCTCAAGGGAGACCAAGGAAGAGACGGGAGGAACAGATAGCAACAAATGCGCAAGTGAGAGAAGAAGGATGTACTAGAGTGCAGGGGAGGAATGGTGGAAGGACAGTGGGAGACGAAGGCATTTTACTATTTAACGGACCTGGCCACAGGCTGGAAACAGTTGATGATGGTGATGATGACTCGGAAAAAAATAACATTCTTCAGTTACTAAGCTACATTTTTACTTTCTTTACAATACTCACACCCACTGTGTCAAGGCGTCACTCTTGCAATATACTGACTGCCATTGACAGGGAGAGCTGGGTTCAAATCCCAGTTGGGTGAACTAAGGTTCTTATCTCCCCGCCCTCTCCCCCCTTTCTCATGTTCTGTTCACACAAATGCAAGTGCACTTAATCTAAATTCAACCTTTCTAATTCTGAACACATTGGCGTAATTAGTACAAATGTGTTTAACCTGAACATGTAGTAAGACACAGAAAGTACTAAACAAAATGTTCACCTATTCTAAAAGAGTCTGAGAAAAACAAAACAAAAAGCATAACCTTTTATGCACATGTGTTATGAATGTTGCAGTAGAATTTTGTGAAGGGGAGGTCTGAATTAAACTACTCCATTTGATTCCTCGTCTCAATTCTGGGCGACCCTGGCTGTCAGATACCTTGTTAACTACTTGAATGGATGTACCTACGAGGAAACTTTTTTACATCCTTAGTAAAAGTCTAGAACCTTATTCCACTCATAAACTTATTGGTTAAAGTTAAACTTTGATTAATTTTTCTTACCAAATTGTAAGTTAACCGTGCAATTATTCATTTATTTAGTCCAACCCAAAATAAGGGCGGAATTTTCCCAACTGATGTACACGAGAAACAGTTCCATTTTTAAGAAATCTAAAACAGAGGGTTGATTTGGTGCTGCTTACAATTGAGTCCCGAGAACTGACAACTGTTCATAGCCTTATAGGCAAGGGGGCAAGGTCCCAAAAACAATGAGACACCCGCATTGTTAATGTCCCTTCATTTTTTTTTTTTATTAGCCAAAAGTAAATTTTTGTTAGAGATAGACTTGCAAGTTGTATTTTAGGTACAAAGAAAGGACATTCAGAGATTGTCTCAGGTCTGGCAGGAAATCGACGATTCACCTTGGTTACAAACACTAAATTTGTTTTATGTTCTTAAAAATGTTAGTAGATCTTGCATTATACTATGTGTTTGGTGTTTTCCTTCATAATTGCTATGTAAGACCTACTTATTTAATGTATGTCACCCATATTATTATAACTCGACAACAAACAAAATCAACCTACTTTGGGGGCCGTGTGGTCTAATGCACTACTCTCATGTTGGACTAGACTGCCGATTCCAGTGATTCCAGTTGAGTGCACTGAGTTGTTTTTTCCATGTTTCCATTCTACGTCTACACAAATGTGGGTGCATTTCCTACAAATTAAGCCTTACTAATCCCTTAAACTATTAGTGTAATTAGTACTTAGGCGTGTAACCCGAACAGGTTGTAAGACACGATGCTAAATTAAAAATGGGTGTGTGTACTTATGTACGCGCGTGAGAAGTTATACTTCTTTGGCATCATTAAAAAATAGTTTTTAATTGCATGCAAATAATTAATTACAATAAAATGATAATATTTAGTATTAATTATGTTAAATAATAATATTTTAATTTATATCAATAAATAATACATACGGATAGTTAACCTCAATTATTGGACACTTGAATAGTCTATAAGCACAATTTTTTTCACTAATATTTACGAATAGTAATAATATTAATCAAAATATTCAATTTAAATCACTACTGAATATAATTTATTAGCACATATATAATTAGCACTTGTATGAAACTAAAACACGTGTTGTGAATGTAGAAACTAGAAACATGTGGATAAATATTATGTATATGAAAACAGTGATCAGAGGCGACGAGCGTACCAACATGCGCGACTAACAGAGGTTCTATTTCTATTTTGTTGGTAGCTTTTTTTTTTTCGAGACTTAATGAGCGGTTTAACTTCAACCTGTTACTTTTGTGTTACAGTGATGCGCGCGCATCTTAAAATTTCACTCTCATCATTTTTTTCATAACGCGCCTAGAGAAGTATAACTTCAAAAAATATATAAATATCCGTTTTGGTGGCTTCGTGGTTTAAAGTTCCATTTTCTCAATAGAGTAGACTGCCAACGATGAGTAAATCAAGGTTTAAATCCCGATTGGGAGTACTGAGTTGTTTTTTTCTAAATGGTGTTTCACTCTTTCTCCGAGAAAATGTTGGTATACTTCCTATATTCCACCCTCCTCATCCCTAATACACTAGCGTAATTAATACTTGGGCATATAACTTAAACGGGTAGTAAAACCCGGTGCTTAAAAAAACCTTGGGCTACTGTCATATAATGAAATTGGCTTGTATCTACCAGAATGTATGACACTAAACAAAAGTTGAGATTTTGACAAAAATAATAGTGATAAGTCCAAATTAGGTTCAAATAAACAAAAAAAGTAAATATTGAAGAACAAATCCAGTCTTGCATTCACTAATAATTAATATACTTTTATAACTTGTAATAAAAAATACTCATTTTACATACATTTTGATAAAAACTAATACATTTTCTATTAAAAGTCATAAAGATATATTAATAATTAATGCAAGAAGTTGTCTAGTTTAATATATTTTTGTACAAAATTTTGATATATTTTTATTTCCATGTGTAGAGAAATTCCTGATTATTAAATCTTATTATTCATGACATTTAGTCCGGTTAAGAAAGTGAAACTAAAATTAATCACTACAGTATTTTTATAAGTAGGAATTTATTACTATAGATGTCTACAAACATAAAAATGGGTAATATGAAATTTGAAATACTCTAATTTTAAGTTTTACTCGGTACTCACTACAGAAGCAATCTCCTCGACTTCTTCCCAACCATAATGTCAATCACTTTTTCTGGTTCTTCAGTAACATCCTAGTGAATTGAAATCATGGCAAGTTCACTCGGTCTGTCATCACTCATTACACTGCGTGGTAAAGTTTTTACTCTTTTTATTGTAGAAAAGGATCTCTCTACACTAGCATTTGTCACTGGCAGTGTTCGTAGCCAATACAGTAAGGAAACCCGAAAACATTTAAACACATTTGAAGGAAATAATGGAATACATTTATGCTCTTAGAGTTAAAAATGTAGTTAGCATAGAGTTTAACCGTCAATTTTCATTCAAGATAATTTGATAATATTTATATTTAACTTTTTATAATAATTTATGATTTTTTGAGATTTTGAAAGGGGCTTCAGCCTCACGAGGCCCCCCAACCCCCTTGGATATGTGCATGAATGAGTACTAATACAGTACAGATTATATTATTTGTAAATCTTGCCAAAAAAAAAATTAGCAATTACATTGGCCAATAGAGCTAGTTCAATGACACACTTAAGTGACTTTAGGTTAAGGTGATTGAATCAATCATCAATAAAGTACTAATCATTGTCGCACACGGCTTATAATACTATCTTTGTCATGTTCTGGAACTACTTCTCTATTCTGTTTAAGTTTATGTTTTCTTTTGACCTTCACCTACAACCACTCTGTGTCATGTAATTAAGAAAAAGGGGAAATAAAACTACTAAATTTCTTTTCTCAAAGTAAAGAGGAAAGCTTGTTGCTAGTTCTCAAATTTCTCTCTCGTGAGTCTTTCAAAAAATTACTCTATTTGTTAGAAGAAGGCCATATTTAGAGCCCTTTTTTTTATCTAGCCTAATCTCATAGCTCTGCACAATAGCTTAAAAATTTGTTGAAAATAGGCTAATCTTATATTTTCAACAAAAAAATTATGTTAATAAAACTCAAAATATGGGTTATTAAGGGGGGGGGGGGACCTGTTGGAATCTTTCGACTTTATTTTTGCGTGAACCATATTTCGAAACAAAGCTTCGTAGAATTAAATACTGTGCAAGCTCTAAATGTCTATGCAGCAATTTATCGCTTATCAGTTTTGATGTCTGTGTAATGGCAATATACCGAAATATGTCCTTTGTTTGCAGGGTGTTGTCAGTTCTAGTGGTCGCTGGGTTGTGATTGGACGACTCTCCTCTCTAGTTGGCTGAATGTTGATACAGCGAGACCACAACGATGCAAAGCCTGGAGGCTGCATGTGAGGAAGCTGAAGTGAGTTCAGACTACACTTTGTAATCTCTTAGTATAGTTATATAAAAATAAATAATATAGGCCTAACCCCCTACGGTGGCTGAATAATCTTCAAGGCAGGGGTTATTCAACCTGGGGTACGTTGAGACATATTAGGGTTTGTGTAAAATTAAAAGAACTATAGATATAATTTTATATTATCATTTAAAACTATTTAATACATTATTTAGGATGTAACATATTTTATTTGTTTTAGATGTATATTATATCTTCTATAATAATAAAAGGAAGTGTTTGTTTATGGCACAGAGAGACTTGTAATTTATAACATAGGTGGATAGAAGGGTGTCCGAATGCACCTCCATGCAGGATTTTTAGCTTTTTAATCAGGCTATTCTTAACCAATTTTGGAATACAATATTTTTTATCTGGTTTAGAATTACGTTTCAGAGATACGGGCACCGTAGGAGGGGGTGGGGAGGTATATAATTCTTATACCACAGTGGGTCGGGGCAACGCCATGCAGGATTACTAGTTTAGAATATGTATAACTTGCATTCTGCACCAACAACTTTGAAGGTACAAAGTTGAAGAGAGATTATTTATTTGGGGGTAAGCGAGCAAAAAAATGTTGAATACCCGCTTGCCTAAAGCGTCACTCCTGCAATAGACTGGACTGCCGATGATTGGAAGATCAGGGTTAGTATTCCAGTATTCCAGATGGATGTACTGAGGGTGGTTTTTCTAAATGGTATTCAACTCACACTCACACAAATGGGGGTACATTTCCTCTAAACTTAACCTCCATAACACATTAGTTGTGATTGGTTCGTATAGTGAGACGCGGTAACTAAAAGTATTAATAAAATAACTTTTGTCGATATGTTATTTATATCCATCCAGAGCTGGGAAATGCACTCCAACCTTTTGGCTGGTTAGTGCTACCTGCACCATCTGGTAGAAGAAATACCATGCGTAGGAGAGTTCAGGAAGTGTGGTGGTTCCCGTTACCTTCCACGCTGAATATCTATGAGCGAGCAAGAAATGACCTACCAATATTGCCGTAAAGATATGTTCAGATACCTTCCAGGGTTAACATGCCACACTCGGCGGCTTTACTTCCCTTCGGAGGAGGTTGTGCTACAGATTTTTATCGCTAAAAAGAAATTTGTTGACCTCAGCTGACGACAGCTATTCATACTTACTCATATAGACAATTATAGTTTGAAACAAAATTTATAACTATTTTTTTTTTCACAATCATTTTTAAGGGACTGATTTCTTTCTTATTCATAATTACTTTCTATTATATTTCAAAATATGGACCTAATTTAGATCAGTCTCAACACATTTTTAAAATTCAAATACCCAAATAAAATCATTCTATCATTTAAAAGTAAAACAAAGTGTTAATTATTTTCAAATGCCCACAACACTCTTTTTAAACTTTTCAATTCTTAGCTGTTCAAGAACAAAAACTAAGGGCCAATCTCATAGTCAAACCTCGTGCGGTGCTATACTAAATATAAGATGATACATACCTAGACGAGAATGTAATGGGACAGTTTCATATTAAGGTTTAGTAAACCTCAAGTGCAGCCCTATACAAAATATACCAAACTGGAAACCTGTAGGTGGAGGCATTTTAATAAACTGACCGGGCCACAGGCTGGAAACAGTTTATGATGAACTAGCACACACTTGGAAAGCCGATCAGGTTGGCTCACAGCACTTTTAACGATAGAAGGCAGAGCAAATCATGTTGGCTCACGGACCTTTTAACGGTAGAAGACAGAGCCGATTACATTGGTCATGATACTAAAAGAGTTAATTAGAAGCTGCTAATAAAGTTACTAACTTTTTTAATAAAGATCTCTTGAACACTTCAAATCCCAAGTTAATATTTTAATTCTCCACAGAGGTATAATTGGTTCAAAGTATACTAAATTTAAATCAGGGTTATGTTTCCTAGGTGTGTCTCAAATAAACCATATATTTTATGTTTATAATATATACTACCAAACTGTCGATTGGTCTTATTTTGCTTGCATCACTCTTATATTTTTTTTCTTTTTGCAAAGAATTAGTTTTGTCTGTTCAGCTCTTACTGCACCGGGCGACTAAGTGGCCCTGGTCGGTGCCAGCCATACGCGAGAGTTCCCTTCACAGCAAGCTCAGACAGATACACGCAGAACAGGCCACTATAGACTTGAGACATCCCAACAAGGTAACCAACCACCTTCTCCCTCTGCATTGCCTCTTGTTACATTCTAAAATCCTTTGGTAAAGCAACTGTCTCTGTTTGTATTAAGATTAAGACTTGGCGTCCCAACTGCAGTAGTATTCTAAAGATGGCTTTTTAAATGTATTATATTTATTGAAATAATAACCTAGGAATGAATTTTAAAAAAAAATATCTTTGTAATATTTTTTACACTCTCTTATCTTTTAGCTACTAGTGTCCAGGATCTTCTGATTATGGTGAAATCCAAATTTAATCATTGCGACCGCTAGCACATATCAAATCCACCCACACTCATTACCTTCGTAAAATGGATGCTCTCGACCAAAGTGGTGGTTTCATGTGATATTGTTTCTTTGCAGTTCTTAAAGACCAGCTCTCACCTCTTGGAGAAGCTTGTGGCTCGCGAGAAAATCAACACCCTGATCATCAACTTGTATCCAGGCAACAAGGGCTATTCACTCGCCTTTCGTGTCTCGAGTGAGTTCCAGGTTTCATCTTGTCTGGTAGATAGATAAGGTGGATAAGCATAATCATTAATTTTAAATTAAATATAGTCTAAAAATGACACCTGCGCACGGGAATCGAACCTGGTACATTAGTCATCCTTCAGGACCCTCTTTGCTTACAAACACAGTTGTGTTTAACATCCTTCTGCTAAGCTCTGTGAATTAGTGAACTATAAACAGTTCATTTTAATAATCATAAATGCTTTCCATCATGTATGCACATACGATGATTGCAGGGCGGGGGAAGCATTGATTTAATTTATAACAAAATTCATTTTTCGAAAGCATTTTGGAACCCAACATGTTGTAATAACGAGGTAGACCTGTATACAGTTTCTTCATAAATATAACATAATGACCCATTTCGGTAGCTGTGTTGTCTAAGATGTCATTATTGTGTAAGATTAGACTGCCATTGACAGAGAGATCGGGGTTAGAATCTCAGTCGGTCATACTGAGTTATTTTTCTAAAATGGTTTTCCACTCTCTCTTCATACAAATGTGAGTACACTTCCTCTAAGTAAAACCTTCTTAATCCCTAAAACCATTAGCGTAAATAGTACATAAGCTTTTAACCCGGATAGGTAGTAAGACATGATGCTAATATATATATATATATATATATATATATATATATATATATATTATATATATATATATATATATATATATATATATATACACACATATACATGTAACAATATGGTCAAACCACAATATTAATTTATTTTACAATGAAACATGATACAATTTTTTTTTGTTAATTTTCGTGAAGGCACAAGTGCCAACTGTACGATAACAAGCGGTGGCAACAGCCCAGGCAGCAGCACTGCAGACAACTCGGTGGAGGAGCTGTTGGAAACGATGCGATACTCGTATCTAGAAGAGGAGCTCCTCACATACCTGGACAATGAAGAGCTTCCGCCGGCTCTCGTTGACATGATGGAGATCATCGAACCGCCGCTGTTCTATCAGGGCTGTGTGGTGGCAGAAGTGCGGGACTACAGACAAACCTTCCCCCATTCCACTTGCCAAACACATCATGTGTTGCTAAAGCCGACCAATCAGGTAAAAGACACTCTGCTATCCACACGTTTGCTGAAATTTTAAAGGACTGTAACAAGTTTAGCTCTAAAGTGGAGTGGGTTAGGGTGAAGGGAATATTACAGGGTTAGTAAAGACATACTCTAATCATATTTTAGACCCTGGGCAGAAAGGAATTGTTACATTCGCCAACATTATACATGATGTCTACAGACAAATGTCAGGCAATATTATGATTTCATGAAAATCGGGGAAATTCGGGAGAATTTAATCTTAAAAAATAAGGAAAAGTCAGTAAATTGAAACGTTTGACTAATTCTTCACCTAAACATAAATTGAGAGATTTTGTTTCTCACTGTTAATAAAAGGCATTGCTTGTATATCATAGTCTTGACCCTTTCCCTGACACAGGTGTTGAACAACATTTTATGTTTGCCCGAACATTCCTTGGTGCAGGCATGAATCAACGATTTGTTGCTATAAGTTATTGCAATGCCATCTATAAATGAACCACCGTATTTTTAGCCAGTTAGAGTACTTCATACTAAAGCTAATAGATGGAGCTACCAGTTCAATGTTATACTATGACCATGAATATGGAACATAAACATGGTGGCTACAGACAGGAAAAACGGGGAAAATCTGTAAAAGTCAGAGAATTTTTGGATGACAGGGAAAACAGGGAAAAGTCAGGGAAGCAAACAATATGTCTAAAATATCCCATTAATTTCGCAACTAAACACTAAAACAAAAGTTAATAATATCCAAATAAAATAACATTTTAATTTTTTAAATGACTGATAAAATCATTATGTTTAGTAGATACAAACTTTTTTAATATTCGATCAATAATAAATAAAACAGTCATCCATCATCCACCATTAAAAATGGAAAAAAGTAGTCTGGAATTTTGTAAAATATGTTTTGTAGCCACCCTGATAAATTGTACATTTGTAACGATTTGCAGATTTTAATTTGGATTCGAGAATCGAAAGAAAATTTAAAGAGTTGAATTTGAGAAATATAGTATTTTATTTGTCTTTACTTGTGTTGTTTGGTAGACTCTGGCGAATGACGTCAACCTGCTGACATCCAATGGTGACTATACCCGGGAAGAGAAGCTCGCCTTAGAACAGCGACTTTGTCTCGTCACTCAGGACTCGATCTGTATCGACACATCCCCAGCGCTACTGGTGGCAAGCAATCACCTCCATTATTATCAGAAAGTCTTAAGCACCGTGCCTCTCAGAAAATGTGCAAGAAAATTCTCACAAGTGAGTTTTTGATTTATCTTTATATGTATATATTTATTTCACAACATGTCTTATGGTATGGACATGTAATTAGGATGGAAGAGGAGAAGATGCCAAAGAGAAAGATGGAGATGACGTATGTAGGGAAAAGATCAAAAGAGAGATAAAGAAGTAGATGGGAGGAGCAAATAACAGAAATTGTGTAAGGGAGAACAGAAGAACGGTGGAAGGATAAAGGGAGCTTAAGGCATTTTATCAAACTTGCCTTTCGTATGCAGTAGCTATTTGTAGGTTGAAAATGGTCATTATTTCAATTAAATAAACATGCTATTGCATTAAGCTTTGTGTATTTAGTTTATTAAAACAATAGAAACTTTTTTAAATCCCTACTAAACATAGATTATTTCATTCTAACCATTTTATTTGTGTGTTTTTTTTAAAATCAGATCTCAGTTAACCGGAAAAGGAAATTGGATCAGTTCACTGCACACTATGACTTGCCCCTGCAAGATTTCCTCAGTCGACGTAGAGCCAAAACACGCAATGTACCTGTAACAAATGCCAAATTTCCTAAAAAGGTAAGGTATCTCCCTAATTATTTAAGTGTCGCTAGTACAATTCCTTGCATTCTTGGAATGTGCGAGAAGGCATATTTCATTTTGTGTTAGAGTAGTATAAAGCAATATTTGTACAAGAAATATTTCGAGTTGAATTTCTTTAACAGATCCATGCATAAACCATAAATAAGTACAAATATAATTTTCTCAAAACCCCAGCTCTTTTGAGAAAAAACTCTATAATCGCACTAATTCAAATTTTTAAATAAATTTATTTAATTAGAAAAAAAGGAATATTGAGAGACTATTTGCTATAAAATTATTAGAATTGAATAAAATCAATTAAACTATGAATTTTCGAGAAAAAGATTGAAAATTCTGAGAACTCAAATTTTTGAGTTTTGTGAAAACTCTTCTAGTAGAGTTAGAGCAGCTCTTTTCGCTTTTTGAGGTATGTTTTGCTATTTACTAAAAATGTACAAGAGAGCAAGTCAGGACCAAATAATAGGAACAAACACAATAATGGCTTTCACACTTTACATTAATGTTACAGAGAGAACTTTTCTTAAAGAGCTGAACAATTTTAACATTGTTTGTCAGAATTGGTAAATTTTTAATCTAGATGTGTGTAAACTTTTTTTTTTTTTTTGTAAATATTTTAGTTCTACTCTTTTGTATGCTACCCTTAATTTCAGATGTGCGAGAATGGCCTACCTGGCCCACCACCCGTCCCTATCCCCCTGGAGTCCTTGATGCCAGACCTCTCAATGCCCGAGGGTGGCGTGGACGTTTCAAGGTATGCCCGGGCGTATGAACGGCCTCGAGACACCAGCGACTGCACCCCACAACTCATTGAGGAGTTTGTGTTTGAGACAGAGCGAAGTCTGGGTAGAATCTACTATGTAAAGCTTACAATCCTGCAGAGGCCATCAAACCTCGAGTATATGGGGGAGATGTACGTTGACAGAGACTTCCGCAAGGAGCATCGTAATGGCACATCGTGCAGGTGGGTTTCATACGCCACTTCCTCCCCACCTCCCCACACACACTAAACATTTATAAGAAGTAAAGTCCATTTTGAGTAAGATAAATTGGTCATAATTTCTTACACATTGATTTAATTATATTGAATACTTAAGGGATATTGAAAGGAGAATATAAGTGCAAGGCCTACACACTTGAAAATCGTAGGCCTCAAAATTCAGTAGAAAAATCATGAGAGTAAAACACAAACTGGACTATGTAGCATGTAACTTCTAGTCATGCTGCCATAGTTCAGTCTGTCTTTTACTCTATTCTGTTGAAGAAGGGGACTGATGCACCCAGGAAATTATATAATTATGTCGTTTGTTGTGTTTTAATCGTAAACTCTTAGACCTAAAATTTTCTGGTAAGAGTGTAGGCCTTGCCCCTTCTATCCTCTTTTCAATGTTTTATCAAATATAACCGTTAGGTGCCATTTTTCCTTTGAATACCTAAGGAATAGGGATGGACGGAAATGACATTTTTATGTTTGCTACACCTTAAATATTCTCTATTTGAAACCCCTTCAAAGTTATTTATGTTCAAAACCCCTTAAAGGTTTTTTTAGTTTAACATCCTTGTCATCTCTACTCAGCTTTATCTCGACTAGCTATCAACAGACAGTCTTATCACTCATAAATAGTTGACTCTTGCAAGCTACTTCCTACCCCTTCATTTCCAGCCCCTAAATATAGTAGAGTAGAAAGTATCTCTTATCTTCTCTAAATCTTTCAAGCTCTCTAGTGATGAGCTAACATTACCAGCTGGAACAATAAATGCATTGTTTACCCGCCCAAAACTTGAAGGGAAAGAGTAAATCCTGACCGACTTTTGGAATAAGGAGTGAAGAAAACAATGATTTTTTTCACAAAAAGATACTTTTTTTTCCCCTTAAAGGTTCTCACTTGGCACACGGCTGCAAGCCAACCGGTACATCCAACAATTCACGGAAGTGTTCACAAAGGAGGGTAGCAAAGCGGTTAGGATAACTCATCTAGTCCCAGGGCAACCCTCCCGAGTCACGAGCACAGCCAGCATGCGGGAAAGAGAGGCCAAGGTGGCTGCGATGCAGGCGGCCCAACAGCAGGCGGCTCAACAGCTGCAACAACAGATGCAGCTTCAGCAACAGTTACAGGTGCAAAACAACAACAACTTCAGACGAACCAGAACCACGTGCCGACAGTGCACATCCAGCAAGCCCCTGCACAGATTCAGGTTCGGCGAACCACCTCCAGCTTCAGCAAGTGATGAATCAGTCACAGGCGCAACAGATTGCCAATCAGATCCAGGCGCAACAGTTACAACAACAACAACAACAACAACAGCACATCACTTTACAACAGGTGCATCAGATCCAGCAGTCGCATCAACCTCAGATAGTGACTGTTAACTCTTTAATGTCACCTCATCCCGCCACCGCTACCGCACTGCCTTCAAATGTTCCTGTCCCGTTGTGAACTCTTCGTCCTCTTCATTAAGTGCGGTACCAGTGACGTTATCGAACGTTTCCAATGGGACTATATTAACTTCTAATTTGTTAGGAAGTGCAACTGTTATACCAAATGTTACGAACACACTTTCGTCTCCTCCTTTGGTCGGTGTGAGTACGTCATTGGCGGGAGTGGTTCAGAACACAGCCTCTAATGGAACTGGGGCAACACTACTTAATGTGAGTGAAGTAGTAGAATTAATTTATTATTTTTATAATAAGTATCAAATTATAGGGTTGTGCAAAGCTTCGAAAACTTTGTCTTGGTTTTGTATATTTATTAGTTTCGACTTTGATCTGAGAGAAAAATTCCGGACTCGACAATTACAAAATGTCTAAAAAAATAATGATTAAAGTTCAAACACAGACTTGTGTTTATTTTTTAATTCTTTGCTTCTATTTCCATCACAAATTAGTGTTAGTGTAGACAAAAATCTGAAATTAATATATATATTAAATTTTGTGATAACTTAATTTTTCATTTTAAGACGAAACATATTAATTATGTTTGGAATATAGGATTTTGTAAATTATATTTAATACCCAAATAAATAATTATGCAAAGTATAATATTTGTATCCATTATAAACGGTGACCTGGTGGTCTAGGGGTAAGGTGTCAGACTTCTATGCTGGCGGCCGGGGTTCAATCCTCGGTCCCGGCAAAGATTTATCTGATTGCCAAACCCTTCCCTCACCTCTGACAAGACATCTTGTGAATGTGTGGAATGCCAGGCCTCCACCGTGGTTCGGATCCACGTTAAACTGTAGGTCCTTCATTTCATCTCACAATCACCCTACCATTACACATTAGCGTAAGTGCGTATAACCCGAAAAGATTCAAAACCTTGATTTTTCTTAGGGAATATCTCATATTATTTGATTCACTTAATTTCGGATTGAAAAAATGGACTTTGCTCACTCCTATCAAATTATATTAGGGATAGGAAGACACAACAACATACATGGAGACTTATTTCTATTATAACTTATTCATTCCAAGTAGAAATGCTTGACTCAATTAAATTTCTAGGTTGATAATTTTGATGGTTAGGCCTAATTTAAATGATTTTATCCAAGTTTTAACTAGAAGGATTAATCAGCACACTTATATGAGTAATGATTAGTTGTGGATGAAACATTTATTTTATTTAAGAATAGGTTGAATCTATTATTTTATGAATCTGTATCGTCAATTTACCTTCAAATCTCGAATTATAAGGCAAAATCTTTAGAAAAAAACAACGCAAGAGGAAGTACAAGTATTAATAATTGAATAATAGTAAATACAAATAGTAACATAGTGTTTACATTCTTTCTTATAATCCATTCACTGTTCATATTTTAGTTAAGTGTTAAATTCGTGGTCTGGTTTGGTTGTTGAGCTTGTACTTTAATTATGTCAGCTCAGAACCACCAATGGACAGTTAAAGAACTATAAAACAAATTTCACTTGAAATATATATTTATACATGTATTTAAATTTAGACTATCCTTAAGGATCGGTGGGTCCCATCTTCTTTTTTTTTTTTTTTTTTTCTCTTCAATACCACAGGTGGCTTCTTCGGGAAAAGAGAAAACTGATGTTATTAGATGGCCTGCAAGGTGGACTGTCCAACTAAGAACCTAAGAACAACACTTTAAAAAATAAATATTGATAAACTAATTTAAAAATATGTTGGCCTTTTATTAGATTATAATTTAGAATTTTAATCAAACATGTTATAGCTTTGTCAGGAAATAAAGTTTGTGTTTGTGCATACACCACATCTTAATGCCGCCTGGTAAGGATGTGTTTGAAGCCTCAAAACGTTGACCTGGCTTCGAATAAAATATCATCTTCGACATAGCTTCTAAAAAAAAAATTTCCTTCTTTGACAATTATGAAGCTTCGCTGATAAAAAATAATGAAAATTCTCAATTTATGTTTATTTATTGCTATTCAGAACTTATTTTCTGTAAAATCAATATTCGCATGGAAAAAATTACTATTAAATAGGGGTGTGCGAAGTCCACTTTTTCAATTCGAAGCGAACTTGAATCGGATATTTGAAATATTCTCGAAGCCGAAACGAAGTTCGAGTATTTTTTTTAGTTATTTTATGCTTGAAAAGATGTTATATAGGAGTTATTTAAATGATTTTATGCACTAGAATTAATTGGAAAATGTTTTATTGCACAATTGTTTGTAATATTTAGTGTTACTTTGACAAATCAAGTTATTATCACAACACGCAATTCAATTCCTTCAGGTTTTTTCCTTTTAAAGTCTAATTTATAATGTACATAACAGCTCAGAATGGCTATAATTGAACATAAATGGAGTATTTTAGCTGTCAATATTTTCATTGGTGAAGCTTTGAATTCATCATTTGTTTTGAAGCCAAGTTGAAGCTGATGTTTATTTTGAAGCCAAGATGGAGTTTCATAGCTTCGCACACCCCTATTATAAAATAAAAATTACCCTCTTCGGTGGTCGCGTGGTCTAATATGCTACTGTTGTGTTGGACTATACTGCCGAAGATGGGGAGGTCGGGTGCACTGAGGGTGGATTTTTCACTCTCCTTCCATGCAAATGTGGGCGCACTGCATTTCCTCTCAATTAAACTTTCCTCAATTCTAAACTATTAGTATAATTAGTGCATTGGCATATAACCTGAACGGGTAGTAAGACGCGATTGTTAAAATATATATATATACAGCTAATATATTTATGAAATAATTTTTTCCCTCAGCAAGCAGCACAACATCACCTTCATCGTCACCACCAACAGCAACAGACACAGGTGCACCAACAACAGAAATCTTCCCCAAGCAGTAATAGTAGTAGTTCACGCCACACGACCAATCCGGCCATCAGTGCTTTAGTAACTAGTCTGATGAATTCGGCTCAACAGTTCCAACAAGAAGCTGGTAAGTTTTCTCTGCTAGTACGATACTATACTGACAGGATGAAGCTTGATTCACGTGTTTGTTAAGAATAGAAAGTAGGGTGTACAAATTCCACGCTTTCAATTTGTTGCATGGTCTAATCTAATAATATGAGATATTCTCGAAGCTGAATCAAAGTTCAAATATTAAAAAAAAAAAAAAGTTTAATATTGGATAAAAATATTATACTTTGCATAACTATGTAAATTTAAGGATTAAATATAACTTACAAAATGATATATTTAAAACATAGTTAAAATTAAAATGTTTTGTCTAAATATAAATTAAGTTACTATCACAATGTTTAATAGAATTTTTAAGATTTTTTTTTACACTGACACTAATTTATGATGGAAATAACTTTATTAAATGGATGGGGGGGGGGGGGGGGGGTAAACAACATACTGTATTATATATCAAAACTGCAATAAGATTAACTATTTTGTTAATAATATTCCTAGATATTAACTAAAAAATTTATTTTTTGATTTGATAAAAATTGCTATTCACACACACATATTTATTTTATTTTTTTATTTTTAACACCGCGTCTTATTACTCATTCGAGTTATATGTCTATGTACTAAATGACTAGTGTATTAGGAATGAGGAAGATTGCATTTAGAGGTGTGCATGCATTTGCGTGACTAGAGTTGGAAACAATTAAGGAATAACCACCCTTAGTACATCTGGCTAGGATCAAACTAAATATCCCCGTTTTCGGCAGTCTAGTATATGACTTAGACTGCAGCCACCAAAGCTGGTTTTAATATTATAACTTTAACAAGTCTTATCATATTAGTTTAGAAATCCATATATTTTAAATCAAAGATTATTCTAAAAAGTAATTTTAAAATTTCTCGTTCCCGTTCCGAATCCTGACCCGGCCAGAACACGGAAACAATAATTGATGATGATGTATGATGGTGTGATGTAGTGTTGGTCTGGTAATGGGTGACTAATTATCTCTTTAACTGTCTGGATATTGTTTGGGAAATTTGTTCTTGTAAAATGTTCTGCTCATTGTAAAAATATTAGTGTTATTGTAAACTCAATCATATTGATTTATTTTATTTTATTTACCAGTATTTATAAGTCTTACTTTAATTTGAAAATAGATATTTAAGTATTTATTTGATATTATTTATTTGAATTTTTAAAAGTGTGTATATATTTATATTGTCACTGAGTCATGAATAATTTCGTTAATGTGTTAAGGATGAAGAAAGTTGAATTTAGAGATAGTGTACTCAAATTTGCACAGAGGAAAAATGGAAAATCATTTAGGAAAAACTACCCTCACTACACTTAACCATAATTCGATTGGATCTCGATTTCTCTTTCATTGGCAGGCCAGTTTTTTTTTTTTTGTAAGATTGACGCCTTAAACCATTCGGCAACCGAATTGAAGTTCATGTTGACTCGATACTTGGGAGATTTCTTAGAATCCAACTCGAGTTTGACTCAGAAAGCTAACACTCAATCGCAGACTCGTGCTGAGTACACCAATTACAATACTTACCAAATAAAATATAAAGTTTATTTAATATTCTTACACTATACAGGCTGATAACATTTATTTGGATTAATATTATCATGTATTCAAACCTGTGTTTGGCCAACAGCTGCCGCAGCGGCTGCCAAAGCAGCGGCCCAGTCCTCGTCGAACGTCCCTACACCAGCTCCAACGCCTGCGAGCTCCTCCTCCAACAACGCTACAATACTTAACCTCCTCAACAGTGGCACGCTCAACAGCGTGCAGCCCGCCACAGCCAACAACATCAGCGTGGCAGCACAGGCGCTCACACCCGCTCAGAAACAATTGCTGGCGCGAAAAATGACGTGGAACCTTGTCAACTCTCGTATGCTCAACCACAACAATATAGTCAATAGTGCCAACAGTACGTCTACTTTGATTAATAATAAACAGGAGGGACTTGCAAAGCTTCTATAATATTGACAAATTTGAATTTTATAATATTCTATTTGTAATTTAATTATATAAGCATATTATATATGAACATTAATTTGTAGTATACATGACAACACAAATATTTTTATTGATGGAGTTTAGTAGTTGTTTAATCTGTAATTTTACTTTTAAAGAAAAGTCAAAAGCTATCGAATCTTTCTCTCCCTCTCTCTCTCTCTCTCTCTCCTCTCTCTCTCTCTCTCTCTCACACACACACACACACCTATTTTGTTCTATTAAAGTCTAACCTATATCTTCAGATTGGTTTTCTTACTCAGATTACATTACTCTTCAGTGTTTACACGCTCTTTTCATGTAAAATTTTCTTGTTGGGCTATTTACTTTACTGTGCTTACTCCACTTGTTGTCTACAGTAGCCCCATGGCTTCATTGGTTCTGACTGACATCTCACAGCTGACAGTTTTAAAAAGTTACCAGACCAAATTACGTATCCCTACGCCAAACCATATGATCTGCAAAAACATATATTTAGCAGCTGTCACTTCTGACAGTCAAAACTTAGGTATATACCTAAATGTTGACTGTCAGAAGTCAGCTGTGAGTCAACACCAAAGAAGACATGGGGATACTGTACTTTCAATAGCGTATGTTATTTCCTTAGTTGGTTCTTTAGGTTATTCATTATTTTTACATGTTTTTTTATCTAACTGTCCTATCTTCCTTTATCGATTTCCTTTTTCTCCCTTTTGAGTTTCCTCTTTCAAGTTGAGCTGTGCGTTTCACACTCCCTCCTGATGAGTTCTGTTAGAATGAAATCCAGGTCGAGGTATTTGGTACTAGCAATCAATTTTATTCAGAAGACAGCACTCTTTGTCCAGTGGTAGCATTGTACCAGTGTTTTCTTTCCATTGTGCAAGATGATTGTGTTTGTTCCCTTTAAAGGTTTCTATCCACCTATCCTTTACATTCTTCCTAAATAATGAACCGTCACAAAAAGTGAAACAAGATTTTCCCTAAACAATGTAATAACATTTACTAACTCCCAACTATTAGAAATAGTTAACGTATTTATATTTGTTTCAAAATGTATTTTAATTTCAGTGGCTAATGTGGTTCATAATGCTGCCACCGGAGGGCAGCAACAGCCACAGCAACAATCCGTGCGAGTGTCCCTCTCTTCGCTTGCCTCTCAGCTCTCTCTCCCTTCCACCACCTCTCCTCCGCGCAGACACAAACCTTCACCATACGGCGAATCAGGCAGGCTACACAACGATAGCACGGCACCCAACGTCAGCTTCACCCGCATGCCTTTCAGCGCAGCAAACAAGTAAGGATGTTTTGTTTAATAAAGGTGTGTGAGTAGTCATTTTTCCCTTCGAGTTGAGCTTCGACACATTTTTATGATGACAAAGTTTTATTTGAGTTCAAGTCCTATATAAACCATAGACTCAATTATCTATTTTAAGAACAGATAATTCTTTTTATGATAAAAGCTACAATCACACAAATTTATATTTTTAAATAAATTTAATATAGATGAACAGGCTATTATTTTTTAATCAGACAAAATAGAATATTGACTAATTCTTAAAATTACTAAACATTCATTAAACTAGACATTTTTGAAATAAAATTGAAAATTTCGAGTACACATGTATTTTTTCAACTTTTGAAAAAATTATCAAATCGAGTTCAACTACTACTAAAACCCGAATATAATTTTTTTAGTACCTCCACACCCCTATTATTGAATAGGAGACAAGATTCTAGAACATTATGACGGCGCTAGTGTGTGGTCAAGACTATTAAGACTATGCTTCAACTGAGAATCTTAGGCTCAAATCTTCAATGGCATAGAATCCTATCTTGCTACGAAAGGAGATTGTTATGAGTGAGTCTAAGTAGTTCACTATAAGTACAGCCTCAAGTGTTGATAACACACTTGAGTGTATATTTCTTTCATATCACCTCATTACAAGTTTGGGTTGTATGCATACATCTTAATCATAATGTTTTAGAGATGTGGATGGTATAATTTAGAGAAAATATACTTGGATTTGTTTGTAAATAAGCTGGAAACTTATTTAGGAAAATCCGCCCTTCGTACACTTGACCAGGATTTGAAACCTAACCTTGTCGTCGACAATCTAATCTGATGCGAGAGGGGTGCATTAGATCTTGTGAACACCGATGCGAGTCATTTTAGTCTTAGTCTTAGTTAAATCTATTATCAAATCCATTATTGTTTCCAGCCTATGGCCTGGGTCAGTTGCCTTATAATCTAACTTAAGACTAGGACAGCCACAACATCCAGTCCCCGGAAATTAATTTAGCAATGTGAAAGTGTAAACCCATATTTTTATCAATGATAAATTTTTTGTCCATATCGGGAATCGAATCTGGGACCCTTAGCTCGGTAGGTATATACGCTACCCATTTAGCTAAGGTGTCAGACAATACAAATCTATTATTGATATTGTGCTTTAAAATAATTCTATTCTACTAGTTTGCTTCTAATTTTTAACATAACAAATTTTTTCACTAAAAATAATTTGATAAATGGGTTATATGCATGTGTACTAACTAAACTAATGTGTTAAGGCTGGGAAAGATTGAATTTAGAGGGAGATTACCCACATTTGCATGTAAGAAAAGTGTAAACCCATTTAAGGAAACCACCCTCAATACACAGCCAGGATTCAAACTCCAATCTCCCCATAGTTGGCAGTTCAATCTATTGCGAGAGTTACCTCCTAGCATGATTGTATTAAATATGTGTTCATGATCTTGACAAATTTGTTTGTTTATTCTAGGTGGTGGCAAGGCCCAAACAGTTACGTTGAACCACTCTGGTAGATTGGTCAGTGCAGCAAACCTGCCCGCCTCAAATACTGCCACCTCTGTTCGGAGACTCTCGGGGGCTGCTGTCGCCAACGATTCTGGCGGCTCTTCTACCCCGTCGAGTCTGGGGCTCTCGGTTCCTGGATTATGTGCCCTTTTAGCAGGCAAGTTTATGTTACTGCTATTAATGCTTTTATTTTATTACTAGCACATTATTAATACTTTTCTTCCGATATTACATCCCTAGTTATGCACTATATAATACTTATTTTCAATATTAAACAATGTTTTAAATATTCAAAATTTTATTCAGCTCCAAGAATATTTTATACCAGTAAACCCTTGCGAAACTTTCGCACATTCAACCTCCCCACCCAACCCCTCACAAAAAAAATCTAGTCTTTTTTAGCAAAGAGAGTTTATTTTTGGTAATTGTTACAAAAATATTGTTAGATTTTCCTTTTAACTTGGGTTTTAAACAAGCATTATGTTTTAACATAAACTGAGTATGCTACGTCAGAAGTCGGTAAAAAATCCTATCCACTGATATATTATTCATCGCCGTAGGCTTTGTATTAGTTGAGAAAAAGGAATGTTGACAACAGAAATAATATATTGGGTTATTTTATTCACCCTTATTTCAAATGAAAAAAAAA
Source organism: Timema cristinae (assembly GCA_039000515.1). Taxonomy (NCBI): domain Eukaryota; kingdom Metazoa; phylum Arthropoda; class Insecta; order Phasmatodea; family Timematidae; genus Timema; species Timema cristinae. The sequence continues at coordinate 63,667,612 of JBCFYV010000003.1, read as the reverse complement.
AGTATTTCAGACACCCCTATAATGTGTATTAATTATTCGAGGAAATCATTGGTAGACACAAAAATATGGAACAATCCATTCAACTTATCTTCCAGTTTCTAAAATATAAATATCTTTTTGTTTGATTTTTAAACATAATTTTTTTATGTTGTTTATGATTTGTTGAATTGCAGTGGCTATTTTTGTTTGTATAAGTTGTTATCTTCCTCCTGGCAGGGAGTCCCTCTGCAGACAACCCTATCCCCGGCTCAACTAACTCTGGCTCGACACTTCTGGAGAGGTTAACTGCGTCATCGTCGACAACGTGCGCCGGCGGTACCGCGCCCACTTCTCCCTACGCTACGGTCACCTCTCCCAAGAGTCATCCCCAACAGCAGTTCCTGGCACAATCGCCGTCTCCAAAGATGTTCGCATCACCCTCACCTAAAACGCCTGTCACCCCTTCTCCCCTCTCCTCCCCCCACACCCTGTCAATGTCAATCTTCAGAGGTTAAGTCTGGCGAGTCTCCAAGGAGCCATGGCCAGTATACAGGGCCTGCAGAATGTACAGGTTAGGGTACAGCCTTTTTTTAAATATAATAATGAGTAATGAGTACCTCTTTAACTCATCAAGTTGACCTACTTCATTGGCGTCACGTTCACAATTGACTGGACTGCCGATGACTATATTGAGGTTTGAATCTCGGTCGGATCTGTTTGTTGTGGTTTTCCCTATTGGATTTTGACTCTGCCTCCATGTAGTTGCAGGTACAGTTCCTCTAAATTTCAACCTTCCTCATCTCTAATATTATTATTATTATTATTATTATTATCATTATTTATTATCATCATCATTATCATCATCACCGCGTCTTACTACCCGTTCAGGTTGTACGCACTTACGCTAATGTGTAATGGTAGGGTGATTGTGAGATGAAATGAAGGACCTACAGTTTAACATGGGATCCCAACCACGGTGGAGGCCTAGCACTCCACACATTCACAAGTTGTGATTAATAAACGTCTTGTCAGAAGTGAAGGAAGGGTTTGACAATCAGATAAATTTGTACCGGGACCGAGGATTGAACCCAGGACCCCAGCACAGAAGTCTGAAACCTTACCCCTAGACCGCCAGGTCACCTACTCATCTCTAATAAATTAGAGTAAAAAGTAGTTAGGCATATAACCCGAACCAGTAGTAAAACATTGTTTAAAAAACATCAAGTAATCAACCTATTTACTTTCTATTAATTCATTTGTATGTTAAAATCTCAATCCATGTTTACCATTCTAATAGAATAGTTACTTCTAGAGTTTATATTTATAAATTTGAATCTTGGGGAGGGGAAATATATCAAAATAAAGAAAAATAGAGATATAATATGAAATACAACTAGTGCAAAAACTCGTTGTTGTTGTTGTTGTTGTTATGCATTCATTATAACACTCATACATTCATTTAAGTGTTAAACTGATATCCTGGGATATGGGTTAAGTTTTTACTATCATCATGTTGGGGCTTAACCACCAATAAGCAATATTAGAGTTGCAAAATGAATTCTAACTCAAAATTCCGGAAAAGAAAAGAAAAATGATTATATTTTCTTTGAATCTCAAATCCTCAAATATCCTTAAGGGTTCAAGTATTCGTAAGTCTTTTCTCTAATTATTTCAAAAATGAGGTGGCCCAATGGCTAGATAATTTTATAATAAAGGAAATTGATAAAACTAAAGAAAGAGGAAAAATAAACTACTAAGAATAAGAATAAATTTGATGAAGAAAGCCCACCTAGGGAAAGAGGAAAGATGTGGGAAGAATCCAATGCACAAAGGTGACATCTTCTTCCTTTCTTCTGTCTTCTATAGTAGAAGTAGTCACACACATATTTTAACACAAATATAATAATATTTCGGCATTGTTGCCTAGGTGGGCTTTCTTCATCAAATTTATTCTTATTCTTAGTAGTTTATTTTTCCTCTTTCTTTAGTTTTATCAATTTCCTTTATTATAAAATTCTCTAATTATTTGTAATTCTTGCTGTTTATTTGCTATAGGTGTCGTTCCCTGGTCTGGCTGTTCCAATCTCTCTATCACTCAACGTATCCGCTGGTTCGGCCCATCCAGCTGGAGTGATAGTGACGACGCTTCCTGTCACTACCTCTACCGTCACATGCACTTCCATTTCCTCGGTAAGACAAACACTGATCGTTAATATGAAGAGCACTGATTATTTGTTAACTGACTGTGATTTTTACTGACTCTCAGTTCTTTTATACATTTTTTTATCCTCTCTCATCAGTGTAACCTGTGTAATTTTGGGAGTGGCCTGTGATATATTTTTTTTATCATCTTTACCATGTATAAAATAACTTTGATATAAAAAAGTATTTCTGTTTTGTTAAAATTAAAGATATTTCGATTCTATTTTCTTAACATTTACAATTTCAATCTTTTTTAATGCATTTAACCTCACATTAAAGTACGTTATTTAATTATATGAGTGAAAAGTCCAATGTTTCAATTTGAAGAGAAGTCGAATTGAATGATATAAAATCTTATCGCAGCCGAATCAAAATATGGTATTATATAGTGCAAAAAATATATAGTACTTGTAGATACATCCAATTTACAAAATGTTTATTTGCAAAAATGATTAAAATATTTTGTTTCAATTGTTAAATTACAATACTATCATAACAAATTATTAAAATATTTTAGATTTTTGTCATTCGAACATTAATTTGTGATACACATTAAAAAAAAAGACAAAAATTTAACATGAATGTATATTTTAACATTAAATATTCTAATTGGGTAAGCTTCGTAGTTGCCAAATCCGGAATTTTACTTTCGAATCAAAGATCAGAGTTTTTGAAGCTTTGCACACTTCTATTTATCAACATAATGTATAATGTCATGTAATATATAAAAAAATCCTTAATTATTATTCCTTAACTGTCAAGTTACCTTAGTAGTCTTGGGGTAAACTAATAGCTACCTAATGACTTAGAAATTAATAAAAACAATGTGGAAATACTCTAAAATAATTTAATGTAAGTTTTTTATCATCTAATGTTTCTACCTGCCTAGCTTATACATATATATGCTAATTACTCTAATGAGGTGGGGATGAGGAAGCATTTCAGAGGTAATCTACCCACATTTGTGTGGAAGGAGAGTGGGAAACCATTTAGGTAACACCACTATTAGTAGACCTGACCGGGATTTGAACCCTGATCTTCCAGTCATTAGCAGGCCAGTCTAACATGAGAGTGATGCCTTAGACCATTTGGCCACTGAAGCCAGTTTTAATGTAAGTGATGGGGAAGGAAGCCAGGAAGTGTATGTTAAGCTTCGACTTGGCTTTGAAACAAATATCGGCTTCATCTTTGCTTCAAAACAAATATAAGCTTCGACTTGATTCAAAAAAATTCCTGCATCAACTATTACAAACTCCACGAATAAAAAATTCCCACGCCTAAAATACTCAATTTATGTTAATTTATTGTCATTCTAAGTTGTTATATGTGTACATAGCAATTAATATTCTTATTATTATGAAAATATCTGACGTAATTGAATTACATGTTATTATAATAACTTGATTTATCAGATTAAAACAAAATATTACAAACATTTGTGCAATAAAGCATTTTCCAATTAATTTTAGTTATAAGTTAATATAAATAACCACAATATAATATTTTTTTCAAGCATAATAACAACTAACAGCCTTTATTTGGCTTCAAGAATATTTCATAACTCCAATTCAAGTTTGCTTTGAATTGAAAAAGTGTACTTTGCTTACCCCTAAAAGCCAGTCTAAAGGATAATTAGATAGATAGATGGATGTTAAAGTGTGAATAAATGAAGATAGACGGTTATTTGTTCTTATCTTCTGTTTTCATAATAGCTATTTAAAAAATTTGGTTCAAAATTTAAAAAATACTCTTTCAAATCTTGACTTTGAAAAGTTTTTTTTTTTGTCTTTTTTTGTTTTTTTTTAAGTATGCTAAAGGCTTCAAAGAAACTATCTCTAAAGTTTTACACATCTACTTTAGTACTGCTTTTGATCATTTACCTCCCACTCTTTTTTCTTAGATCATCTCAAGTTGGCAACTTGATCCATTCTCTTGTTTTTTTTTGTGTGTGTTACAGATAATGTCTAGTACAGTAACAGGGACATCCCCTCTTGGGTCGGGGAGCTCGCCTACGATGGTGCTCACCAACTCCTCGTCCAGTAACACTGGCCCCATGCTCTCTCTTCCTGTTGGTGAGTTTGTGTTGGTGTTCCTACTTGTGAGAGAACTTTCTAAAAACAAAGGAGTATGAATGTCACACAAGTGTTTTTATAATAATAAGTGAAAAATATAATTAGAGATGTCACTATTAATATTTTCTTCAATTCTAAATTTCAATTTTGTTTCTTAAATGCTAGCCTAAGATTTGGATTCGATTCAAAATTTTGAATCCAAAAAAATCATAGATTCAAAGTTGATGGGTTAAGCTCAAAATTTTAATCTATAGTTCATAGATACACCCATGGAACATGTTTTCTTACAAACTTTGACTAGCTCATTCAAATTATAGTAAAACGGTTTTTTAAATTACATTATAGCATTTTTAAATGTGTTTTATACATCAAAACTAAACAAAATGGTATTTATTTTAATGAGAATTCATTAAACAAACTGTAAATATTATTAATTAGTGGTAGACGTTATCTTTCTTTGCCTTGCAAGAAAAAATAGATCCAAGTGCACAGTCTTGTCCATATGAAAACCAAAAAACTTTCTCAGCTCGGTCAGTCACCCCTTAAGTTTTAGTTACTAAACCTCTAACATATAACGCTGTTTTACTCTGAAAATATTATTTATGTTTTTGCAAATATCCTATAAATAATTTTTCCGACCAAGTTTTGGAAATATAGTTTTTATTGAAGTTGTCAAGTATAACACTCTCCTTCTTACAATTTATCGACATATGCTTGAACCCTATTCAATACCATTTTACTCTCATTTGTGTCCATGCACAGTTTACTTAATGAAGGTTTGTATTAATTTGTTGACCAGTCAATTTACATTCCTCATTCACTTGTCCAAAATAGTGACTGAGTAATGTGATCCAATAAGATTAAAAACACAAATTTTAAATCTGTTTTAGCTCAACTCATGACATCTGGTGTTAAAGGTTTGAGTTCCCAGAATCTTCGATCTGCTGGTCCTACTGCTTCTGTCTCTCTTGGGCAGGTTGGTAGCTTTGAATTTAACGAATTATACCATATTTGGAAGAAGATACATCAAAGGTGGATAGAAACATACATATAAAAGTAACCAATACAATATTATTTCTTTTATGATAAAAAACACAGCTCATACTTTACAATACTGCCGTTGCACAAAGATATAATGGCTGTCACTACCACTCCCGCCCAACCCCTGGACCTAAGTTTCAGTTAATAGATATAAATTAACAACTTAGTAATGGTTATAGCTAAGAATCCAATTACCCACCTCGGTAGTGTAGTTGGCTAACGTGCCTGTTTGTGTTGAGCTAGGTCGCCGAGGACGGGGAGATCGAGGTTCGAATCAAGGTCGGGTGAACTGGGGTGGTTTTTCCTAAATGGTTTTCCACTCCATCCACGCAAATGCGGGTTCACTTCCTTTAATTCAACCTTCCCAATTCCTAATCCATTAGCGTAATTAGTACTTAAAGTGTATAACCCGAACAGGTAGTAAGACTCGATGCTAAATAATAATAATACAATTTTCATAGGAATGGCCTTATCAGGTAGCTAGAAAAGTTAATAGTGCTACCTTCAAGTATTAATACATCAGGTCACGTTTTATGTTATCATCTATAAAATAACCTTAAAGTAATAAAATTTGATAATTTTGGCTGCAAAAAATATGGCTGTATTCTCAAAAAGGTGCTCACTATTAAAATATACTCTACATGTTTTCACTATATGTCATTATCATCACCTTTTTCCAGCCTGTAACAGGATCAATTTAGTAAAATGCCTCTTTTCTTCCGACACTCTTCCTCCTTTTTTGTTTGTATTCTTCTCCCCTCACTTGCACACTAGCGGTTATCTGCTCCTTATATCTATTTCTGTGTTTCCCTTGTGACTTTTTCCCTCCAAACTGGAACCCCATTATTCTCTTTGGGATTCCTTACTTTTCCATCCTCATTACATGACCATACCATCTCACCCTTGCTTTTTCTACTATCTCAAGTACTCCTTGTACCCCCACTATTTCCCAGACAACTTCATTCCTTACCCTTTTTGTCCTTGTGACGAGCTAACCTGCTCCTCTAAAACTCAATTCCCATGCTCTCCACATTCATGGTTTCTCTTATTTCCATTGTCCATGTTTATACTCCATATGTTTATCTATGGATACAAAGTACGCCCATTAAACTTCAAGGACACTTCTTTTTTTCCATTGCAGGTCCTTAATGCACCTATATAATTTTGTGTATATTTGTATGTTAAATTTTAAACTTACATTCAAAATATCTTGTTCTTTACAGGTTAGCTTGATAAAAGTTTTGGTATTGAATGGAAAATGAAAATACATAATTATATTACTAAAAATGTAAATTCTTATCAATTTGTGGATATCTTCATCAAAGTTCCCATTGAACTACCTAAGTAATATTTTTCTTCTTTCCAATGTTTACAGGCAGCTGGGCAAGCGATCCTAACCTTACAAAGGCCTCGAGGCATAGTGTCGGCCAATCAGCTCACAGTGAACAAGCATGCCCTTGCGGCGAAGGGCCTCCTAAACACACAAAGGCTCAAAATGGCTCCTGCTAAATCTGGTGAGTTTTCACAATTTTCTTTATCATTTTGTTATATTTTAAAGAAGGTGAAGGCAAGGTGAATAGAAACGTATAAAAAGAAAATGAACACGATATAGCTTTTACAATGAAAAGAAGAACACAGTTCACACTTTACATTGCTGCTATTAGACAAAGAAGTAGTGGCTTCTAGAAGAAAATTGATCATGAGGCAGCCATTACCTCTGTCCAGTGGCAGCAAGTGTGAGTTTTGTTGTTCTTTTTATTATAAAACCCATGTTTTGTTTGTCCCTTTTATATGTTTCCGACCTTCTTTCCTCTATTTTCTTACAAATACATAAAAATACCTCAAAAAGTGAACAGAAGTTTTTCTTAAGGAGATTTGTTTGTTATTGTAAGCATTTCATTCGAACATGTCACCATAATGTTGACGCACAAAGACAATCAATATTTCAAAATCCTTTTCAGAGTCTGTTGGTAATTTTTGGCTTTATATTCAAGGTATGTTAGTAGTAATTTTTCACTTAGAGTCACACAAATTTCGATTTTTAAATAAAATAAAAATAAAATTATAGATTTGTAGAAAAACAAAGCACAAATAAAAGTAAAATCACTGACACATACACACACACTTCAATATTTTTATGCTCTTATTTCATTCAAGGATGAACCCCCCCCCCCACCCCACTCTTTCCCGGATAACTTCATCCCTTACTCTGTTTCTCCTCATGATGGTTAATGCTCCTCACAAACTTCATTCTCGTTGTCTCGAACAACTCTTAAAATAGAAAACCCAACTTGAATTTTCGAGTTTTCATACACACCTGGTTTAACTTAATAAACTAAATTTCTCTCTAACTCATTCCTCTTGCTCATAATACTATATAGAGATTTACCATAATTTACCCAGTTACATAAAATCACTGATGATAGCAAAGGACTCTTATCATAGGTTTTTATAATTATTGTTTGATTCATAGAAAATATTATTCATGAAAGAAGTTCAGAAACATGGAGTAGGAACAATAAACACAAACCCATTTCTCTGATTGGATGGTCTAAGGCGCCATTCTCACAATAGACTGGACTGTCGATGATGGGGAAATCGTGGTTCAGTTCTCGGTCGGATGTACTGAGGGTGGTTTTTCCTAAATGGTTTCCTAATATACATTCACACAAATGTGGGTGCACTCCTTTTAAATTCATAATACCTAACATATTAGGGTAATTAGTGCATACCTGTGTAACCCAAACAGGTGGTAAGACGTGGTGATCAAAAAAAAAAAAGTTGAACTTGACTCGAAGTAAAAAACGTGAACCTACACACACCTAATTGAAAAGTAATATTTCCGAAAATTCAAAACAATGTGTAACTTTTAAGTCTAAAAGAAGTGTGAAGTGTAAAAGTGTAAGAAGAAATGAAGAGAGAAATGTGTTTGTTCTTATCTAGGCCTAACCTAACATTTCAGGTTGGCTTCCTTCGCTATCACTTACTTTACATTACTGTACAGTGTTTCTACACTGTCTTACTATACATTTCCAAGCCATTAGGCAATAATTCGATTTATTAACACCCCTAATTTTAATACATAACATTAGCACAGTACATAAGCAGAGTTTTATATGTGTGGTTGTGTAAAAATCATTGTTATATTGTGTACTCAGGTACGGCTCAGATTTCGGCAGGGACACTGACGGCAGCGGGGGTTCCAACCAATCAGGTCGTCACTCTTAATGCTCAGCAACAGGTAGGTCAAGATTAAACTTCTCTTGTACTGGTACTGGGATTTCTAGCTTGAACCCAAGCGTGAAATGGGTAAAGAAAAAAGTGTAGAGAAAAAAACAAATTACATTCTACATTTTTATACTGCCAAATCTAAAGTTATCTATCTTTTAAGAAATCAAAATAAATACACAAAATATATTACAATATATTAAAATATTATACACTCAGTTTATTTGACTTTAATTCAAAGTAGATTTATTATAAAAAGTATTTTTTTTAAACTAAAAACTATTATATGTTAAAATAATTTGTCATATTCGGTGACAAATCCAAATCTATTAATATTAGCTATTAGGAATGGAAAGGAACGTCAGTTTCATTGCAGGACTAGAATCGGAGGGGAAATAAATCAAATCTGGATTGGGGCAGGAAGGGGAAATGAGTCAAAATATCGAGATCAGTGTGGGAAAGGGAAATTATAGGAAAGACGCTTTAGAATAATTTTAATTCAAAAATATAAAAATTGATTTCTAAATTAATGCATCATAGAAACATAATAATATAGACAGGGGTTTATTAAAAAAAACTTTTATTGAATCGAATAGAATTTTTTTTTAACAAATATAGAATGATACAAATCATATTGTTAATTTTATTACTTTTTATTAGTTAATCTAATTTGAAATTAAAAGGTTTTGACGCCTCTTAAATGTTATCAAAGTTTATTAAAATCCCATAATGTTAGCTTTGACATCCCTTAAAGGTTATCTATATAGGCTTTGAAACTAGGGTCTGCGAGATTGAGTTTTTTCAATGCTTTTTTATTTTTATTTGTAGCGTTTGGTAAAATATGTATTGCAATGTTGATCAACACTGTTTTTAGAAAGGTTAACCAAAATATTTGTTTAACGGGTATTAAATAATGGTAGCTTTTTTAGTTTAACATATTAAAAATACACGTTTTAAATATCTAAAGTTCGAAAACAATCAATATGTATTTCCAATGTTAAAATTATAAGTCAACTGAGATTATAATTTAAGAAAGAAACCATGTATAAATGTTGGAATTTAATTATTACTGTCAAAATGTTCAAGTTTACAAAAGAATAAACAATGTTGCATTGTTTAAATTACTTTTTGAAAATAAGACATTGAATTGCTGCAACATTCTCTATCCAAACATATAATTTAAATATTTCTATTTCTTAAAAACCATTGTATTTCAAACTGCATGATCTATTCATTTTAATTACTGACTTTTATATAAAAATTAAGTCCATATTATAATCCATTACGAATTGCCATTTTTATGACATGATATATCATTCAAATGTAATATTTAAGTGTATAATTTTTGTTATTATAAGTGTTATTTTTACACTTTAATTTGTTTAAAGTTATTTTTGTGTGACATTCAACATTTTCATTTATCCAAAAAAAAAATTTGAAGGCATTTAATCCCTTTTTTGTGTGTATTCAATGTGTTTTTAACTTTTTATGTATTGTTAATGCATTTAAGACTATTTTGATTAATTTTTATTACAATAAAAATTATTAACACATCAGTTTAAAGTCTTATTATCTTTGCATTCATCTTCAATGCCTGCAATGTTTTGTAGAGAGTGTTTTCCTTTATTGGCCATACTGTTTGTTGTGCCGCTCTTTTCAAAGTGGTTTGTGCACACCCAGTTGCAGATTGCACTTCAGAAGAAGCAAGCACAGTTACAACAACAGTGTCTGATGCAACAGCAACAAAAGGCGACCCTTTCTCCAGCAGCGATGGCCACCAAACACAGGCGGCGTTCGAATGCTGCTGACCCCAACAAGTAGCGACAGCTGGCCAGCCACCAAGCCAATCACTGCCTCAGCAATTAGTCTTCAGATTCCACCCCTCCCCGATCTCTTCTCCCTCACAATCCTGGCAGCTGTGATGTCCTCGTAACTACTTGAGGGTTGCGTTAGACCGCTCAAGAGGGCTTCCTTATAAGGTGATTTATTAGAAATATGAACACGCTGATTAAATGTGTATATTTCCTTATAATTTATATGATTTACAAGACTCGTTATGCCATCTGCGGGGCGGTTTCGACAGTTTTATCGCATAGCGATATAAATTTATATTTTTAAGGTAGGAAGGAATTTTTTTTTTCTTCTGAGTATTGACAGATCCAAAAAGACTTTTTGAGTATCCACATTTTGGTCTCTCTCTCCCCCTTTTCTGATCATTAGTTGAATGATATCCTTTATAGAAATGATATATGTTACAGGAAATAGTATTACAAACAAAGAAGAACAAACTCGGCAATAAGGTTTTTACAAAGAAAAGAAGAAACTTTACACTGTTGCCAGTTCTTAAAAAAAGGTATTTGTTGTATCTTAAAACTGTTAATTACCGAGCAATCTCATGCTCTGGTTTCATTCTTCCTAACTTGCAATAGATTAAACTCTCGACTACAGGAAGATCGAGGTTTGAGTCCTGGTCAGGTATACTTAAGGCGGTTTTACCTAAACGGTTTTTGACTCGCCTCTCCGCAAATGCGAGTATGCTTCCTCTAAATTCAACCTTCCTCATCTCAAACTCATCAGGGTAATCAGAACATATTTGTTTAACCTTAAGGGGTAGTAAAACACGGTGCTAACAAAAATCCTAAACTAGTAGAAAGGGAAGTGAAGACTTAATAGAATTTTGTTGCATTATTTACTGTACCTTCCTGAAGTTTTTGAATAAAATGGTAATGAATGGCCAGTTTTCTTTTAGCGGTACTACTACAGCTTGTCAAGTAGAAATGAACTGTGTCCCTCTTTTCTTGGTAAGGGCCTATTGTGTTTGTTCTCCTATATGATCTTAATTATTATTTTCTTTTTATGTACCTTGGAAGTGAAAAGCTGTTTTCTGCAGAAATTTGTATATTATATTTTGTAAATATGAGACACTAGTGTGATACTTCCCTATGTTTCAAGGAAGAAAATATATAAATGAAAGATTCATAATAACCAACTTTTAAATTTGAAGCAATTTAATTAAATACAAGAATCGAGATGAAACCTACAGTAAATATTTTCTTCCCGCATTTTTTTTTTTTTTTTTTTTATTTTCCCACTATGCATCCTATAAACAGGTTTATTACTTATTCTATGATTACACACTAATGAAGTTGATAAAAAAAATAGAGGATTACACTAAGTGAAAAATAAATGATAATACACTAACCTATTCCATTTGAAATTTGAAATTTCCACTCTCCTATCATGCAAATTCAGGTACATTTTATATTTTCTTAATCCCTATTCAATTAGCATTATTAATGTATGTGAATAACTCTAAAGGGGAAATAAGACTCAAATGAAAAATAAAAAAATAAACATTTATCCTAGCTTAAAGTGTTTTTCCACAGACCGACACATTTGCGACTGAGTTGTGTTTCCTTAAACAGAAACGAGTTCTGGTTTTTGAAAACAAAATTGAAACTCCATATTTACCAATACTATTGATAACCATTTGCAGTTTTATTTTAGATTAAGTTCTTTTCCAATACACTAATAGTACAGTCATGTCCTCATTATTTCTTTTGGGTTTTCATAATTCAGTCTCGACAGAAGAAAGAATGATGGAGTCCAAGGTAGTGGGTGTGTTCTCTTTTAAAAATATATCATCATCATCATCATCATGAATTGTTTCCAGTCTGTGGCCAGGCCGTTTAATAAAATACCTCCATCTTTCTATGTCTTTCCACCATTCTTCCTCCAGCACTCTCCTCCTCTCACTTGCACACTTGCTGCTATCTGTTCCTCCCATCTCCCTTGCAGTCTCTTCCCTACATACTTCATATCTATTAATCTTCTTGGAATCCTCTCCCCTTCCATCCTCATCACGTGTTCAACACCTTGCAGGACAATGCAGATGGAGGAAAGTTTGGTGCATACTGTTGCTGTGGTGTTCCCATGGGGCAGACTCTGTTTCACAGAAACTAGACCTAGCTCAGAAACCTTTTTATCTTTTTTCCTCAAGTCAAGACTTCCATTTGTTGGCAAAAACAATCACCTGTGACTCGGAGTCTCTGAAATGTTCCTTCAGTTTTGTCAGTGTGATGGAAAACCGCCTTAAGAGTAATATTAAAATTGCTAAAAACTAAATGAAACCGGCCACCGATCAAAGTGAATTCTCTCTAACAAGGTTAATTCTATTTGAACACCCTTAGCTTCTTGGAACACACACACAGGGCAGTACGGATTGAGCCTACAGTATGGCTGCATGTTTCAAGTTGTTCCTAACACAGTAAAACTCATGAAAATCTCTCATGAAATGCTGCCAGAAACTAGTAAGAATCTTGGTTTGATTTGAGTTATATGTAGAGATGGGTCGATTCCTATACTCCTCAAATCTTTTAAAGACCTGCAATTTTAATTAAATTGAAAATAGTTAGAATTGCATTATTATTTTTAGGCGTGTGCCACTAATATATATATATTTTTATTGTCATGCCCCTATTAGGCATAAACAACAAAGAGTAGTAAATTAATTATATCAATACAATATTGTCCGTTTTTGTGATTTGGTTGTTCTTCCAATTATTATACAAGTCAATATAATTCCTTTTACAAATTACTTAAAATTGTTATATCAAGTCGAGGTCTTCATAATTGTATTTGAGATTCTTACAAATCTTGAATCTCTAGAATACTGTAGGATTCAAGGGATTTTTAACATCTCATATTTAGTTAAATGCCTCCCACCATCTAGAACATGTCGCTGTAGATTTTTTGTTTGGACAGGGTTGATATGTATCCGGAAATCACGGAAAAGTCGGGGAATATGTTTCAACAGTGAATTGTCGGGGGAGTTTTAAAGTCACTGGATTATTTAAGTATTTTTGCCATAATTTTTGAAATATGAAATAGTAGAGCATATAGCCCATTGTAAACTATTAGTTTTATCTTCAATTCCCATACAATTTTGCAGAGAGCGGCAACATATTTGTCTTTAATTAATCATTATTAAGTCAAGAATCTAATTTGAAAATGCTAAAAAAAGCATATTTTTTGGTCTGTAAAACCTTAAAAAGTCGTGAAATTTCAAAACTTATAAAAGTGTATCAACCCTGTCGGAGAAATATTCCAGGTGCTTCCTGATTCTGATGGTTTAACACACTTTTGGAACGTTCCGTCAGGTTTTTTTTCCCCCCCAATTAAATAAATATTATTTCTAGAATGAAATTATTTCTGTTTAAAATCTCTTGTAACTAAGGTTTGTAATAATAGTCTTAGAAACCTTTTAAAACCACAACTAATGTATAAATACTCATGTTGAATCTATTTTTATAATAAGTGCAATGCTAAGAACAATGCAAAGTGTTCTGAAATGTATGTATGAAGCTATTTCTTTTTTTCGAGTGTTTGCGAATGTTTGTTATGAAGGGCCATTATAATATATATGAACGATGAATGATTGTAATGGGCAGGCTACTTTTTTTTTTAGATGTGATTACTAAATCATACAGAATTACTTCCTTGGTTTTTTTTATCTAGTCTTGCATGTGGTGTTCATTAAACTTAATTTCAATTTGAAGGTACTAACTTGACCTGTTTGCATAGCGTAGTCTACTGAATATTTTACTCGTATTTAAGTTGAGTATTTTAATTTTTTTTTTTTTTTAATAATTTGAGCTTAAGGTTTTTTTTAACTATTTAAAATTTTCAGGGAAAATAAATTAAATGTCCTTTTTTAGCACCGCATCTTATTAATCATAACGCTTATGCAATAATTATGCTACTAAGTCAGGGATGAAGAGGAAAGTTGAATTTAGAGGAAGTGTATCTACATTTGTATGGAAGGAGAGTGACAAATAGTTTCAGAATTTTAACTCTGATCTTCATGTTATCGGCATTCTAGTCCGACCTGAGAGTGACACCTGAATCCATGGGGCCACCGATACAGATTTAATTAAAAGTATTTCTATAATGCTCAGTTTAAAAATATAATAGTATATATTTTATATTAATGGGTAGAGGTGCTTTAAAATATATGTTTTCTTAAAAATTATATTTCAAAATTTATGGGGCATTTTTAAACTACTGGGAAACCTCGTTTAAACTATAGATTTTATTTTCAAGGCTCATATCAAGGAATGTACGTACTCAATGCATACAAGTACGAAGTGTTCTAGTTGTATTGAAATGTAGGGTAATTAGCCTTAATAAAACAAAATGGAAAGTAGACTGATGGGAGTTTGTTGTTTGTACCTATTGGGCTAGATGATGGTTTGCTAGGTATTAATTAACACCTACAATACATACAAATACCTTATCTTTGACCTAAGCTTTTTTTAGCACCACATTTTATTACTCGTTTGAGCTACTGGCAAATGTACTAATTATGCTAATATATGTTTGCGATGAGAAAGATTGAAATTAGAGCTAGTGTACCCACATGTGCATGGAGGTAGAGTAGAAAAACATCATTGGAAAAACACCATTGCTTTCGACCAGCATTCATGCCTCAATGGCAGCAAAGTCTTTTGAAAGATTTAATCCTTAAACCATTCGACCTAAAGCTGATTCCATAAAAAATATTTCCTACCTGCACCAGAAGTCATGTTGACGTTCATCTAGTCTGGTTTGTCAGCATTGGGGAGGTCGGGTATAACGAGTGGTTCCTCTTGAATGGCCTACCGCTCTCCCTACTTACACATGTTGGTACATTTCTGTCCAATCAATGTAGTTAAATGTGCCTAGCACCAGCAAGTAACAGGATGTGGTGGGGGAAAAAACAAAATCGTAATCTTTTTATAAGATTTATTGACACTAACTTTTTTTTTCATCGACACTAACTTTTATTTTTTCATATAAAACCCATGTAAAGGCAAGCTACTTTTTGAAATATTTGAGGTTATAAAACTCGATTCTTACTGCATCCGTACAAACCATCATCTTAACTTTTGCAGGTACCAATTTTTGTGTGGTGTATACTCTGTTCTGATTATATATATTCATTGCAGTGTTTTTTGAGAGATTTAATTATGTTTAATAGTACTGGCACTACAGATTTAAGATTTAATTTTTGCGCAAAACCGATGAGTAAACAAGATGGTTTTCCTACCCTGCTTATTAGTTAGTTATTCCTATGGTAAATTTTTGAGCACCACACTCTATACTTTTATTTAAACTGTTAAATATTTCTTACTGTTTACTAAATCAACAACTTTATTTGTTTAATCAAGCAAGAGGTAAAAATGTAATTTACTCTGAATTGCAATACCGTATGTAGAGTGAAAAGGGTATTCATAGAATCCATACAAAAACTAAGATTCAATTTATTTAGTTAGTTTAATGTTTTATGTATTTTATATTAAGTGATTTGATGGTTATGGAACCAGCATTTAGTCCTGTTGACATTTATAAAAGAAAAAATAAGATACCTCTTGCTAGGTCGGGTAAATAAATATTTCAGTATTGGGAATCATTGCTTTGTCCATGTATATTTATATAAAACATCATTCGTGATTTGCATTTGTTTCAAAGTATCTATTTTCCTCACACAAGCGCTAATGGACTTTGTAAGACTTGAAACCTACTGTAAACTTATTTTTAATTGAGATGGCATGTGAAAATGGTGGTATTTTAAAATGTGCACGCTATACTCGTAACATTTTAAACAAATTAATTATACATAACACTTTTGTTGAAAAAAATAATTTTAACTAGCAGAAGTATCTGGAATTAATGAATTGCGGGATTACCCCCTAACAACACTTTTCTTTGCTTCAAACAATCAGGAAAAAAAAAAGCTTCGTTTTATTTCTTCCAATCCAGTTTCTAATAAATTTAAAATTTATAATTCTGACTTACATGTTTGCACAGAAGGGTATCAATTTTTTTTTTTTTTCAGACAGCTACATCCAGTAGATATTGCAAAATGCTCATGAAAGACATTCAAACAAAATCTTCATTTTATTAGTATATAAGATAGAGCTGGACTTATCAATCACATCGGTTTATTGTTTCATGAACACCAGTCTCTAACATTAGGCAATGCGCTGAATCAAAATGTACCCCAATTGTTATCAGTTAAAGTATGCATGCATCATTATAACTTATAAACTGATTCAGTTAGCTGGAAAATGTTTGTGGGTTTAAATACAACTTTGGGTAAATGCAGGATTTTATTTATAAAAAAGTCTTTAATCTTAAGTAAATAGCTTAAATGTAGAGATGAGACTCTCAAATCCTCGATTCCTCGAATCCCATGAATCTTATAATAGTTGAGAGATTCGAAATTTGTAAAAATCTCTAAAAAGGGTTTCAAATACAATTACAAGCGTGGCTTGATTTAACAATTTTAAATAGTATATTTAAGAGAATAACAAGATTACAAAAAACAACAAAATAATATTGATATAATCCAACACTTTAGCTCACTTGGTAGTGTGTTTACTGAGTAAGAGTTCCGGGTTCGATTCCTGGCATAGTCGAAAAATGTATCATTGGTGAAATATAAGTTTATCGTTTCACAGTGATGAATTAACGGTCATGGACTGGATCTTGTGTCTGTCCTAGTCTTAAGTTAGATTATAAGGCATATGAAGCTACGACAGGCCTAAAAAGCCAGTAGTGGGAAAAGACATGGCTTGAATTAAAAAACATAATCAGGCCATGAGTTGAAAATGATAATGGCTGTAAAAAAGTATCACTATAATTGATTTACTATAAAGATGTGCTATTTGTTGATGATGATAGCCATGCCAAACAAAGCATTTGTCAGTAGCGCCAAGCCTTGAACAATTTTTTTTTAAATTCAATCTCTCTAAAAGTGTACATTTTTAAATATTCGAGAGTAAGATTCTGATTTGAGAAATATAGGATTTGGCCCATCTCCAGTTAAAAGTGTGATGCCAACATCCCTCGGCTATTATTTTGCCCATGTTCAATCAACTGTGCAAGGAACTTTTATATATTGAATCAATCCAAGTCATAACTGTTAGCTGTTTATAAAAATAGCTTCTTGCAAGGCTAAATCGATTTGCAATTTTTTAGGAGTTAAATAAATTAAAATATGTTAAGCTTTTGACTTACAGATGACTTTATATTGGGGCTTAACATTTTTAGAGAAGAGTTTGCATGTTCCAAAAGTATAGGGACAATTTTTCTCTTCATTTAATTTCAGTCATTTTAAAATAATTTAGCAATTAAAATGCTTAATTCAAACCTATTATTTGATTTTTTATCTTATTGTATGGTAAAGATAAATTATAATTTTTATAACCGATTTATTAAATGTTTGAGAGAGTCTAACTATATTCAGTTAAACCATATTAGTATGTAAAGAAGTAGTAATGATATCCAAGTAGCCGATTATTTATATAAAGTTTGTTGGATCTAATTAATTTAGGATGTTTTATAAAACATTTTATAAGGAAATAATTTATTTTTTTAATGGCTAGAAGATTTAATGTAAAGTAAGTGAATTTCCATTTAGAAATTATTATTTTTTGCATTGCTTTGTAAGACGGTGCTAATCTTAAAGATATAAAAGCTGAATACAAAAAACAGTTTTTTACATTGCTCGAGAATTTTTATTTAAAGTAAAATTATTTTTTACCTTGAATAAACCAATAAAGGTGCAAATGAAACATAGCTCAAGTTGAAACATTCACAATAATTTACTTTTAATTCATGGTATTAGTTAAGAGTTTTTAAATCAATTTCGCTGTGCTTTCAACTGGATAATGTAATAGCAAAATTATGTAAACAAAACTTTTGCTCAAACTATTGTTACTATCAGGGCTTTTGAGTCGAAGTCATAAGCAATTTTTGGGTGAAGTCGAAGTTGGAGTTTGTAAAAATGTACAGACTTTGGCTTCAAAATAAAAACTTTTAATACTATAACAATATATGGTAAACACATAATTTTGATTTTATACTTTTTTTTGTTCTTTAGAAGCAATATTATATTTATGATTTACAAATTTATTCAAATATAAATTCACAATATCAAAGAAGCTTTCCATGAAGTCGTCTATATTAGATCATTTTACTGCAGTAAATTTGTTATTACTAATTACAGGGTGTCTACCATCCGGGAAAATCAGGGAAAACGGGAATTAGCCGGGAATTTGAAGTGATCGGGAAAAAAACGGGAATAAGTGGGGAAGTAGGTAAATCACAATAAAAATCCGGGAAAATGATATACAATAATCATTAAATCAGTAAATTATAATGCAATTTTTTTGTTTGTAGCTGTGTAATATATTTTTAATTCTTAGTAAACAATTTTAATACAAATTTTACAACTTCTTATTATTTATAAAAAAGATTAATAGAAAAACGAGAGGGGAAGGGGGGGGGGGGGCAAGTTAGAAGGATGTGATATACTTTTTTTTAGTCGGGAATTTTAGGAAATGATCAGGAGAAATCAGGGAAAAGGCCGGGGATTTCGTTGGTCAAGTTGAGTAGACACCATGTAATTAATACACCCAAGCAATATTTATGAAGGAATAGGTTTGAGTCATAGTCTAAGTCGGATAATAGAAAAATATACATTCAACTCCACAGCCCTGGATATGATAAATAATGACATTTGAAAAACTGTAAACTGCTAGCATAACAGTTTGCCATCAATTGGTTTCATCATTTAATAAGGCCACTCTCTTATAAATTTAACTCAACAAGAAAAAAAAAAAAAATCTGCTTGATACAAAGTATTACACTTATTAGTATAGTCTGTTTCTGCTTTAGCAATAAATGTTTAGATGAATTTCATTTCTAATAAGTGTGCCACAACATATTATCTGATTGTGAACACAACCCTCGAGATCTTAGTTACATTCACCTCTTCCTAATTATGTGAGAAGTGACCATTTGCGGCTGGGATAATACACATAGCCAACTTGTAAAATTAAGGGCACATTTAAAAACTACTGGTAAATTTTTATATCTATATAAATGGCTAATTTTTCATTTATATTAGTTTTACATTTAGAACAATAATAAGATTATCAATCAATCTCGATAGGTTTTTTTAAGCACCGCGTCACTACTCGTTCGGGTTCTACGTGTATTTACTAATTACGTTAATGGCTTCAGGGGTTAAGGAGATCATATTTACAGGAAATGTGCCCCCATTTATGTAGGGAGAGAGTGGAAATCCATTTTGGAAAAAACTAACCTCAATATACCCAATCGAGATTCGAACCTTGCTCTCCCCGTCATTGGCAGTCAAGTCTATTGAGACAGTAGAGCCTTATACCACACAGTCACCGAAGCGGGTGACCTCGTAGGTCTTGATATAAAGTGCTAACCTCAAGACACGACGTTTGCGGGTTCGAACCCGGCTGAATATAGGCGCATTTTTACCGCGCAATACAAATCTGTAGCACAACTCCTCTTCAGCGGGGAAGTAAGCCTGCCAGTCCCTTGTAAATTGATGCCAGTTCTAAATTCAATCTTTCTCGCCTCTAATACACTGGCGTAATTAGTACATAGACATACAACCCGAACAGGTAGTAAGACACAGTGGTAGCATGCCTAGCACATAAACGTAGTTAGTACCTTAACAGGTAGTAAGATGTGGTGCTAAAAATATATATATATATCATTCTTGCCATATAACAACATCGATTTCTAACTTAAACTTCAATCACACTTTGTCTCTCGAGGAAACCCCCTGTAACGTTTTGTTAGTATTTTGCCTCCACCAACACTTTCTATTCCGACATTACCAAGGGAAGTTCTTTGGTTTAGTCCTCTTACTTTTTAATACAATAGTCAGTTTATACTGTCAACAAATAATGTTGTGCAATATAATTTTTTTTAAATATTTCTAAAAAAAAAATCTGAGCCATGTTTTTTTCTAATTGCAGGATAAATCACTCAATTTTTTTTTCTTATTAGCTTGCCTAGTTTTGTTATAGATCTAAGCCAAATGGTTTTGAATACATCGTTTTGTTAGAAATGCTCACCAAGTGCATTAGGTATATAAATAGATTTAAAAAATCATGATTGTGCTACTTACAAATGGTTAATAAATATTTATTTCAAATGTAAATGTTTTAGTAGACCACACCATAGAGACAAAATTATGATTAAAACCTCTCTCTTTCTTTTTGTACTTGTCGATACTCATTCGGTTGTGTGTGATATATTTTATTTATTTTCAAATTATGTTGAATTTTGTATTTGTTTTAGTTATATTTGTATTTTTTTTAAATCAAATATGTGTATCCAAATGTGACAGAGCAGACAACAGCTATGCACAGGCTGTGCTCCGTGATCAATTCTAGGTATATGTGTATGCTTTGTTTTTAAACTTTTTAAAAGTAATTATTAGCATAGTCTCTTTTTGTTTTCTTCTTCTTCCGAAAAAAAAAACATAAACAGGTTTGGCTGAGCTAATGAGGATGTGTAGTTCTATAGTTTGATTGCAATAAACAAAAGGTTTGAAGTTTTTCTCGTTAAAACCGATACCTAACTTAAGAATTTTTCACACTCTAGATGTTCTGGTTTGAACACTTATTGTCTAGTTATAACTTAAAACTATTTATTTCATTCAAATATCTATTTTAATGGAATAAAATAATGTGAGATCAAGTCATGACATTGTCAGACAAACCTAATAAAGAAAATTCTTTTTTACTCTTAATGGGAGGATCCGTTTTAAGTGTGCAAACTCTTACTATAGGATCCTTATAAGAGTAAAAACTCATATTAAAGCATACTTGTAAGAATACAAACTCATTGAAGGGTCCTTGTAAGAGTACAAATTCATTTAAAGAATTATTTCAAGAGTACAAATTCATAATGAAGGGTCCTTGTTAGAATACTAACTCATATTGAAGGATCCTTTTAAGAGTACCGACTCATTTAAGGGTTTTGTAAAGTACAAACTCATATTGAAGGACCCTTCAAAGAGTACAAACTCATATTGAACGGTCCTTTTAAAAATCAAACTCATAATGAAGAACCCTTGTAAGAGTTCAAACTCATTGAAGCATCCTTGTAAGAGTTCAAACTCATTGAAGCATCCTTTTAAGAGTACAAACTCATTATAGGAAGATCTTTGTATCTAACTCATAATGGAAGGACCTTTGATATACAAACTCATTAAAGAATCCTTCTTGGGGTACAAAACCATAATAGGAGGAGCTTCGTGTAGATTACACACAAAATAAATAGTGGAAACAGTAGATTAAATTTGTAAATTCTAATAAATTGAAAAATGATACCTGAAAACAGGAATCGAACTTGGGACCTTAGGCTTAGTGTTTCAATGCGTGTATTTGTGCTATTGGCAGCATAAATCAAAGGTCCCAGATTTGATTACCATGTCCAGGTGTCATTTTTCAATTTATTAAAATATGATTCTGATAGAGCTGGTTTCTGTAATCATAATCATCAATCCCCCAAGCTTCTTCGCCTTTCATATATATTTTACTTAATTGTGTTGCTTTCTTCCATCTGATTTGTAAATGTTGACATTTCTACTTGAGAACTCTACTCTCGCCAACTTTGGAAGCTTTGACCATATAATAAATAACACCTAGCCAGCTTAACAAAGGTTTTATATTGTTTATAATTGTGTAAAATATTTGAAGAATGGGTAAGGGTCAGAAAATTTAGAATTGTGGGTTCTTCAAGATTAAAAATGATAGTTTGTTTAAAAAAAAAATCATTTGAGAGTTATTTTGGGGTTTTTTGCACCACACAAATATCTTTATTTAAAAGGATACCTGAAATAACATGATCATGCGAAAGGTTTGAGATGAAATGAGAGGTTGATCTTCCAAATACAGTGATACATTAATATTTTGTTATCATTTATCATGGTTTATTCTTTATTATTAGTTTATTTTTATTAACTCATTCCCTGAAGCGTGTAGCTACAGTTATTTGCGTAGGCCCAGCAGACTATTTTCTACTTGTAAACTCTTATTTGACAAATATTTTCACTAACCATTTATTGCTATATTCATGGTTATAGTATAACATTGAACTGAGCTCCATCTACAAGCTTCAGTATGAAGTATTCACACTGGCTGAAGGTACACTGGTTCATTGATAGATGGCATTACGATAACTTATTGCATTGAAACGTCGAATCACGCCTAAGCCAGAGAACATATGGTCAAACAAAGACGTGTGATTTGACTTTAATTTCTACACAAATACAATACTTTTGTGTTCAAGGATTTTTAAGATTGTTGTTAAAACTAGCCGTCGTAAGAAAATAAATTTCTGTAACTTTATTATTATACGTTGTTTTTTTTAATATTTTTTTGCAGTAGTTTCCTTCCAGTTTTATTTAAATAAAATGTTTGTAGATTTCGTCTAGTTTGATGTCAACATTTGTCATGTAGTTAGAGCAGTTTTTTTTTGCATATTTTGTTATTTATTATCACAATGTAAATTATTAAATTGCTTCGATATACAAAATAATAAACATATATATTATGTGAGTTGAAAGCTTGGGGACACTTAATATCATAAGAGTCACACATCTATGTTAACTTTTAAAACGTTAAGTGCTCATTGTATGTCTAACCATCAGTTAAATTCAAATCAAAATATTCAAGATCTATCTTGATCATAATTCATTAATATTAAATACTGTTGGCTCCAAATTAAAATGAAGTAAACAAAATTATTTTATTTTTACAGTTTTCAATTTTATTCCTCTACTTTGGTTTCACTTTCCAAATAATCCTGTCAAATATAGAACATAGCTCATCATATGTAACCAAAATGGACTTCACAAAGTGAAACGAGGTTTTCATTAAAGAGAAATATACCCTGCATATTTATATAAATTTAGACACTAAATATATCTAATGCAAAAATGTTTAGATATTTTGGATTAAACTGATAAATCACCTTATTATAATGACATGTAATTCTTTAATCACTTCATAATTTTGTCATATGAATGTTAATTTGTAATATACAGGGCAGAGAATGACAAAAAGTGAAACTTTAATGTGTAGTTTAGCCGTCAATAATTTTATTGGCTTCTTGATAGTTGCTGAAGCCAGAATTATTTAATGAAATGGTCTTGGTTAAAGAAATATTTTAAGCATAGTCGAAATTTACAAAGCTACATACACCCCCTGTTGCTCTTTCTGCCTCCCCCCTCCCAAGTTCATGGTAACTTTGGCCTTTTTGACAGTAGGAAAGTTACTAAAAAAACATGGATCGGTAACCCAATTTTCATAGAAAGGGCCTAAGCTGACAACTAGAAAAGTTACTAGATTCAGATCCATCACGTCAAGTCATGTGATCTTCAGCTGTCTCTATTGATAGATATCAATTTTGGTCCAAAAAAAGTTTGTTACAGTTGCTCAAAGGCACTTTCTATGAAAATTGGACGTACATCACTCGTGCTTTTTTTTTTCTCCGTGTATAGAAGTGAACCTAAGCATTTCACAAACAAATGAGTAGCTTTATTTAGATATATGATGTGTGTGTATTTTACACAATAAGTAATCCATGTGGAAATTATTTAAAATACTTTTTGTACCTTGTTTAGATGAGAAATATTATATGCTGTTTGATCATAACTTTTGAATACTTAGTTTATTATATATGTGGTGAGTTCATAACAATTTTTTTTATCCACATGTTTTAAAAATGAAAATAAGACTTTGAAGTGTACCGATCTACCAGTAACAGAAATAATCACAAAACTAATAATCAACTGTTATATATGTATATATGTGTAAAGCCGAAAACAAACTGTTCTTGGAAAGCCTAACGTGGCACTATTAGGTATTGTATCCCCACTGAAAATAATGATTTAGGTGTTTGTATAATATAAGTTGTGTGTTTGTGTGTAAATATGCCTCTATTTATGAAAAAAATCTTTGTATGTGTTGAGTGAATGCATGATGGATGGATGTTGAATGTGTTGGAAAAAAAAAAGAATTATGATAAATTTATTTACAGAGTTTGAATAAATTTCTATAGCAGAGTTGAAAAAAAATTGTTTTTATTCTTTTTGTTATTAGTGTTAACCTCTTAACCCACTCAGCATGTCACACTAATAAAGAATTATTTAAAAAATTATAGGGGTGTGCAAAGTCCACTTTTTTCAATTCGAAGCAAACTCGAATCGAATATATGAAATATTCTCTAAGCAAAATATTTTCTTTTAGTTGATTTATGCTTTAAAAACTATATATTGTGGTTTTACAAATAAATTAATGCACTAAAATTACTTGGAAAATATTATATTGCACCATTGTTTGTAATATTTAGTGTTACTTTGACAAATCAAGTTATTATCACAACTTACAATTCATTTGCTTTATATTTTCCATATGAATATTAATTTGTAATATAAATAAAACATATCAGATTGGCTATAATTGAAAATAAGATGGATTATTTTAGCAGTCAATATTTTTATTGGCAAAGTTTCGAAGCGAAGCCAAGTCGAAGCTTTGCATACCCCTTAAAAAGTTAGGATAGAATTTATTAGATGCATGCCAATAAACAAGTTATTTAGGGGTGTTGAAGATGTATTTATTCTATATTCTCAAAGACAAATGAAGGATATGTGGAATTTTAACCTCAAAATAATTAAATATATTTTAGAAACAACACAGGGACCTATGGCTTAGCGTGTTGATGCGTTACCATTGAACTATCTAGGTTATTCCAACATATTTGGAAATAATTATTATTTGCTAAGTCATACTATTATTCACTAAAAAATATCACTTTTAACAATACTTCCGCGAGGATTACAGTAGAATTGTATTTTACATAATCTAATTTAAGAAAAAAGCCTAGTAAATTCATTCTAGTTTTTCTTTTAACTCTTGTGGTAATTACAGGTTTAATAAAGTGTGAAATTTTACATTTAATAGTATTATATTCAGTTATTTATATTTTTATAACTTGCCTTGCATATCTTTAACATAAATAAATGATTTGTGATAATAAAGAGGAAAAATCATACAAAATGTCTGTGAAATAATATAAAGTTTAAATTTTGTAACATGAGTATTAATACAATTTGCCGTCCAACCGGCAACAAGGTCGACTACGTCACCAACTAGCAGCATAGCTTCTATTCAGTGGCCTATATTTGTTATTTGAATCTAAGGCCATTTTTAATGAGTTCTTGCGTTTAATAATTAATTTGAACTAAACAGCAAACGCAAACGGTTATTCTCATAACCAAAATCCAGCAATTTTAAATATACATTTTAACAATGAATTATCGTACAAAATACAATTAATAAAACCAGGTGCGTGTATCCACACGTTTAATAGAACAAAATATTTTATAGTTTAGTATTTAGGCGTGTAATAATTTTATTACAAATTTTAATAATACATTGTCTTTTTCAGTTACTTAGTAATTCGTATGTTCTTCTGTGGATATTAGTTTGGTGTGTAAGCGTGTTATCCTTGGAAAATAAATGGTTTTTAATGATCTTTGAATAATTATTTATCTAATATAACATTGAAGCGTGTCATAAAATAAAATAGCAAATGTTTCTCACTGATTAATATAAATTATTCGAAAATTCAAGTCTTGTGTATCAAGACTATTCAATATATCTTTTAACCCCAAGTTGTGTTGTGTTGCCTCTAGTTAAACCTCAAGGTTTAGAATTTTTATAGTATTAAAAAAAAATATGTTAAGTGTAATACAAAATACTAGCTAGTCTAAAAATACTAGCTAGTCTTTCTCCAGTGATGATTAAATAAATGCTAGGCTAAGACTTCATGTTATAAGTTATTGTAATTTTATTAGAGACTTTATAACTGTTTAAAAGGAGTGAATCTGAAATAGATTTTTTAAATTAGGATATCTTTTGATTTGTCAGTAGGCCCTACAGTGTAATTTGTATTATATCCCATCCAACTATCATCATTAACCTGGCCAGAGAAGCCGACGAATATGATGATGTAGAAGAAGTGTTTAAGACCCCATTGGAAAAAAAGTTACAAGCCAATTCATAACGAATGACTTATTTGTTGTAATAGTGTTAAAAAGGTTTATGACAGTGGTTTTTTTTCCTCTGTGTAATATTCAGATTTTTCACATTTATAATGTTAGTAATAATATTATCAACAAATAATTATTTATAAAATTTAAAAAAATGATTAGTAAAATTAATTTAATAATAATAACTAATATGGGATTAAATGCTGAAAATTTTAAAATGTTTAATGTTGTAGAAAAAATTAATAACCAATACTAGGCCTAACATCAACATATTATGGTCAACAATAAATTAAAAAACTGTCATATGTTTCTTGTATACACCTAAATTTTGACTGTCGTGACAGCTGCTAAACACATGTTTTTGCAGATCATATGGTTCGGCGTAGGGATACATAATTTGGCCTGGTGACTTTTCATACCTTTCTGTCAGCACCAAAGATGTCACAGGGCTACTGTACTTAGCTTAAGGAAGAGCCTGTATGAACTTGTGTGTCAGCTACTTTGAACCGCCTTGGTGACGTAGTTAGCTAATGCACTAATTTCATGTCGAGCTAGACTGCGGAGATCATGGTTCCAATCTCGGTCGGGTGAACTGGGGATGGTTTTTCTTAAATGGTTTTCCACTCTCCTTCCATGCAAACATGGGTCACTTCCTCTATATTCAACCTGCCCCATTTATAACACATTAGTGTAATTAGTACTTAATAATATAACTCGAACGGGTAGTAAGGTGCGGTGTACCACTAAATACAAGCTACACCTACCTACACCAGAAGGGAGTTTAGGTAGGTGTTGGCTTGTATTTAGTGTAGCACCGCACCTTACTACCCATTCGAGTTATATTCATTAAGTACAAATTACGCTAATGTGTAATGGTAGGGTGATTGTGAGATGAAATGGAGGACCTACAGTTTAACGTGGAATCCGAACCACGGTGGAGGCCTGGTATTTACATCTTTATTCCTATTTCTTGTGACATCTAGTATGCCCTCATACAATCAGTCACAACCACAATGATTCAGTGTCACTTTTATTATTTTTATTTGGTTACATTTATTTTCTGATATGGCTAAACGATAGGAGTGTGTGAATTCTTTTTTATTATTATTCTAAGCCAAATCGAATACTGTATTGGCCTGAATTTAGTATCACTGCACATAATACCACCTTAAACTTTTCAAGGTGTTCTACATTAAAAATGAAAGGTAAATGGCCTGTGCATATATAATGCACTGAATTCGGGTCAATATGATATGTGAAATGTTCCTCAAAACAAATCTAAGTTCAAATTTTTTGTAATATAGGCCTAATCTGATGAATAAAATAAATATCACAAAAATTGAGCATAACGGTGTATTTCAACGGGGTTGTCGATTTTCAAAACTTGTGGTTAGGGGGGAAAACTTAGTAAATCATTCACTCCAACAAATAAAAAAGTTAATTTTTATTAAAAATAATTGTAAAAATATAAACAGAATGCTCAAATATCTCGAATTCCATGAGGATTGATCTGAGATTCATAAAATTCTCAAAAAAGTAAACGCTAATACAATAATGAAGACATTTAACTGAAAAAACAATTTCAAACAATTGGCAAAAGTAATAATATATACTCGTTTAGTTAGGAAAATAAAAAAGGTACAAATTTTATAATTAATTTACCAAACGAGTAATACTATCGTTGTTGTTTATGATGAAATAAACATGAGCAAATATAATTTGCCAGTTGAACCAGGCCTTACACAAAAATGTTAAATTAAATTTTGAATATTTTCACTTTAATACAAATTGTACATCTTTAAAAGATTCGAGATTTGAAATAAAAGATTCGAGAAAAATATGATTTGAGCCATCTCTAGATAAAAGTACATTTGTTGCTCTTTATTACAGTTTGTGGCCAGCCCTATTCACCTCTCTGGAGAGCTGATAGCACTCGCGACCATTTTGTTTATCGAATTGCCTCGCCTGTGAGCTAGGGCTATGCAATCTTGCAACTGTGTTCAGACAGAGGACTCCCCCCGGTTTGTGCACAGAACACAGTTGGCTGCCTTGTACCACGATCGTCAGTACGCCACTGCACAGGTTCTCTTCCTCAGCCGTCGGGTCTGAGATTAGTATATCGCTGAAAATAGATATCACTGCATTACTTGTATGCTATATTTTTACAACAATATTATTTCAATATATTTCCAGGATCCAATGGATGTCATTTAACCCTTTCGCACTCAGCATATTTTCACAATTCCAGTTAAGACACTCACGCCAATTATTACATATTTACCTGTGTATTTTTAATTCCTACCATAAAAAAAACCTATTCAACAATACAAATTTGTGTTCTGAAATTTAATGACAACCTTTTCTTTTCATTTAAAACGTTTGTCATCTACTGCCACTATGCTCATGACAGATATTCAAGAACTGTTGATATCACCAAGTGTAGAAAATTAAACTCTTTATGTTTCTACTGAAGCAATATTTTTTTTTTACTTTGGAAAATAACAACAAAAAGTTTTACTATAGACACTGCAAAAACAATGGCCTTTTCTCACGACCCCTACACTCCCATCTCAAATCAAATAAATTGTGTTCACCCTTTACACTTCCAATATAAATGTTAATGGAATTTACTCAAACTGCACTTACTCTTCAAACATGGCATATGTTGTGGCCGCCGGAAAGCTCAAAATTTCAAGGTGCTTTCTACGATCTTCGTGTACAACCATTTTTTCTGTCTCTGCATCAAAGTCTACATGGGGCAATGTGACTGCAACATCACATTTTCATATTTAAAATTCTGTTATTTTAATTTTTTTTTTCTGTGCACCCTTATTACCTGTTTGGGCTATCTGCATATTTTACACTAATGGTATAAGGATCAGGAAGGTATAATTTAGAGCAAAGGTATTCAAATTTTGGTGGAGGGAGAATGGCAAAACATTTAGAGAAAAAAACTCTTCAGTACATCCAAACGGGATTAGTACCTTGGTCTAGTCTAATAGAAGATTGACGCATTAGACCATGCAACAAACTAGTTTGTAGTATTTTTTTAGCACTGCCCCTTACTACCCATTCGGTTATACGCCTATGAACTAATTACAATAATAGGTTAGAGATTAAGTAGGCTCAATTTAAAGGAAATGCACCTGTATTTGTGTGAAGGGAGAGTGGAAAACCATTTAAGTAAAACCATCCTCGGTGCACCCGACCAGGATCGAATGCCGATCTCCCCGTCTTAGGAAGTCTAGACCAACACGAGAGTAGCACTGAAGCGGATGTGGGTAATATTTAATGTTAATTGGTTCATTGAAAGTATGTAAGCCTGTGATCCAACCAAAAATTGTACTCAAATTTAAATTCAGATATCAATTAGAGAATTAAAACAAACTTTTTTTATCTTTATGACACAGATAATAGGAAAATATAAAATATTTTTAATAATTTGTGTGCTCAATATTAGATATAATGGCTCAACAAATATATAAAAACGAACATACATCAACTTTTTCTACTAAGATGGTAGCCAAGTGTCAGAATAAGAAAATATGATTTAATTTTCCATACTGTGATAATTTTACAAATTTGTAATAGCTCGAAGATGTGGTGGAATTTGTTATAATCTATTATTAGTGTCACTTTGGGGAATGCCTGATTGATCCCCATCGTGTATATTAAATATTCCCGAAAATGAAAAGGAGTTAAATTTTTTTATATATATATTTTGTTGGAAAAATATATAGACCTCTGTTTTATAATCATATAACTTTAGGTATTATATATTATTTACAAAATGTTTTGTAGTGTATATAAATTTGTATTTTAACTTTACGTATTTATATTCGCGAAGCTTTGTAACTGTTGAATCAGGAATTTTACTTTGGGATCAAAGTCAAAGCTAACAAATATCTTAAGCAAAGTCAAATGCTTTGCATACCCTTAATTATATATATTTTTTAAAGAATTTCTACCCAAGGGCCAAACAAATCAATTCAGTGTCCATATTTTATCATCACCTGTCCTGAGAGCAGCTATGAGTGCCGCTATACAAGCATCGAGTAACGCTCCATCATGGTTGATGCACATAATGTCACAGTAGAGAACCCAGCACATTTTCTCTGGGGCGATGCACAGTTGATGCAGGTCGATACAGCCTGAACTGGCTATAAGCTCGGCAACAAAATGACCGGAAACCTGAGCCTGGTCGCTTGGCGGGCCTGGACGGAACTTGGGTGAGCAGAGGGGTGGGAGCTCCACGTTGGGCACCAGGTAACCTACATCAGGCTCTGCTGGGGTTGGTGCTACTAGTTCCTTGGAGAACACAATAAAAAATCGTAAAACCACTTAAGTCCTTGTGACTTTGACCCTTGAATTATTATATCAAAAAAAAATATATAAACCTATACCAAACAATCTTCTACCAACCTAGGGCCTACTTATTTTTTGATAAAATATATATATTTTTTTAACTCCTGCTGCCAAAGAGATTAAAAAATATTTATTCCCAAATTTCCCCATTGCCAAGGTAATTTATACACTAAAAAATGGCTAGTATGTTTGTGTTACTATAAGTCTAAACAACTTACTTACTCTATGGTATAAGAAATCAAAAGTTAATTGCTGCCCTATCCCACCTATCCCTATCTTGAGCTAGTTCTATCCAGTCCAACTCATTACACTCCATCTCTTTCAGTCCATTCTAATTTTATCCTCCCATCTGTGTCTAGGTCTCCCCATTGGGTTTGCCAGTCAATACCTTGAACACGATTATAGTTTCCTACATTCGTGCTGCATGTCCTGCCCAACATACTGTGAGATTTGATTAATCTAACTGTCTTGTGAAGTACAGGATATGTAACTCATCATTATGTAACCACCTCCATTCCCCAATATCTTTGTCCATATTTGGACCAAATATATTCCCAAGCATCTTGTTTTCGAACACCATAGGCTAAATTTATTTTCGTCATGTAAGCTAAGAGACCACGTTCCACAACCATATTTTGTATATTTTGAGTTTTACATTCTTTAAAAGACAGCGAGATGTCAAAAACTTACTGGCCAGAATTAAAGCATGCATTTCCCGACTGTATTCTTCTTTTCATAATTTCTGCTAAAATACTACAACATGCTACAAAAGAACTTCTTTTAAA
Source organism: Timema cristinae (assembly GCA_039000515.1). NCBI lineage: Eukaryota > Metazoa > Arthropoda > Insecta > Phasmatodea > Timematidae > Timema > Timema cristinae. The sequence continues at coordinate 63,636,002 of JBCFYV010000003.1, read as the reverse complement.
AGTTAGATCTTATTTTTTACTTTTTTTTTTATAAAATGTCTTTTCAGACACAGTGGATTAAAGCATGGAATATCCTGACTATATCAAGCTCTTAATCAGTCTGTTCTATTTATAGATTTAAAATAAAATATCTAGGTTAAGTATTTAGCAATCTTATCTAAAGAAAGATCATTTAGAATTAGATTTTTCCAATAATATTTATGTTAACTATCCAAGCTAATTACTTTAATTATGTTTACATAGTATTTCACAAGTATCCAATAAATACAGTGTCTAGCAAAGTTCAAAATATGAACTAAATGTTATGTTTTTCTAATCCAAAAACAATAAAATAAGGTTTTTGATTAGCTCACAAGGATTTTAGTCATAATAATAAGCATCCCTAACTTAATGAATATCAACACACAGGTTCTAATAAATATTTTAATACCTGAAAAATTACACCTGAACACAGGAATCAAAGAGCTAAGCTAAAGGTCTCAGGTTTGATGCCTGCCTCTATGTGTCAGTTAATGAATTTAAATTAATATTTAGCTTGGTTGAAATTGCTGGGTTTTTTTTTTTTGCCCAAGTACTTTTAATATTAATTTTATAGACAAGGTATGTTCTTCTTTTAAATGTATCACCACTACATGCCATTTAATTAAAAGTATGCTCTACCAATTTAATTCCGCAAACAACGGCTGTATTTCCAATCTTGACAATAGCTGAACCATCAGCCGTGCTAATTGAGCCAATGTTAATGGCTATTGGCCGAAACTTGAGCAGTCCGCGCCCATCTGGGCGTATGTCCCGAGACTATAACAAAATATATGTCAGAAGAAACACCATCTCCACATAATGTTGAAATAACAAAAGTATAATAGTTTTTTTTTTTTAATTTTCCTATACATTTTATTTTAGTACTTATATGGGCCAGCTACATATTTTATATTATTTTGGTAAATTAAGAAGAAATGTGCCCACATTTGTATGGAAGAAGAGAGTAAAAATCTGTTCAGGTAAAAACACCCTTAGAGCAGCCTCTACTTGAACCCCCCAACTTGTTTAATAACATTAAATAAATTGCATTTGCATTTAGCTGTGTATTTATGAATCCATTTATGGAAACCCTTTAAAGGATTATGCCCCCCTAAGATTCATAAATCCAACTTAATATAACAATATTTATTTTATTTATTGCCTATATTTAAACATACCAAATAATCTCGATAGTATTTTACTGGATGTATGTCCTGAAATAAAATAAAAATTTTCATTAATTAGCATATTTTAAATATAGTAGCCTACATGAGTTAAGTCTATATTTTGTGGTTTGTGGATAGTGAGCTTTTTTTCGAACATCAATAGTACTTAGCCATACTGTTTTCTTTGTTGTATATGAATAAAAAAATACTTAATATAATTATTTCTTTTAAACTTCAAGGTGTCAGCCCACAATTAGCCATGTCAGCTGAGTGGTCGCCACCTGTTGGTGAAGACAGTGTCAACTTCTGCAGATATGGGCTGCCGTGTTAACACCATAGGGCCTTAAGACAGTTAATCTCAGTTTTCTAGACTAGAGCCGCTACTTTTTCATTCAAGTATCTCCTCATTTGTCCTCACTGAATTTGGCCTCGTGCCAGACCCACTGTTTCACAGAAAATCTGGAAGTACCGAGGATTGAACCTAGGACCTTTGGAACTGTAACTATGAACTCTGACCGCAAGACCATTGAAGTGGTCAACATCATATCATTAATCTAAGATTAAGATTGTTATTAGATAGCATAGTAGGCTATGGTTAAAAACTCATATAAATCACAGGCAAAGTAAATATTTAAAGTAATAATTAATAGGAATGTAAAAGTCTTGACATGGCACTAAAAGTATTTTAGTAGGTGTACCAGGCCTATATGTAATAGTTAGAATTTAATGTGTATTATTATAAACTATCCCAACCTAACAAAACCTAACCTTCCCTGCTTCAACATGTTTATCCTAAAATATCTTGCACTAAAAGTGCTGTAATTTGATCCTTGGCCTTCTTTGATTTATATTCTATTATCATGGTCCCATTTCATTTCTTCTCATTAAAATATTTCCAAAAATATTAAATAGGCCTAGATGATTTTAACAATATTGTCCATCCCAATTTTTTTCTTTTTTGGCACATAAAAGGTTAGGTAGGGATAGTAAACCTATTAACTTTTGTGAACATACTTTTGGAGCTAATTCGGGACTATTCCATTCCTATTATTAATTTAAATATTCAGCTGAGTTATCTGATTAACACATTATAACCATTATGGTGCTAGACCTACAGTAATTATGTGAGGCCTAATGGTTTTAGGCATCAGGGAGGTTATATATATAGGAAGTTACCCACATTTGCATTGAAGGGGAGTGGAAAACCATTTTGGAAAAACCACCCAAGTACACTGAACTGAGATATGAACCTCGATCTCCCGTCAATGGCAGTCCAGTATTCTGCAAGCGTGACGTGTTAGACCACGCGGCCACCGAGAGTGGCTATATTTGTTGTATTAGTATATGAGAAATTAACATTTAAAAAGGTGTAAGTTAACCTAATATTATTATTATTATTTAGCACTGCATCTTACTACTCGTTTGGGTTATACGCCTAACCTAATATTCCCTGTAATTTTCATTAAGGTCAGGGTACACACATAGTGTGTAAATGGAGCCTTTATTTTTTGTGTGTTGTAGATCTTGCTCATCTTTCAAGGGCTTCACAACAAAATATTTAAAGAACACAAGATATGAGAATTTATAATAAATGCACCTATATTCACCTTCATACAGGCCTATTATGGTACACTACATTTTAAATAAAAGCCAATGCATTAGATCGAGATCAAGCTGCAGCCTTAAAAAATGTAAACATCATTAAAGAATTTGAATTTTAAAAAAAACGTTTCTGGCAATTTTTTATTGCTTAGCATCTTCCTGCTTGTTCACTATCCCTAATTACACTAATTTTAGTACATATAGTTTAACGAATATGTTAGTAAACGCCAGAATATAAGGTATTTTTTAAAAGAATATTGAAAAGCGCGATGCATAAAACCAATGAAAATACACCTCGCGGGAATCAAACCCAATAAACCTTCTGGGACAGACATGCCAATAAAACAAGCTGGTACTTTGAAAACCCGTTGAAATGAATATGATCTTTTGTATATCAATTAAAATTCCTTAACGTTTAAAGTTAAATATTGTTTATTGTCAGTACAAATGTGTGTTTATAATTTAAATAATAGCTATAATGTAAAGTTTAAAAATATATATATTTACTTGTACTGTGCCGCCATTGCTGATGGAATACCAATCTATTTAACAAAATTACAATAAATAATTAATTTTTATTTTTTTATTCTTGAAAACTAACAAAGATTTTTATGTAAAGATTTAAATAATCTAAACAATATATGAATTTATTAAACACTATAGTTTTTTTATGTAATACAATAAACGAGAACAGCAACTCTTTGTTAAATGAGCACGTGACTATTTATCTGTTCATCATTGGTTGACTTCGAGGCCTACATATTTGTAACGTTTTTTGAACTTTTTGATCGGTTGAGGATGAGGTTTGTCAATATACCGATTTCAAAAATGATTCACGTGCATTTTAGTTAAAGTTGAGTCAATGTATTCTGTTTTCTATAATTGATTTAGTATACTTTATATTAGTCAAATTTATAAACTGCATAATACATCGTAAGTTTTGTTAACATCATTTCAATATTATAGAACAAGCAAAATGGCTTCTTTTCAAATTTTTCAAGACCTAGAAAATAATGTCGTAGAATCCAAACTATCTATTAAAGAAAACATACCATTGCGAAGAAGAGCAGTTCTAGGTCAGCTTAACACTAATCGGCTGCCAACTCAACCTGGAAATCAAAGCAGGTAATTTATACGTGTATAATAAACAGCTGATGCTCCTTTTAAAGCTTGCAATTTTGTTTGCATTTAATATTTTATAATATAATAGATTGAGTGAGTCTTCAAAATAAAGTTATTTTATTTTTCTAAATCTTCCCCAAATTTAGTTTCGTTAGATAATATAACTATATAATCTACTTAGCCACATTATTCCTTCATTAGCCTAGTTTGACATTTCATCTAACCTATTGGACATGTTAGAGTTAGACCCACAATATTTTGACATTTCACCTACTCTATTAAACTTTGATAAAAATTAATAAAATTATATTTTATTAACCTTAGAATACCTCTATTTTGTTGTGGAAATAGGATCACTAGGCCTATTGTGGCTCCTGCACACTGGTGCTAATTTAATTGGGGGTGTAAAAATAAAGGTTCTCTAGATAATAGTTATCAAAAGTATCTAAGCCTTAAAGACAATCAATAACAGAGCTTACCTCACCTGAACAAAAGAAGAATAAAAAATTATCGAGACTTACTTAGCCTACTCTAGGCTTATCAAAGGTTGTTATAATATAAGTAATATAGGTGCTCTTTAGGTCTATACTATAACAAATACCAACAAACTTTTTGGTCTCCTAAGTCCTCTACACTCCTAAAAATCACTGGGAACTCCAAAGAGCTTTTGTTTATTTGGGCTCTATAGATGCTAACCACATTAGAATTTAAAACTTAGGGATATTTTAATTTATACATCTTTTACAGTATTTTGTTTTATTGAAGAGACTAAAGAAAATCTTGCTTTGCAAAGATATGTAAATTGTAAAAGAGGGTAATTTAACAGCTTTTATGGATAGATCTGTGAATATCTTCTTTGATACTGTACCAAAACAGCGAGGTTTGTTGCAAAGTGGAATCTGAAACCAAATCAATGGTCTTTTTTTGTGCATCATTATACACTAACCCGCTTCAGTGTCCACATTGTCTAAGGCATCACTCTCCCAATAGATTAAACTGCTGATGATGGAGATATTGTACGGATGGTGGTTTTCTTTAAATGGTTTCCCTCTTTCTCCACACAAATGCAGGTACAATTCCTCATCTACTACCCATTAGCCTAATTAGTACTTAGACATATAATCCAAACAGTTAGTAAGTGTAAATATCACAAATTAACATGGATCTATCCCTCACTTTGAAAGGATATTTTAAACATGAACATAACATTATGTCTTGGTCATAATTTCAGCTTGAAAGTTTGACTTTATTATTGGCAACAAATAATGTTCTTGTTGTTTTCCTTAGAGTTAAAAAAACTTGTATTTTTTTGTGAAAATTTCTGCTAAATACCCAAATCAGAATAACTATAGTTTAACTGTCAGTCATTCTTTCTTGAGTAAAACGAGTGTTCCATTAAAAGTGTGATTAGTTAAGCTCTTAGCTTGCAAACAATTACACAAGTGCTTTCCCTCGAGACAACCACCACACTTCTGTATGTAGTAGAAACCGTTTAGGCCAACGAATGCTTCCCATTTTGTCACCCAGGATATTAAAAGTCCATATACTTATGAATCTGGATTAGATTAAATTAATTATTTGTACAGTTACATCAAAACATTCATGAATAAGACTGGTATTTTTTCACCTTCGAGCTTGTATCAGTAAAATGTTAACACATATTTGTTGTTTTTTCGCTGCGTCTTACTACCCATTCAGGCTAGCTATACACATACATAATAATTATACTAATGTGCTAGGTGTGGGAAAGGTTGAATTTAGAGAAAGTGTGCCCACATTTGTGTGAAGGGAGAGTGGGAAATCATTTACTATAGGGGAAACCAGCCCTCAGTGCACACAGATTCAAACCCCAACTCCCCCGTTATCGGCAGTCCAGTATCTTGGTAATAGTGACGCCTTAGACTATGCGGGCACTGAAGCCAGTGTTATAACACAGTTATTCCAGGGTAAGCCGTGTGTTTCAAATAATTTTTTCACAATATTAAATATTTGAACACCATCTGAATTTTTTTTTAGGGAACGGGGGGGGGGGAAGAGTCACATAAGAGTCAGAGTTTGTTGGTGGTGTTATCTACCGGACAAACACAATAAAAACATGTCCAGTGATGTATTTGGATACATCCATCTTCAAGGGTAATAACAGGAGGCCATGAGAATGAAGTTTGTGAGAAGCAATTGTTAGGAATGAAGTTATTCGGGAAAGAGTAAGAGTACATGTGATAGTAGACAGGGCTCATACTTAGTCCCTAAAGAGCTCTAAAATGTAACAAAATCCCTCTTTTTAATCTTAGGTCCCTTAAAGTCCTTAAAACTGGGTGTATGAACATTTTTTCAGTAGATGCAAACTTGTATGATTGTCTGTATAATTTTTTAGGCAATGTGCAATAATTCACACCCCGATGTCTTTAAAAATTGGTCAAGCTCAACCTTTACACCCGGGTATGACGTTAAACTGCTACTTTGATGACAGAGATCTTGGAACATTTTGGAAATAAGTTTTTGAAGCAAATAATGTAATGAATGACAAACACAAGGAAGTGAGAGTAGTAAAACAACCCTGTCTTCCATTGCCACACGGTAATGGCGATGTTGAGAAAAGCTTTTTAACGCCTGGACATGTGAATACAGAGTCGACAGCTGCAATGAAAGAAAGAACTTTGAATTCACGATTGAATATTATTTAAATGCCTTGAAATTTTATGGCAATAAACCTGCTTGTAGAAAGATCAAAATATGACACCTTAAAAAAGTGGGGAAAAAAATAAGGCTTTTGGTGATATAAAGAAAAATGAAAAGTCTCGAAAAAGAAAGCAGCAATAAACTCCTTAAGCATGTCCCTGTCATGCGCATGAAAATATGTGCTATCGAATGTGCTTGGCTTTCGTAGTTTCAGGCAGACAATGTCACCTAGGCGCATTCGAAATATTGATAGTCAAAAATTTCTAAAAATGCATTTTCAATGCCGTAGATATTCGGAACTTATTTATAATTATGTTTGTTATAGGTAAAAATATGAACAATAATATTAATTTTTAACATTAGAATTTGGGTATATAAGATCTTTGTTACATAACATTTTGATGTGTAAACCCCGCCCCATGTAACCCCATGTAGACATTAGCAATCTCCCCGCCCCCACAAAGCGTTATCTAGTTTATGGACAACCCTCAAGAAGAATGGAAGTGACTAACGAAATAAGATTAGTGGAAGGAAGAGGACAGGGCATTGACGAGACTGTGGAGGACTAGCATCAATGGTCACATGGTTTGAACCGTCATGATCGCCAAACATGGGGAGGTTAACATTTTCATTTCAGCCGTGTGCATTGAGAGAAATTTTCTGTGTGTGAATGGTCATGTTCTGGTTTCTCTTTCTCCTAATGTGAGTGTAGGTATTTCTTTTAAATTATCACAAACCCTTGCTCCTTAAACTCTGGCATTAAAAACCTTTGTTTTAAGTCTACAAATAAAAAATAAGGGTGAAAGATGTGTAGGTGGGTAGTATCATCCACTGATTGGTAGTCGGGTCAGGCAAAGGCTTTTAATATTGCATGCCCCAGTGTACTAGCCCTTTCCCCTGACAGTCCAATAAACCAGTTGCCCATTGTACAATCCCTTTTCCCCTAACACATTTGAGAAACCAGTTGACCAGTGTACAAACCCTTTCTCCTAGCACAGTTGAGAAACCATTTGCCTAGTATGAACAACCGTTTAATTATTAAGCCTGAGAGCTTCTTAAAAAGTCACGCATACAGCCATAAATGTGATTTATATATCCTCAGAAAGCTTCATTTTCATGGAAAGGTTAGTCCAAATTTCTTTATAGCGAATCAGCAAAAGATCATTGCCTAGGTTCAAATAAAACAAGATATTAACATAAAATTAATCATTTAATGATTTTTTTTTAACAAAATGTTTGATTTTTACTATTCATTCCAAAATTAGATCATTTTTATTAGCTATTTTATAAAGTCAAAATACCAGTTTCGGTGGTCTCATTGCTTAAGGTTACTTTCGAGACAGACTGGGCTAACTTACTGTCGATGGGGAGTTAGGAATTTAAAACCCAGATAGGTGTACAGAGGGTGGCTTTCCCCCCAAATTGTTTTCCACTCTTCCTCCATGTAAAGGTTACATTTCTTCTTGATTCAACCCTCCTCAGCCTTAACAGATTAGCTTGATTAGTACGTTTGCATACGACCCAGCCGGATATTAAGATAATGGTTTTATCTCATTAATTCTTTTTTATCATCTTCAAGTTAAGTTTTCTGGCTCTTTCCCCTAGGAGGTACTTTTAGTCTGATTTATAGCACTTTTTTTCTAAATCACTACCAAACAATAGACCAGTTCTGCTCCTCCTTTTTGCTGGCAACTAGAAAAACCTGGTGATTATCAAATTTATGTAAACTTGAGACTTGTTTAGGGGGTGTGCAAACCGTGCAGCTGCACGGGGTCCCGCAATTTTGGAGTTCCCCTGCTCACTTAGGTGACAAGGAGCGGAAAATCTTTGCTTGCACGCTCATATAGTAGGCTCCCTGTATAGGTGCTCTAGCCATTATTGTCAGAGTGTAAAAAACAAATAAAAACACAACCTTCTGGTTTTATTTATTGGACGAGTTAAGCAAGATCTCCATTTTAACTCCATTGAAATATATTTGTCTGTCTCATGATAACTTTTTAAAAATGAACTGATTTGATTCAAACTCAGCACAATTGATCTTTGTACATATGTGTGGATGAAAGTTTGTTGGGGAAGAAAATCGAACAAAGGGTGGTTGGGGGGAAATTATTACTTATAGGTATAAAACCACTACTTCTAACATTAATTATCACATCTATTTATCTTTCGGGGCATTTTGATACCTTAAACAGCTGAAAATTGCTATATAAGGGCAAAGTATTCTAATATATTGAACAAAAATATAAGAGTTTTTTTGAGGGAGGGGTGGAGGAGGCAGACAACTGGAGGCCCCGCCAACAAAGTTTAGCCAGGGCCCTACGTTCTCTAAGGGCAACCTTAATGCTATATGGGTCCTAACTATCTTTGATTCCAGGTTCTAGGAAAGAGAGACCAAGGAATCAGTAAACAGAAGCAGAGTAATTCTCAGGATGAAAACAAGTGGGCAGCAATAAGAATGTGCAGCCACCCAGGCTACCTTCTCCATTTATGAGGATGAACCGGAGGATGAAATACCGGTGGTGGTACATAAAATCACGCAACAGCCTCCACCATTGGCGAGTGTGACGTTAAGCTTAAAGGTTTGCCTGGGAACGTAACTGGCCTCCACCGTGTCCCGCTCCAAGAGATGGCTTTAGTTCCCCACGCCTCCACAAATATACTTCTGAGTCTCCCATGGTCCTTGACAAGACTTTAAGTGAGAGTGGTTCCCCGATGATTCTGGACAAGTCTCACAAAGAAACGCCAGTAGAGAAAGAAAAGACTTTCCAGAGTTACCTCATTGATATGGAAGAGTATAGAGAAGAAGTATATAAATATTTACGGAAAGTTGAGGTATGTATGCGGTAACCCACTTTATGATTGATATGATAGATTCTTAGAGATGGTTTGAATCTTATATTTTTCGAATCCCAATTTGAATCCTCGAATCTTTAAAATTATACATTTAAACTGATAATATTTAAAATCTAATTTAAAAAAATGAGCTGTGTAATGCATGGTGCTACTGACAAATGATATTTTATTTGTCATCTAGATTTTAAGTCATAAATAACAAATACAACTTTTTTTTATGTAAATGAATTATATTGATACAATCTTGTCTGTTTTTGTTATAAAGTTGAGCTCCTTATAATTTTATTAGAGATATTTTTGGGGGGGGATTTTTATGAATTATTGTATAGGCTATATATTTAAAAGATTTTTGAATTTAAAATTTTTTAACGCTTCTCAGACCCGTCACCGTGGTAAACCTCGCTACATGCTGAAGCAGCCTGATATCTCGTACTCGATGCGGCCATCCTTGTGGACTGGCTTGTAGAAGTCGCCGAGGAGTACCGGCTACAGACAGAGACACTCTACCTCTCCGTCTCTTACATTGACCGCTTTCTCAGCTACATGTCCGTCATGCGGGCCAAGCTCCAGCTCGTGGGCACCGCTGCCATGTTCATCGCATCGTGAGTTGGCGTGTCTCTAGGCTAGGAAAACGGGGATAACCCAACAACACTCGGTTGTTAGGATAATTTTGTTGTAAAAAATATATATATTTATTCAATCAACTGTTAAAGGTAAGACCCAACATTGTCACGTTTATGTTTTCCCGGTTGATACTTACCTGGAAAAGTCAGGCAGATTGCTGTGATGAGAAGAATTCAAAGACATGTTTAAATGTCACAGGAATTTTAATTCCTAAATGCAGAGTATATGATCACTGACATATGTTTGCCTTTAATTAGTCTTCTGTCATGAAAGTTTATTTTTTTAAAAAATGTACCTTAGTGTAGATTATTATCGAGCTAAAGGTCTTGGTTTCAATTTCCGGAATGGCCAAAAAACTTATTGTTGGTTGTCCTCTTTCACACTGATGAATAAATGACCGAGGTCTTGGTGGTCTTTGTTATGGATTTAAGCTAGTTTGTAAGTTGTGTGATGATATAATCAAAATGTTCAGAAAGTGCATATTAAATACCCTTTAAAAATAGTGGAATAAACTCATATAGTTTATTGAATTGCATATTCATTAATGAGAAAATACACATATATTGGCCTTGAAAACGCGGAATATTCGGGAAATTTCAAAACATAAAAGTTGCAGGGGTGCAGAATATGTTAATGGAGCCAATATTTCCCCAGAACATAACGTTTTCATTAAAAAAAATCCCGAAAACCATAGCACTCAAAATAAAACATTGAATATTTTATATACCCGCCTTGGTGGCGTAGTTGGCTAACGCGCTTGTCGTGTTGAGCTCGACTGCTGAGGACGGGGAGACCGAGGTTTGAATCTCGGTCGGGTGAACTTTTTTTTCTTTCCCTAAATGGTTTTCCACTCTCCCTCCGCGCAAATGCGGGTTCACTTCCTCTAATTCAACCTTCCCGATTCCTAATCCATTAGCGTAATTAGTACTTAAAGCATATAACCCGAACGGGTAGTAAGACGCAGTGCTAAATATTATTATTATTAATATTTTATTGCGGCTGAAGGGAATAAGGATTATTACCTACTACATAGTTTGGAAAATTCAAATTTAAATATATTATAATCATAGTTATTTTTATAGTACCTACCTTATAAAAAAATTAGTTGTCTCCAAAAATGGAAACCTTCCTATTTCCTTGTGTGCATTACATATTATTAATTGTTCATTGATACCAGCTGGCTCACCGGTACAAACATTTAATTTTACAACTTGAGAGCAAGAGGCAATGGAGTGTAATTCCGGGGGGGTCTTGGTTTAATTGTTGATTTTCATACACTTGCCACTACTGCAAGGTATATCATTATCACCCACACTAGGGGAAATAATATCGCTATTTACGACCATGAGTTTTCCCCGATCACATAATTTATGTTTTACCAAACTTACAATACTCCCTTGATCCTTACTTCAAGGTTTTTCTTGGGGATGTTTATTAGATACGTGATATTTGAGTTTATCACATCTCTCATGCCATTCACAATAAGCGCAGTTGACGTCTTATTTGCTCTTAAAAGTCAACATAATAAACATTTGTTTCACTGAACCATCTAATTTTTTATAAATATTCATCTATTTTACAATGTACAAACCTTAATAGGTCCACTAAAAACAACAATTTCATGTCTACACAATTATTACATGTACTAGTTTAAATAAACTGTGCACACGTCTTGTAATTAGGCCGCGATATAACGAGTGACTGAAATCAAACTAAAACAAAACATCGCTCCGATCACCCTTCCCTACCCTTCACCACCTGCTCGGTATAGCTACCAAAAACCGCGGTAGGGTAGGTGACTGATGACTCATCCCTCAATTATGTCATTAGCCAGGTTGGATTATTATATTTTTCCTCTGCCCCTTATCTCAACCTTTGACACATTATCTTAGCCCTAGACACCACAACTCTTTGTGCTTACACAGACACTGCCTCACTATGGCACTTACTGATAGTGTGCGTGCTTAGTGTTATCGGCCTTTGTTTTTCATACAAATGAAATTACCATATTAGAACCAGAATGTACTAAAAACGTCAACAAAATCGTTGGACTTTTCCCTGCCCCATATTTCCACAGGACTGCTATAATTTCCCCCGAACTTCGTTCACACTTTCGGACATATTCTGCACCCTGAAAAGTTGTACCAACTGTGTTTATTATTGATTTTTTTTTCCACACTTAAACTTGGCTTCCTAGCACTTGTCTGGATCTGTTGACTTTATTGACACCATACTATCTGTATCATGTCTGATATTCACAATTACTTTATTGGGAAAGAATCTTTCATATTTTAAAGTGTTGTGCTCCAATTATTTTTGTGGTTGGATAGGGCCTAGTAAACCTGAGAAGGTATGAAATTTAAAATATCTGGGAAGTATGATCGAGGTTAAGGGGGGAGTTGTTTCCACAAGTGTATAAGAAACCTGCTATGGAGAAGAAAGGGATCCTTGAAAGGCACTCTATGTACCCATAGTCAGATATGAAGTAGAAACGTGTGCATTGAATGTAAGAGAGCCAAGGAAAGTGGAGGTCAATTGGAATGATGTTTGTGGGGAACATGTTAGCTGTCACGAGGAGAAACAAGATTAAGGATGGAACTATCAAGGAAAGAGTAGGAACATTTGTCTAGCGTACAGGTTTTTTAAATTTTAAATTCATATTTTCATTGCTTTAGTCACTTTTAGGCATGTATGTGGATTAAGTATATTTTTTAATACTATAAATACTCAAACATATTTGTTTTTCATCGCACAGTTGTTGAAATGAGAAGATAATGTAGTCAATAAACTCTGTCCTCTGTTTGTAAAATACACATTTCTGGTGAGACACTGCAACTAGGCTGGAAAGGGTTGCTCTGGAAGGAAAATTTGAAGTCATTTTTTAGGACTTAAAGTTGTTATTTTTTTATAATTTTTGGTTCATCAAAGTCCAGGCCCTTCAAATGAGTATTGACTTAAATGATTATTGTTTTTTCTATCAGGAAATATGAAGAAATCTTCCCACCAGATATAAATGAGTTTGTATACATCACAGACGACACATACACAAAGAAACAAGTCCTTCGGATGGAACATCTCATTTTGAAAGTGCTCTCCTTTGATTTGTCAGTCCCAACCACGCTTAGTTTTATCACGTCTTACTGTTCCCTGTGTCCCGTGTCTGACACTGTATTGTTTCTTGCCATGGTAAGTGTTTCATTCTTGATTGGTTAAAGAGTTGGAAACGGATAGGACCTTTGTTAAACTGTATTCAGTCCCATTTTTATATAAAGAACCTCATCTGACAGCTATAAAAGTTATTGGTTTTTAAATGTGTGCTAAGTTTTGAAATCTTTGTTGAAAGTAAAATTATAGATTTGAAAATCACCAAGCTTTGCCAGAAAAATAGAATAAAGTCGCAACACATTTATGGTGGGTTTTTTTTCTATTATTTCCATCACAAATTAGTGTTTACTTAAAAGAAATCTAAAATAATTAAATTATATTTTGTGATGATAATACCTACATAGTTACGCAAAGTAATAATTGTATTCAACCTTAGACTTTTTTTTTAATATTTGAACTTTAATTTGATTCGAGAATATCTTAGTTATTAGAGCTACTTTCACATATTCAGACGTCAAGTCATATGATCTGCACGGTCATTTTTGATAGATGTCAATAGCTATAAAATAGTTAAATGTATTTATATTTTCTAAAAGGCTATTATGAAAATGACTACAGGTCACTGTGAAGATCAACCCCAACAACTTTTTGGTAAATGTTTGAAAGAGTGTGTTTTGAAGAGTTGCTGATATTTAAAATCCACGACACTAGATATGTGCAAAGTAGGGATTTTGAGTTTGAATCTGAGCAAATGTTATTCGCTAATTTTGAATAATTATCAGGCTATTATCATAATTAAATATGCTAAAGTTTATTGTGTTAAATAAAGTTACACGTTATTAAAAAAAACATTAAATTAGTTTTGGTACTATAAGTTATCTTGTATAAATATAAGTTCTTAAACTCTTTTTTTAAGCACCATGTTTTACTACCTGTTAAAGTTTGTATGCTCTTAAACATGCTAATGCAACAATATTTCACCTTGTCATAAGTTAATTGAGAAATCACCAACTGTTGTGATTAGGGGTTCAACTATTAAGTGAGCACATTTTTTACCCGCTACACCCCACTCACCCTCTTGCTCTTGCTTCTTATTTTTTTATTTGTTTAAAGGAATAACTTATTTTTAATGTAATTTATAAATTGCTCGTAATTATTAAAGTAGCAGTGTAAAATAATTCACAGTAAACATTGTAGTAAAATGAATTTAAATTTATTGCAATAAATCAATAAGATTTTAAAAAACTTAGCAAATTATAAAAATAATTTTAATGTACGTTTGATTAAAAGTTATAAAACCAGTCATTAGGTAATGAATTATTATAATAGTAATAAAAACTCTTACTTCTAATCATATGACCAAGGTTCTTTAATCCATGTCTCAACACTTTTAATCATTATGTATTAATTTGGGGTCACTGCCCCATTCTTGTCCGTCTCTATCTCTGTCGTATGTAAGCATTGTTCTGAACTCCCCCATACCAAGGTGCTCACATAATACTTGAATACCTCCCTATAAACTCAATATATATCTTTAATCCTCAAAGTTAACACATTTGTTGTGATTTGTAAAGTACAGATTATTTTCCAGTGAGTTTGGTAATAATTACTACCTTATACTTTACAATAATTGTAATTAGAATTATATCAACTTATTAGGCACATAATGGGATTTGCAACAACCTTAAACCTCGTCGATTTTTTTTCTAGTTTGGTTTGATTAGAGTTATTGAATAATATCAAAACCGAATCAATATTGAAATTATCTAAGCTTTGCAAACCCCTTAAGAACACACAATACCGAATATTTACAGAGTTTCAGGTGTACGGATCTTGTGTTACAGTATATCAGTGAGTTGTCTCTCCTAGAGGCCGACCCTTACATGGGGTTTTTGCCCTCTGAGAAAGCAGCCTCTGCGCTGGCTCTTGCTCGTTTTGAGCAGGAACTGGAGCCTTGGACACAGGAATTGGAGGACGCAGCAGGGTACAAACTGGACCAGCTTAAAATGTGCATGCAGGAGCTCAGGAGGACGTATTGTAACGCTCCCAACCTGCCGCAGAAGGCCATCCAGGACAAGTACAAGGAACACAGGTGGCCTTTATATTAAATCACATGGTAGTTTTACCCCCACTGTAATTCGGGAGGTCAGGAATTGGGTCTGACCATTTTTGCTGTCTCCCCATTTTTATTGGATCACAGCGGGATTGTACAGGGTCTGTAAACTGAAGTAGCATTAAGTGTTTAGCTCAGAAAACTCCCAAGCAATGAGTCGGGTTAAGTTTTAACTCAATGTCCATTTATACCTTTTAAATTTAACAAAACAAAAATCAAATAATCACAAAAAATAATTGAATATTTTAAGGCTCTCATAAAAACTAGAGTTTTAAATTCCAGCTTCAGAGCTTTCTCAGTAAAAATATTGCCAGCTATAATGCTCCATGTATGTTCAAATTTAGCCATTCTGCGCTGTTTCGTACATAAATGAATATTCGTATAAAAAAAACTGAAGTAATTGAATTTAATGTTATGATAGTAACTTGATTTGTCAGATTAACACAAAATATTACTTATTTCAATAATAAGTACATTAAGATTAAAATTATCATTAGGCTTCAAAATTTAACTGAATTTGTAGTAAATCAATAATATTGTTAGGGAGGTGTGATTGTGAATCACAACGATGAATAATAAATACTTATTACCACTGAAGCCTACACAGAGAATGAAAAGAGGAAATCTGAAATGATTACCCCCGTGGGGAGGGTGAGGTCACTAGAGAAAACATGCAATTGGCAAATCCGATATCATTACTTACACTGGTGAGTGTGGCTGCGAGGTAGGAGAGAATCCATCATTAATTTAGACTTTGTATTTTCTTTAGATGCATCCTTTAAGAGTGTTTATCATAGCAGGTCCAACTCAACTCCTATCTTACATTCGGGTTTATATGTGTGCATGCGAGGTATGGTAGTAAAATGGGAAAGATAAACCGAGATATGCCAAAGATGTGTGCAGTGCAGTCATATTTGAATGATTATTCAATATTTTCTGTGGTGGTGCTGTGGGACAAAGCGACATAGTTTCTTGTTAATAACTACAGTATGTCCCTATTATGACAACTAATGAAGATTTGTGCACGGTGCTTATATGTGAAGCCATTCTAAAATGGTCAAAAAATGTTCTTTTCGATGCAGTTTGTATCCAAATATCATTTAATATTCCATCAATGTTCTTTATTAGGAATATCTATTAACTCTTTATCTACATTAATGTTTAATCAGAAATGATCCACTTGCATTATTGTTTTTCTAAATTTACAGTTTCTAGCCAACATTGTCACAGTCGATTGGTATGTGATGCACACTCTTAAGGGCTCTATGATCAAACATTATTTTATTTCCAGATGGCACAACGTGTCGTTACTGTTGCCGCGCAAGCCCGCTCTCTTTGGATGAAAGAGAGTTAAGATTACTCTTCAGCAACTCAACTGCACCTGTGATCTATTTGAAAGGAGACATTGCATGCACTCTTGGTCTCTACAGACCAGCAGACCTTATTTTTTTTGTATAAGTAGGTATAAGTTTGTCCAGACAAATGTCAATCTGGAACTGATTACAAACAATGAAGAGAAGAAGGGGGAAAAAACAAATTTGCATGAATGTATTTAATATTGTTTGACACGTGAAATTACATTTTTAGGAAATATTATTTTAAGAATTTCACAGATGCTCAATTTTATGATAACTCGGAAAAACTTTGATCCATTTATAATTCTTCCTTTTATTGGGTTAAATGATTTTAACTAGCATTCTTATGTGCAAATATTGGAACAAACTGAACAGCTTTCACGCCCAATTTTTTTTCTTTCTTTTTTTTTTCTCTTATCCGCTAAAATTTTGAAGGAAAAAAACTCAATTTGACCCTCTTCGAACCTCTGTGATTCAAATTGAACTGATTTACCATTTCAAATAGTGATTTGGTTTATTTCATTCCAAAATTAAGATTTTATTTCATTCGTTCAAAGTTGATGTTTTAGTGGCTTAAATTGTTATCATTTGTAGCAGTTTCAATGTATTTTTTATTGTCAGTCCTAAGCTCCTTAAAATGTATTTACATTTATCACAAAATTAATAATCGGTGTAAATAAATTTTCCCAGGACTTTGGTTGAACATATTTACTTGGAGTAGTGCAGATAATAATTTTTTAAATATTTAACCACTACCCCAAAATTTCTTATGAAGACAAACTACCAAACTCATTTTATTTGGGATGTTAAATATGTGCATTCAGAAATGCATCCATTGATAATTTTGTCTTTAGGCAGCACGATATATTTGTCAAGAAAAGTTTGAAATCATACAAACAAGTTTTCTTTTTTTTATTGAAGTTTTGATATGTCATAATCTTGTGTTTTAAGATAAATCAAAGGCGTATAGTAATGGAACTTTTTTAAAATATATTTTAATGAAACGAAAAGTGTATTTTTTTTCTTAGTCTTTATAAGTTTTGATACTTTCACAAAGAATTGATTCAATTACCTGTTGGAGGTTTTTATGTATCTGATTGTTATTGTTTTTTAAAAATTTTAGAATCGATTAAGTTCATTTTGTTTTGTTGTTATAAATATCATGTTTGTTTTTCTACAATAGCAGATTTGTTTGCTTTTCATATTTTCTAAATTATATAAAACTCCATTTATAGGACTTGAATATTTGATTGTACAAGTGTTTTGACAACCTTTTTTCCTTTTCTATTAGAATATTTACAAAACTGTTTTGAAACATGCCACTATCAATAAATCCTTTTACAAAATATATTTTGTGTTTAATTTAAATTTACTCAATGGGCTCCGTGTGAGCTAATGGAAAGAACAAGACAAATAATTCATAAATAAGTGAAAATACATCTTGACATCTAAAACAAATAACATAATTTAAATTAAGTAGTATTATTGTTGGCACACTCACCTAAGTGATAGGAGTAAAAATTGTTTGGTTAAAACTATTTTTTTTTTAAATCCACTACCACAGGTAGATTCTCCAGCTGAAGTGAAATTTTTTGAAAGGTTAAAGTGGTAGTGGGGCACAAAAAAGGAGCCTACCTAGTGGGTTTCTCTTAGCCTCTCCTACTCATTACTGATCTTAACTGCCGAGTGGTGTACCCTAAGGCCTCCGAGTAACCTGATTGAGGTTGGGTTGAACCCCAGTGGAAAACAGGTCTGGCAAGTTGGCTCCCAACTTAGTGGGCTGGGTATTTGAGTGTTGGTGATGAGCTAATTCATCATCAGGATTCGTATTTTGTGGCCTCATTTAGGGAAGGTTACCAACAAAAGGTCTACCTGAGGACCTAAAAGCGGCAGCCCTGTTACTCAGGTATAGGCGACGACAGGCTTAGTAAGCCAGTGGTTGAAACAATCCAAAGTACTCCAGAAGATTAAGTAAAATGGTTGCCAACCATAAGCTACGAATAAGGGCTCAACATTGGCACACTGAGTAAAAGAGATTGTAGATATGACGTATAAGAATATATGTCCTGTCCCTGAGGAGACCTAGGGGTGAGGAAATTAAGGAAAGTCTACATTTTGCATTCTATGAGAAACGAAGGAGGGATAAACTGAGTAGGCTTTGTAGTGAGAGAAGGGCTGCAGGCAGTGGGAGTAGGTGTAAATGAAATGATTAATAAAGAGGGTGAGATAAACGTATGCCCAGCAGAAGAAAAAGACAAGTTTGAGAAAGATCTAGAAGTGCATATGGGAAACAGTTGGTAGTTAGTAATGGAGGATCTTAACGCAAAAGTATGAAAAAAGAGGACTTGAGGTGTTAGGGAAAGAAGGTTGGGGAGAGGGCAATGAGGCTTAGAAAATTGAATTTAATCTGTAAGAAATAAATTGAAAGGAGCAAACACCTGGCATGAGAAGGAAAGAGAAAGCCTTAAGATAATTAGAAACAGTTGGGATGGTGAGTGAAGGTCAGTGACAGACTACTTTCTCATAGATAAAGAAATAAAAATGCAGACTGTTAACATCAAGATTATATCAAATGTGTCCTTAGCTAGTGACCACAGGTTGTTGTTGGCAGACAAAAATGGATAGGAATGTAAGAGAAATGTAGTAAGACCAGAAGGAAGAATAAATAAGGGTATGAAGGCTAAAAAATGAAAGAAAGCTGTACCCAATAAAGTAAAATAGCTTAATGCCCAAGAATAAGAATGAGAAGCGAGTAGTATGAGAAGCCAAGAATGATTGAATTCTAAATGGACAGAAATGCTGTAACAGGATGTGTAAGGAAGTAAGGTTTTATATAACCAGGTGAGAGAAAATACGTTAAAATGATGGATAAAGAAGGAAGACCGTCAAAGAGAGAAGATAAAGAAAGGGAACTATTAATGAAATATTTTGAGACGATGTTCAACGCAAAAGAGGAAGGGGATGAAAGTGAAACAGAGGAGCAGCAAGAAATAGAAGAGGAGGATTCATTAAAGAGTATGAAACAAATAAAAGTATCGTATGTTTAAGAATTGATTGTGGAAATGATAATAACGAGCTTCGGATGAAGCAGGAATAAAATGGTTATACAGGTTTCTGAGAGTGATTTGAAAAAAAGTACCGGAAAATCGTGGTTATAATAGATATTTTCTAGAAAGGAGAAGGAAGAGGTGTACAAACTTTAGGGGTATAACGCTGATGTGCCACTGTACAAAAATATAGCTCATATATAAACGTCACGCTATGCAACCGGGAAGCGATTGGGTCATTAAGAACGGGAAAGTACTGGACGGGTTGACAATTAGTGACCATAACTTGATCACTTTTGAGATTGAAGGAGATCTAGGGCTGCAGGCTGAAGTGGGAATAAGACCTAAATTCAACATCTGCAAAGCCGATTGAGAGAGATTAAAGAGAGAATTGGAGCTTCCAACAGAGATAGAAAAAGGAGGAAACGTAAATGTGAAAACGAAGGAGTTTACGAGAGCTGTATAAAAGGCGATGAAAGTGGCCCATCCGATATTCAAGGAAAAATTAAGGATAAGTAATAAACCCTGGAATGAGAGACTCGGGAAAAATCGAAAGGAACATGGAGTCGTGGCATGTTACTGGATATCTATAGAAGGAAGAAAGAAGAGTATGAATCTGCCCTAAGGCTAACTAAGAGGGGAAGCTGGTAGCGATACGTTCAGGAGGAGCTGAGAAATAATACTTGGGGCATACCATTTCAGATAGTGACCGGGAAGGTAAGCCCCAGCTGTGATCTCGACGCTGAAGACTCGTGGTGGGGACATGACTTCTTGCTGGGAAGAATCGGCAAGGATGTTAATTGAAACGCTGCTTCCAGACGATAATGTTGAAGACGACGAGTAACAAGAAACTGCAAGAATGGACATGACGAGGAACTACGACAACAACGCAGAAACAGATCCAAAAACACGGAAAGAGATTATAAGGTTGGTGGCCGAAATGAAGAGTATGAGGGCACCTGGACCTGATGTGATCAGAGTTGAGGTCTTTCAGAAAATCAGCGAACAGGTAGCGCTCTTCCTAACTAGTTTATTGAATTAATGCATGGACCAGGGCCGAGTGCCTAATGTATGGAAACAAAGTGAGGTAGTCATTCTTAGCTTGGGTGAGGACAAGGATTCGCAGCTCCCTAAATCGTACAGGCCAATCTGTTCATTGTGGAAAACTTTAAGAAAAGATCTTGTGTAACAGATTGAGGAAGCATCGTGAAATTGTTTGCATGTACCAGCAGCAGTATGGCTTTAGGAGAGGCAGATCTACAGAGGACGCTAACTGTGAGGCCATGAATCTTGTTCAGGGTTCATACGGTCTTTGAAAGACCTGGAATTTAATGTGTGTCTGTTCAAGGCCTGGAAAAGTCCTTAAATTGCTCTGGGCCTTGAAAGTCCTGGAATTTCCAGGTTTCAATATTTATTTTTGAAATGGTTTGAAGAGTGGTTTTAAAGACCGTGATCTAAGAATCACTGGGTTGGTAAATATCTAGTGCATCCACTTTGATCAAACGTTAGTTTTTGTCTCCTGTTTACTTTACTCCCGCTGCTCCTGTTTAGTTTGTTATTGCTTCATCAGCTAAGAGTAAGTTGCACCCATGGGATTGTATCTCTATAAGGGAAACGGTGTTAACTTCTCTGACAACTGCATTACATATTGTTGATGAAATACAATGTTATTTTCTTTAATTTCCTATATTTAAAAATCTCAATTCATGTTCATTCACTTATTTTTTGTAAGTTACTTTAAAACTGTCATTTTAATAATTCTTTTAGGATATTTGACTACCTATCAACACTTTTAGTACTTAAAGTACAGTTTTTGCATTAAATTGCCTGCCGATAACTAGTAGCTCATCTCCCCTCCACCTTAGCGCTCAATTTCCTGTTATATTCATACTACCATATATACTGAATCTAGAATGACTGCACTAACCAATAAATCAAGGAGAGTGAAGTAAGTGACAACAAAGCTTAATTAATATTTTTATAGTCCTCCATGTTATTAAATTTAGTGAAAAGTTGTTGTTTTCCATCTATTTAAAATTTTATATGGTTTATAAATTTTTTTTATTGGCGTGTTTACTTTAGGCATTACGAGAAATAACAGTTTTAGTCCTTAAAAAGTCCTTGAATTTATGTTTCATAGGTCTGTAAGAACCCTGCTTGTTGATAGGGGACATATCTGGAGCATTCAATAATTTGTGGTGGCCATCACTATTCAAACGGTTAAGGGAACTAAAATATCCGGAGTCTCTACAGAGTTTTTATGGACTACTGTAGGGAAGATATGCAACCCTGAAATGTCTAGGAATATCAATAAGTAAGAAACTTACGAAAGGCTGTCCCCAGGGATCGATCTGTGGACAATCTTTTGGGGCGTAGGGCTCGAACCCGTTTTGTTGGAAATAGAAGCACTCTCAGTTACGGCGGAAATGGTCGGTTTTGCAGATGACTTAATGATAATTGTTGAAGCCAAGTCAAGATTGAAACTTGAGACCAAGAGTAATGCGGTTTTCACTAGGCTGGACTCTGGGTGCAAGAGAGTCAAATTAGTTTGGCACCTGCGAAGACGATGTATATGCTGTTCAAGGGAGCGCTGAAGAGAGACCCTATGATAAGGATTGACAGACAAGTGATTAGACGAAGTGTAAATACCAGATATCTAGGAGTTACGATGGATGAAAAACGCGGCTTCATGATGAACGTGGAGAATATATGTGGAAGAGCCTTAATACTAATGAACAAGATTATTAGCATAGGACAGAGTCGGTTTAGACTACCCAGGCTTTGTATACGGATTTACCATCAAGCCTTATTAGTCTCCATCGTGGGTTATGAGGCCAGCGCTTGGGCACACCGGCTCAGACTGGTACGGGTTAATGTAAGATCTGAAGCCTACAGAGAACTATTCTCTTAAGACTATTCGGAGCCTATAGAACAGTTGCGACAAATGATTGTGTGTGACCCTAGATATCTGGCCACTAGATTTAGAAATAAGAAGAGAGCGGCTATGTACTGGCTACGGAAAAGGGAGTTAGATAAGGTTGCTAAAATGACAAGGGAAGGAGTAATAAATGGTATACAGGTGAGGGAATCATTGCTGGACGAGTGTCAGACAGAATGGAACCAAAGCACAACTGAGAGGAGAACTTATCAACTCTTTCCCGATGTCAGAAATCGCCTAAAATTAATTTTTTTTACAGCCTTCCCCTGGTCTAGTTCACTTTATCACTGACCATGGGCCGTACAGGGCTGTTCTCTACCTAAGACGCTTGACAGAATACATACTATGCAAATACGGAGGAGAGGCTACCCCCAAACACGTCGTACTGGAATATCAACTAACGGTAAAAGGGAAACGATGCAAGTTCCATTACAGACCAGCGCAATTGATCATATATTGCGTGACGTGGACAGGTGGGGTCTCCTAGATACAATCGCGAACGACGTGTCAAAGAGAGAAAATGACATATATATAACAAACATAAAGACCAGGAGACAGGTTGAACAAGACGAACAAACGGAAGACAGACAAGGTGATGAGACCAGTAACGACAGTGACACTACAGAAGGTGTCGACTTGACATCAGAGACAGAATCAGAAGACATACTATGAAACTGGAACCAAGACTTAGCTGAGACAAAACATAGATCTTACCGGCTGGCAGAGTGTAATGGGACGAGGAGCTCCGGTCATCCGGAGCCCAGCTGAGGAAGGCTCCCTTAGGATGTCAGTAGTGGAAACTGCTGAGGGACCTGAGGCAGCCGAGCTACCAGCAGGAATTAGAGTAATCGAATAACATCAAGAGGCGGAGGATGAAAACCCTCAACTCACATGATTTGGTCCACTTAGCAACAGGTGAGGTGCTGAACTGGGATGGTGGGGCTTCCAGTCCATCAAGGTTTCTTCATTGACTGTTATCAGTAGATGAAGAGACAAGAAAGAATATTAAGATGATCTGTGGCCACCGAGTTACAAGAAATGTATTAGGTTAAGTTTGTTTTAGTTGATATTTTCTTACGTTGTGTCATGTTTGGTTTTAGGTTCAAGGTAATGGTCTTAGCTAGAGGTAGGTGGAATGAAATTTCCGGTAGGGTGCCTCTCAGGGGGAGGATAGGGGGATACTCGCCCCACTGGGGCTCGCGTCTAACCGGGGACTGTTCGATCCGGAAGCGTTGGGACACTCATCGGGGCAGGGTACCGGGGGCTGTAAATTACCTGGGGCGGACCACCTATTAGGATAAAATTAGATGGGGAAATAGGGACACTTAGATTAGGAACTATAATCAACATCAAATTAGGTAATATGATTTCAAATTGGATAAACTATTAACTAGCGGATGTAAAGAAACAATGAGTTACAGTCCAGGCTTCAGGACAGAAAGTAATGATAAATAAATAAATATATAAATGTACAAAAATATATGAGAAGTTATTATAAAAGAGAATAAGAAATAAAATTAAATCTGGAGAGAAGAATAGTACGATTTTTGGAACAGAGCTCAACAAAGACTGGATTTTTGTCATACGGCAGCTTATGGAAAAAATATATGAATTTTGGAAAGCATGGTAATTGTATTTAAGGAGGTGGAAAAGGCATATGACAGCGTGGATAGAAATAAAGTTTGGAAAGTGATGGAGAAGACCGAAGTGGAAAAAGAGTTGCAATGAGAGCGAAAAGCATCTATGAGGATAAGAGGAGATGTGTTAAGATGGAGAGTGGGAGGATGTAGTGGTTTCGAACAAAAATTGAGTGAAGCTGGATAGTGCCCTTTCAACATTACGTAATATTTGTAATGGTAATGGAAATGGTCATGACTCATGAATAAGTGAGAGGAAAATTCGGGGAGGAGCGAATGAAAGCGATGATGTTTGCTAATGACTTGATGGTATGAGGAAAGAAATAAGAGGAAGTACAGGACAACTACAGCAATTAAATGAAGAAGTAAAAGAGTTTGGAATAAAATTTAGCATGATGAAGTGGGAAGTGATGGTAATAACAAGGAAGAGGAAAATGCCTAGTAAAGCTATAACTTCAAATGGAGTAGCGCTGAGAAAACTACCGACGTATAATATCTTGGAGGTGTGATTGAGGTGAAAGGTTGAAGTAGGGAGAATCAAGTGAGAAGAGGACAACAGGGAGAGTTATTCTATAGGTATGTAAGAAACCTTCTATGGAGCAGAGAAGTGCCCTTGGAGTGTAAGGAAGTGTAGTACAGAGCGTACTTTGTACTAATCACACATGCAGCAGAAACATAGACGCAAACATGGGCATTGAATGTAAGAGACTAGGAAAGTGTAGGCCATGGGAATGGAGTTTGGGAATAGTATGTTAGCTGTCACGTGGAGAAACAAGATTGGGAATGAAGTTATCCGGGAAATTGTTGGGGTACAGGAAGTGCAGCAAGACTGAGATGGTATGGACATGTATTGAGGATGAAGAAGGAGAGGAGGCTAAGAAAGAGATGGAAGGAGCAGTTAACAGTAAGTGTACACTTGAGAGGAAAAGAATGTACGCAATCACATGAGAAAAATGGTGGAAGAATAGAAACATATTATATAATTGATATAAAAGCTATCATATATACGTTAACGTATTCATACGTCAAATAATGTTATCTGCAGCTGTCACTTTTAATCGCTATTATTAATACCTATAAGGTTTCATTAATAATATTGCAAATGTCATCATTATTTTTCACAATAATATAAGTACGTGTGTATTTTCTCAAATGTTCTTCCTTTAAAAACTGTCTTGTAGTTACTCTACCTTTATCATGAAATGTAAATAAACTTACCTTGATCACATAGTTCAATTATGTTTAGGCATATCTCGCTATAAAATTGTCTAGTGTTGTGTTAACGATTGTTGTTTAATATCTTAATATTCAAAGATACGAATATTTGGCAAAGTTCATGATTGTGGAAAAATTTTGTGATTATATTTTACTCATCCACCCAGGGCTTTTTAATCTCTAGATCAATATCATCATCATCATCATCATCATCATCATCATCATCATCATCAACAACAACAACAACAACAACTATTTCCAACATGTATCCGGATCAATTTAGTAAAACTCGTTTTCTTCCTCTACCCATATGACTTTTTAACTGAAAGAGGAGCACAATTTAAACTTTACACCGCCATCAATGGACAGTGAGGTAATGTTTGAGGCTGGATTTAAAGTAGCATCAATCGTTTTCGCTCATCCCTGCTGAACAATAGGTTTAATTTTATCCAAAATAGTTGTTTAAAATGAGAAATGTTATTTATAGGCTGGCAATGAACAGAACATAGGGATAAAACTATTTATATTATGAACGATAATATTGACCTACTTTATTTTATTATTAATGTTGTTGAAAATAGATTAGCTGTAAAATATTGGGCGATTGAAAAAATAAACCATATCATTCATTTTATTGCATTTTAATTTAACATCTAACATTCACAGATAGACCTGACACAGAGAAAAATTACTTCTCCATTTATTTACTTCTCTTGCTTTTTGTTGTCAAAAAATATAATACGTCTTTACTTTTCGCATATTATATTTTTTCTTAATTTTTGAAAATCGATATTTTAAACCCAAAAGATAAATCTTTTATATCGATATTTTTACAATCGAAGTATCAATCGTGACTTGCGAAAATTGTGACGATGAAATAGCGGCTGAATGAATTCGCGTTTTTGCGTAAGAAATTAGTCTGGTAAATACGCATGCGCTAAAACTAATTAAGGAACGAAATATTATAAAATATTTATGATGTGGCATGCCATTATCTAAATAATCTCTTTTTTTAATTATTATGTGGCAGGAATGTCATGGTTTGTACTAAAATACAAACTGACATGTAATAGTGGTGAAAAAACATTGATAAATTCCTTGTTTACAAAACTGAATATTACATTTGCTCAATAGTATATGCTTAACTCTGTTGGGAACCGATCGCAATGAAGTTATTGTTGTGAGCTAGCACTCAACTGTTACGTCTCATAAACCGCGAATCATTGAAAGTTGTTTTGTGTTTTGTATTGTGTTTCAAGAAATAAACGCATGTCAGGCCTATTGTTTAATTAATTTTGAATTTTACGTTATGTTTCGAAAACGACTTTCATTGAAATTCAATGTAATGAAGCAGCAAAATAATGAAACCAAATCATCAGAGGATATTGTAAGAAATTTGACACTCATATTAAAAAAAAGCTCTAACTATTTTCAAATTAAACTATTTCAATGTTTGCACTTTTATTTAAATATGATTATATAAATAAGGTTAAGATTCCGAACAATTTCAATATATTATTTTGTTTGGTTTTGTTCTGTTAAAGTGATACAACATATTCTTATTAATTATATCAATACAAAGTAAGTTAACTTCCTTTTTTTTCAGTCGGAAGAAGACAAACGTTTACAGGAAGAGTTAAACATGCTGGTGGAAAAACTTTGCGTAAGATTTAATTTTATTATTGTGAGAAATTAATTAAATGTAGCCATAAGATAACATGGATCTGTCGTCACATGGTCTAAACTTTAAATCGGTGGTATTCAACCCTTTTTGTTCGCATATGCCAAGATATAATTTGTTTTCAATTTTGTACTCCCTAAAGTTGTTGCTGCATAATGTAAGCTATACAAATTCTATAATCTACATCTAAAATAAATAAATGGCCTCCCAAATCACATCCTTAACTTCTTGATTTCTTGTGACACTCTAAATTGGGTCCTGATTATTCACTGATTATCTTGAAATAATACATAGGCCTGTGTGTATATTTTTACATAGCTGTAGGGATTTTATATATATATATATATATATTACATTTTATGTACCCCTAAATGTATTAATTTACCCTTGTGTTACGCGTACCCAGGTTGAATACCACTTGTCTAAAGGCCAGTTCTCAAATGTCATTTTCAATTTATCATTTCCAATGAATACAAAATGATCGCCAGAACACTCATTTCATTAGACTGAATCATTATTTAAAGCTTTCATTAAAAGTGAAAAGGAGTTCTACTTTTGTTCATTTTTAATGATCATTATTGAAAAATTAAAACAAAATTAACAGCGAGAACACATACAAGAATTAATGAATTCATTTTTCTTTGAATTTAAATATTTACTTTAATCAAACACTACAGTGTGACCACCTGCGACCACTTGCAACCTTTTATTGGATTTAATCCTCAATTGTTTCATTTTCATGAAAAATGATACATGAGAACTGGCATATACAGACTGTATCCATAGGTCCATAATCTGGTTCGTAATAAATTGATGCCACAGTATCATATTGCTTTGTCTACAGAGTCCTGATCCGTAAGTCCTTACTCCATGGTAGCACACTGATTATAAGTTTGATACTTTCAGATAATGTTATATAAATATATTTATTATGATTGTGCTTATCCTACATTTCAAGTAAGCTACATTCTAGAAGTTTTCTCAAAAAAGTTGTTTTAATTTCGTTTATTAGCCAGCCGACAACTTTCTGCTTATTGAAGACAAATTTTCTTTGAAGAATTTTAACAAAGTTTCTTGTCTATCTCATTGGTTGGCACGGTCACGTGATTAAGGATACAGGCTGTGTAGACACAAATATAAATTCTATGGACACTGATTCTGTAGATGGGGCTTATTGCATCGCACTCTTGAATAAGAATAAATTTCCGGTGATGGGGAGATCAGGGCTCGAATCCCGGCCGAGTGCCTTAGGGTGTTCTTTCGTAAATAGTTTTACACTCTATGCAAATTCAGATACATTTCTTCTAAATTTGACTTTCCTCATCCCTATACCATTAGCCCAAATGGGTAGAAAAGTGGTGTGCACAAGAAAATAAAATTTTATTTTCCTAAATATACTTTAAAAAAACATATTTTTGCGCTAAACAATAACATATTAAGGCCTATATCATTTCTCTTAGCACTCACTTAAGGTTTTTCCTATTAAAATTGGACTGTAGCCCTACTTAAGCCATTATTGCGTTGTATCAAGGAAAAGGATGAAAAACTGTATCACCCGGCGCTCGAGTGTCTGAGAGATTTGATCCGCACTTCGACCACATCCATGACGAGTGTACCTAAGCCTCTCAAGTATCTTCGCAATCATTACAACACCATCAAGGTAAGATGTATTTTTTATAGGGTTAGGCCAACATATAACTTTTAAATTATTGAGATAGGGTTGGGGTGGGGGATTGGCCTCATGTTGTGGACAAGATCATTAGAGGAGTAAGACCTGCTTTAGTGGTGTGTGGTCCAAGGTGTCTCTCTATTATTAGATTAGACAGCTGATGGCAGGGAGAACAAAGTTCACATCCCGGTCGGATGTACTGAGGTTTTCCAATTTACCTCCACACAAATGCGGATACACTTCCTATAAATTCCATCTTCCTCATTAGTGTAATTAGTACATAAGCTATGCATATAACCTGAACATATAGTAAGACATGGTGCTATAAAAAAATTGGAGGAGTGAAGCTTCAAATTATTTTTAACCTACTCAGCGATATTTTGTTAGTTTGGATACGGGTGGGGTCAAATCTACTTGGTCCTAAGGGGGTAGGAAAGCAGATGAAGTTCAAGTACACAGAGTTCACTATAAGTGTAATCCATAGCGCCTTTAACTCAGAAAAAAATGATAATGTTTATGAAGTAGGCTAACTAAACTTGATTGTTTCTATTAAAATCCTTTCTAGGTTTTTTAAATGTAATTTCAAAGTTTCAATGGTCTTATGTGTCACTCTCGTACCATACTGAACTGCCGACAACGGGGAGATCAGAGTTTGAATCCTGGTCAGTCTTAGAAGGGTGATTTTTCATAAATAATTTTCCACTCTCCTTCACAAATGAGTAATTCTTGTAAATCATTTTCACTTCTCCTTCACACAAATGTAGGTACACTTCTTGTAAATCAAACCTTTCTCATCTCAAACACATTAGTGTAACTAGTACATATGTGTATAACTCTGAAAAAAAATGTATAAACTTGAAGAAGGTTCATTTTCAAAATAAAAACATGATCTTAAATGATTGTTATATGATAGCTTATTCTCTTTTTCTCAGGAGGTCTACCTGAGAATGAGGGACCCGGAGGTCCAGAAGTTCTGTGCAGATATCATCTCTGTGTTGGCGATGACACAACTGAATGAGACCGATCAGGCTGTAGAGAGAGACTGCCTCAAGTATTGCTTGTTGGGCACCAAAAGTGATGTCGGGGACTGGGGACATGAATACGTCAGGTCAATCCTCTGAACCCTTTACATTTAAGAAAGTGGAGTATCTTAGGCTGGGGTGACTTTGGGACTTTTTTGATGTTTTTCAAATATTACATGAAAACTATACATAGTTTGAAAGCCCCATCTATACTTTATTTATTTGTTAAGGCAAATCAATGATTACCATTATAGTTAAGTGAGAAATGAAATTTGAAGGTGTCATAAAGTCACTCCTAAATACAGAGTAATTTAATGATCTAAAGTGACCTGGCGGTCTAGAGTTAAGGTGTCAGACTTCTGTGCTGGGGGTCCAGGGTTCAACCTCGGTCTCGCACAAATTTAGCCGATTGCCAAACCCTTCCTTCATCTGTATTAATCACAACCTGTGAATGTGTGGAATACCAGCCTCCACCGTGGTTCGGATCCCACGTTAAACTGTAGGTCCTCCATTTCATCTCACAATCACCCTACCATTACGCATTAGCATAAGTGCGTAAGACGCAGTGATATAATAATAATATATATTATTCATGATCAATATATTCTACTGTGTTAATAACAGTAGGAAATAAAAAAAACAGTACAAAATAACCCTACAAACATAGAAAACTATGAACTTTTAATATTATAATGTTAAAAACCGATTAGACTTGGGAAAATTTGTCTGGTTCGGTCTAATATATATATATATATATATATATATACACACACACACAAATTAGCGGAATGGAAGTTTCTGAAACTTAACAAAGTGAGGCTAAAATATAAACATGGAAGGTAAAAATTCACAAATTGGTGGAAGTTTTGAAGTTCACTCCAAATGTGCACCATATTGGGCTGCCTGTTGCTGTATTTTTTGACACACTTGGGAAAACAGCCGTGGTGGGAGATACAGTCAACCCATTAGTCACAAAGCTTACGTTAAGTATGCCCTTGTTAGTGACTAGGTGAGGGTATACGGTTCTTGGGGGAGAAGATTCAGTATATAGTCCAATTTTCATAGGAAAAGCCTTATCTGACAACTAGACAAGTTGATTGGGGTCACAACTATAAAGCTCATATAAATAACAAGTTGGCCCCCTACTTTAAATCACCACCAAGCGTGGGTGGGCCGGGGGAGGGGGGATGGGGTGAACTGTTGTAATCTAAATGAGCTTTATAATATAAGCTCTAGACTTATGATCACATATTCATAGTATTAATGACTATGAAATAACACTAATAATATAATAAAATGCTATCAGTGCTGGCACAAAAAAAAAGTTTTAGTTTTCTAAAAGGCTATTTCTATGTTTTTAAAAAAAATGGGACCGTACTTTTATGCTTCATAAATGTATTGGCCTCATCGGGTCAAGAGATATTTAAACCTTGGTATTTAAATTTGGATACTAAACAAAATCACTTTTAAGAGTTTTTTTTCTAATCTAGTGGTTATACGACGTTTTGGTTTGAATCCCGGCAAGCAAATATAATTGATATGTGGTGTATCTTGAACTTTTTAAGACTTGGTAGTTAAGCCTGGTACACACTGCCCAATATCTTGTGTAAGCTCTGGTCACATTAATTGCACACAAGCTTAGACCAGAGAGTGTACATATGAAACCTATAATTGCATACAATATTTGAACAATATGATACTTATTATATATATATAATATTATAAAACAATTGTTACTTAATAAGTATACCATATAATCATTCTTTGGAAAAATGTAAGTATCTTGCAGACAAAGCTTTATCTAGGTTTTCATCTCAAAAATTCTACAGTAAAAATGTCCGATATTGGACATGATCTACCTCCTACAACCCCACTTCAGTGGCACAATGGTCTAGGGCGTCACTCTCGTGTTAAACTGGGTGCTGAGGACAGGGAGATTGGGGTTCGAATCTGGTCGGGTGAATGGAGGTTGGTTTTTCCTTCAATGCAAAGACTTGTAGATTAGCTCTAAAATTCTTCATTCCTATCCCACTAGGGTAATTTTCATATATGCATATAACCTGAACAGATAGTAAAGGATGTTCACACGACGCAATCTTGTGACCACAACTTCTTGTACAATATTTTTTTTGTGTGTGTACCAGTCTTAGTGCCATGAAAAACATAAGAATTTGAAATAAAATGTATATTATTTACAAGTTTAATAAATAGTTCGACTCCTCAGGCAACTGGAAAGTGAGATCGCCGAGGAGTGGATCCTGATCACAAAGGAGAGAAACGTGGCCACAAAGGCCCAGTTGGTGTCTATCGTAGATATGATTGTCAGCTTCGACATGAGTCACAACGCTGAGATCCAGGCATGTGATCTTCTCATGGAGATTGATGAAATTGACAGACTGAGAGATTATATAGATACCTCCAACTACTCGCGGGTTTGCCTTTACCTTATCAGGTTTGAAATAATTTTTATTTTCATCCCTTATAAACTATCCTCGATATCATATTTGTAATTCTAAAACAATATAAGGATAGGTGGCGTACGTAAGTGCGGCAATGAACTTACGAGTTCCTAATGCAAAGCGTTAGTCATCACCATCATCGTCAACTGTTTCCAGCGTGTGGCCAGGCCAATTTAATAAATGCCTCCATCTTCTTGTATCCTTCCACCATTCTTCCTCCTTTATTTGCTTCCACTCTTCTCCTCCCACATGCACAATTTCTGTTAGCTGCTTCTCCCATCTCTTGCTTGTTCTCCCTTCATCATTCTCTTTGACATCCTCATTAAATGCTCATAATTAAATAAGTAAGGAAATAAACTAAACTGCTGATGACAGAGAGATCAAGTTTCGAATCCTAGTCGAGTGTACATCATGCAAGTGCTGGTACACTTCCTCTAAATTCAAGCTTTATAATACCTAACTCATTAGTTTAATTAGTATATATTCATATAACCTGTGGTGCTAAAAAACTAAGTAAGTAATTTAAAATCAAATATTATAAAGCTAGCTGCTAAGTATAGCCTACATGGGATTCAAATAATTCTGCTAATTAATTTTCCACTCTTGTGAGTTTTGGGTATTAAAGAAAGCTTGGTTATGTATAAGGAACAGGGTTGTGTAAAGTTTTGAAAAGTCGAAGGTTTAATACATTTACTTTGACTTTCACACCCACAATTTACTTCGGATCATTTTAAATAATTCTAAAGATAAATTAAAACTTAATAAAACATATGCATTATAAAATTAAACGAATGTGAACAGTTTACACTTTACATTGCTGCCTCTGGACTAAAAATAAATGGCTGAGTCTTGAAAAAAATCAATCGTTATTCCAAATACCCTGACCTAGGTTTCATTATATCAGAACTCATCAGGAGGGAGAATTAAATGCACAACACAACTGTATAAAAGAGGAGACTCGAAAGGGAGGAAAAGTAAATATGTAAAGAATGATAGGACACTTAGATAGGAACATGTAAAAGGTTTAACATAAAGGACAAACACAGGAAATAGACATTGGATGTAAATATATAAGTTGCGTTGTGCATTTCACACTCTCCTGATGAGTTCTGATTGAACGAAACTTATGTCAGGGTATTGACCTGTAATGATCTTTGTCCAATGGTAAATAGTCAACATGTCTAACTCAAGTTGTATATTTTGCTTTGTTTAGCTGTGCGCTGTATGTTGATAAACCAGAGTACATCAAGATTATCAATCTTGTCTTGGACTTCTTCTTGAAATTCCGGGAGTACACCCGCGCCATGTGTCTCGCCATGAACCTTAATGATTGCAAGCTGATGACACGAATATTTGAATCATGTCAAGATGAGTAAGTGTTCATAAATAATTATGTAAAGCACTGGGATAAATACTTGGTGGTGTGAGGCGTGTAAGAGACCTGCTATGGAGAAAAAAAGTGTCTATTAAGTGTAAGGAAGTGTTGTACAGGGTGTACTTTGTACCCATTGTCACAAATACCCACAGCAGAAACATGGACATTGAATGTAAGTTTGTTGGGGGCCTGTTGGCTGTCATGAGAAACAGGATTAGAACTGAAGTTATCCGGGAAAGAGTCAGAGTACATGAGATAGTAGAGGAAGCAAGACCGAGATGGTAGGGGTTTGTAATGAGGATGTTGGAGTACATGAGATAGTAGAGTAAGCAAGGGTGAGATGGTATGGTCATGTAATGAGGATGTTGGAGTACAAGAGATAGTAGAGGAAGCAAGACTGAGATGGTATGGTCATGTAATGAGGATGTTGGAGTACAAGAGATAGTAGAGTAAGCAAGGGTGAGATGGTATGGTCATGTAATGAGGATGTTGGAGTAGATGAGATAGTAGAGGAAGCAAGACTATGGGTATGGTCATGTAATGAGGATGTTGGAGTACATGAGATAGTAGAGGAAGCAAGACTGAGATGGTATGGTCATGTAATGAGGATGTTGGAGTACAAGAGATAGTAGAGTAGGCAAGTGTGAGACGCCACATTACCCAGTAGAACCAGCAGGCCACTGCAACCGAACTTTAGTCCGGTCACCTGAGGATCACTCAGGGACCCAAGAGGAGCTTTCCAACATTGATACAAAGATCCCCACTAGAACACTGAGGCAGACACCAATACTGCCACCCAAGAAGACACAATCATGGCAGAAAGGAATTTCTACGATGTGTTTATAGTCCTAGAAGACATCAAGAGGGTCGCTTCAGGGGCATGATATCGCCATCCAAGGACTTAAACAAGGCTAGCCAGGCGCACAACCGCTCAGACATGTACAGCTTTGAACTTCTCAACCCTGACGGCCCAGCCGGTGTTCCAAGGAGGGATCAGTCCCAGTCCAGATTCTTGGGCATCCCTCAGATCATCAGACACCGAGCTCCTTCAGGCAGAAGACACCGCAGCACTTGCCTTGGCTCTCAAGGCAAGGTCAACAGAGATTTCACTTGGACGGGATCTCCACCAGGCTCGAAATCTCCTTGTGATGATTATGATGTATTAACTGTCGCTGCCAGAAGGAGCCAAATAGATTTTGTTGCACCGAGTCAACGTGGTCTACATTGCCCTGACATTGTGATGGATAACAGTGCTAGCGGCATCAGGCGACATGACTTCACATGGGATTCTACCTCAGGGGTGTAAACCTCCGGCCCCATCACAGCCTAAGACGATCTACAAGGATTTCACCCCGCGAGGGCCAGAGTGAGGTGGATCTGCAAAATGTAGATGCCGCAGGTTAAGGACATCCCTCCGCAACTATAGATAAGATTGCATCTAATCTTAAGATCCCCATACTTGTTCTTATAGCTTTGTATTATTAATATAAACATATATCTTTATAAGGAAAGCCTCTTTTCACTTTATGAGGTAATTGTATTATATTTGGAAGAAGGTACAGGAAAGGTGGATAAAAACATATAAAAGGGAATCAATACAATAAGGCTTTTACAATGAAAAGGAGAACACAGTTCACACTTTATAAACATATATATAATTATTTGGAGGTACAATAAAGGAATGGCTTTGGCTTGGCTACGTTTGTCCGCTTTCAGCTGCCCCTCCCAGGACCTTCCACTCATTGTCAGCCAAAAGACTATAAAAGGTGGTGTGTCATAGTCCTCAGGACCCAGTTGGAGGCAGGCAGACAACCCAACATTAAACTATTGTAGTTTGTTAAATATGTGGTACGCATACTAACAAGAACAACGTCTTGTCCACACATGTGATTGTGATAGGTTGTCTACACGTTTATTTGTACCTTAGGTCTCAAGATTTTATTATAAATGTACAGGATATTCTTTCTGTTTTAATGCTTATTGTCAACCTCAGTGGTCTTGGGTGAAAGTGCTTGCTTGTGCACCCATGTTCATGGTTTCAAACCCAGTCGGGGTCAACAAATTTTTCTTGAGCAACAAAGGGGAAGTAAAGCTGTTGATCCTGTGTCGAATGTGGCTTGTAAAAGAATCCTGAAAGTTATGTAAAAATACATTTTCCTGACACTCACTCTCTCTCATAGAGATTTTCATGTGCTGATAAATAATCAGGCGGTTCAAAAGTGCACGTTAAATACCTCTAATAAGTAAAATAAAAATTGTTTATCTGTAATATACCTATGTTTGTACCACATTTTATGGGGTCCTCAGGAGTATCCGTAAGCAGTTGGCATTCCTCTTGGGTCGCCAGCAAGTGGTTCTGGACCTTGATGAATTCCCAGATGGCAGTGACTTGAAAACGGTCATGTCCAATGCGCACATCAACGATCACTTTCTCAACATGGCAAGAGAGGTGAGGCTACTTTATTCACATTTGTAACTTAAGGTAGGATGGAAGGTAATGCAAGCTAAGAACAGTGAGTATTATTTTCAGTTTTTATAACAAAAACATTTTCGGCCAAAACAAAATATAAAATATTACTTTAGTATATAAATTATGTTTAATTTTCAACATAAAGTAATTTCATGATTCATGACCCTCTGTGGTCTAGTAAACAAAGTTTATGGCTATAGATCCAGAAGTCCTGGGTTCGATCCCCCACAGTTTCAGATTCTCTGTGAAGAATTGGGTCTGGAACGGGTTCAATTCAGCCTCACAAGGACGAATGTGGAGCTACTTGAATGAAAAAGTAGTGTCTTTGGTATAGAAAATTGAGATTAACAGCTGGAGGGTTCGCTGAGCTTACCACATGTTAACCTCTATCCACAGAAGTTGACACTAGGTATGTTTTTGTGGTTGACCTGGTATCGATGTTAACGAAATGCTTATGGCCGAGACAATACTAGAGCTTGGTTTAGTAATGTTTTTCTTGACCAGACTAAACAAAACAATATGGTTACAACTTACGACCAATGAGCCGAGAATTTGTGCGCCAATTTCAAAACAGCATCACTTCTTAACGATTTAAACGAGTATAATTTTGTAGTCACTGGATTTTAAGTTTTTATAAATTAAAATGGACAACTACTAGCTAGAAATACATTACAGTAATTAGGTACTTAAAAATTGATTAGTTATGGATAAAAAAAAGAGAGTATATATATATATAAAAATATGACTACAAAAAGTGAAAAGAGTTTTTTTTAAGTGTTCCTAGCGACTCTAAACATTATTTTAGGTGCTCTCGTAACTTGATTTTTATCTCAGCTTGACATTATGGAGCCAAAGACACCGGAAGATGTCTACAAGACGTGGCTCGAGAACTTGGTGATGCGTCCCACGTTCCTTGCAGAGTCCAACATTGACTCGGCCAGAAAAAACCTCGCCTCTACCTTTGTCAATGCCTTTGTGAACACTGGGTTCGGCACAGATAAACTTGTCACCGGGGAGGATGGCAAGAACTGGATATACAGGAACAAGGAACATGGTCAGTCAAAGTGGTTTCTTCCCCCCAAACTCTTATATGCTTGTGTTAAAAAAAATTATTATTATTATTATTATTATATTATTATTATTATTATTATTATTACAAGAAATAAATAAAAGATTTGTTTGTCAACCTATTGTATCTCAATTACTTGCTTAGCATTTGGCAGTAAAATTATTAATAAAAGATTATAGGGTTTGATATTCTTTCCTTTTCCAAACTCATTACATGACCATACCCTCCCATTCTTACTTCCTCTACTATCTACTGTACTTCAACATCCTCATTACATGGCCATACCCTCCCACCCTTGCTTCCTCTACTACCTCAACTACTCCAACATCCTCATTACATGCCTGTACCATCTCAGCCTTGTTTCTGTTAATAGCTCATGTATTCCCTGTACCTCCACTCTTCCCTTTTTATCTTCATGGAAGTATTAAATATGGCATGGCTGACTCGTTACGATAAAATTTAGTTATTTTTTGTATTGTATTTAGTGATGTGGAAATCCACTTTTTTTTTTTAAATTCCAAGTCAAACCAAATTTGATTATAAGAACAATTTTAAAAACTGAATTGAAGTTAGAATACTTTTTTAATGCTTGAAATAAAAAATATTTTTCATAATTATTTATCATTAAAAACTAAATAATCCATATCATTTATAAGATATTTTGTTGCAAAAAATGTCTACGACATATTTTTACCGAAGCTGATAAATTAAATCATTATCTTAATTCATAGCTAGAATTGGGTCAAATCCACTATTTTATCAATCTGAATCTCCAATTTACCTCCAAATCTAGGAAAAATTATGAATATAAGAGGAAATATAAATACAATAGAATAATATAAAATACAAATAGTAACTAAATGGTAATATTATTTCTTATGATCCGTTAATTATAACATTCCTACATTCAGTTAAGTGTTATACTACCTGTTTGTTGAGCTTGTACTATAATTATGTTGGTTCTTAGCCACCAATAAGTAGAGAGCTCTAAAATAAATTTCACTTGGAAAAAAATATATATATTTTTAAGGATATGAGTCTCGAAACCAAATTGTTTTGAATCTTTGAATCGCATAGATACTTAAGGATTCAAGTGATTCGAGGGCTCCATCCTTAATCACAACATGAAATTCAATTACTGCAGGATTTTGTAATAGTAACATTAAATTTTGATGAACATAACTTTACAAAATGAAAAATATCGAACATAAATGTGTATTTTAACCTTCAGTATTTTTATTGGCAAAGCCTCGTACTTGTATGAATGTAAATGTGTATTTTTAATTTTTAACCTTCATTATTTTTACTGGCAAAGCTTTGTAATTGTCAAAGTTAAAAAAAAAAAACTCAGAAGAAAAGTCAAAACTTTGGATAAAAGTCCAAGGCTTACAATCTTACAAGAAAAATGTGGGCCCGAGATCACAATTTTTTAACAATACAAAACATATTACATCAAACTCTTTCTTAAGCAGAAAAGAGTAAAACACAGAATTAGTGTTTTACTCTCCTCTGCTGAAGAAGGGTCTAATGTTCTTCAAAAATGTATGTAACATGTTCTAATCGTGAACTTTTGAGGCCACAATCTTTCTGGTAGTTGTGTAGGCCTTGCACTTCCATCATCTTTTGATGCCCATTTTTTTTCTTTCCCTAATTATTTTTTGTGTTAGGCAAGATGAGTGCCGCAGCTTCACTAGGTTTGATCCACCTGTGGGACGTAGACGGAGGATTGTCTCCGATCGACCGTTATCTTTACGGCAGCGATGATTACATCAAGGTACAACAACTTGGATTGTCATATTAATTACTATAGCTTCACCAATCAAAATATATAGAGCTAAAATACTCTATTTATGGTCACCTAATCTCATTCTGACCTGTAATATAGATTGAAGTGGATTGAACCCAAAGTAATTGATTTGTAAGTTGTAGAAATTGTTTAGATAGAACACTAAAAAACACACATTTTTAAGGACAAGCTTTCACTGTCACGAACAGGTTTCATCAGGTCAAGAGAGTAGACTGATGCTCTTGGTTGAACTGCAAGGTTGAAGTCTAGGAAGTCTACTCTCTTGACCTGATAAAGCTGTCTGTGATAGTGAAGGCTTATCCTTAAAAATGTGTTTGTGTGTTTTTTAATGTTATATCTAAACAATTTCTACTCCACTATCAATGAGGTAAGTGTGCTGGATATCCCTCCTAATTCAAACCAGATTTAGCCTGGTGCTCTATTTCAAATAACCTTAAACCTAATTAATTATACTATGATGGCCATAAGAACAATATCTCTTTTGGGGAAAAAATACTTATGGTACTGCCGGGAATCGATTCCAGTATATCTAGATTAGTAGCCAGAGTGCTAACCACTAGACTAAGAGGCTGATTTGAAGAAGTCTTATTTTATATAAGGCATATTATATTTTTTATATGGGTAGAATCTGGATTTTCGTTTTACATCCGAATCTTGGGGAAAATTATGGACATAAAAGGAAACAGGAATATAACAAAATAATATAAAAGAGAAATAGTAACTAAATGTTTTTGTTAAAATGCATTCATTATAAAATTCATACATTCAGTTAATTGTTAAATTAATGGTCTGGTTATTAAGTTTGTCTAATAACTATGTTGGGACTGAACCACCAATAATCAGTATTAAAGCTCTAAAAACAAATTCAAATTTTTGGAAAAATAATTTTTCCAAAATCTTGAATCTGATATTTTAAAATCTCAAATCTAAGATTAGTTCCACCTTAGATATATCATTATGAATGTAAAAAAAAAAAAAAAAAAAAAAAGTGTCCTGACTTTGCTTCTTGACAATTGTGTAATATGAGTGATGTTTCTGACAGTCTGGGGCCCTTTTGGCCCTGGGTATTGTGAATTGCGGTGTGAGGAATGAGTGTGATCCAGCCCAAGCTCTGCTCATGGACTACGTGCTTCATTCCAGTAACACACTCAGGATTGGATCCATACTGGGTAATATTGCTTCACAGGAGAAATTCATTTTAAAACAAATAAATGTCTTCAACTACTCAGCGTCATCATTTACTGCTTCCAACCTGTGGCCGTGTCAGTTTTGTACAATTCCAATATCACCAATAATTATTACCATCACACATAATATTTTTCAACTTTCATCACCTATTAAAAATAATGAAAAGAAAAAAAAATCCTTGAAGATTAGGTAATGAATTAAACAAATAGTATATCTTCACATTTAATAGATAAAATGTTTTAAGTCAAGTGCATTCTATTCAATAATTTTTTTTTTTTTTTTCATGTTTATTTTAACTTACCTACAAATCCCTAAATGTTGTTTAGTCAGGGAAATTTGAATGCTTGGATCAGGGAGAAGTTGGGGAGTTTTCTTCTCGAGATTTCTTGGCCACCCTGTTCTGGAAAGGCCTTGGTTGAAACCACTATTTTTGTTTCCTTGATACACACTTCATTATTCTTTTTCATACAATTAAACATAATTTTGAATTTTCAAAAATATTCCTTTTTATCATCATAAAAATACCGAGGTAGAAAATTTAACTAAACAAAACCACTTCATACAAAGTGTGCTTCATTAAAGCATAGTTGCTTAATAATGTTATATACCCTCTTCAGGGGCCAAATAGTCCAAGGTGTCACACTTATACTGGCCTGCTTACGACGGGGAGATTGGTGTTTTGAATCCTATTTGGGTCTTTTGAAGGTGTTTTTTTCTTCCACACAAATACAAGTGGACTACCTGTAAAATGCTTCTTTCTTCATCCCTTCCCTATTTGAGTAGTTATAATACTCACACAGCCTGAACAGGTAGTAATACACAATGATAAAAAATAAAATATTTTACTTGAGTTGGGGTTGAATCCACTATTTTATGAATCTGAATATCTTAATTTACCTTCTAATCTTGAAACTAAATCTTGTAAAAAAATAAATAATCATGAACATAAGATGAAATATAAATATTATAGAATAAACTAATGTTAACTAAATGTTAACATTCTTTCTTATAATCCATTCATTATAACATTCAGTTGAGTGTTGTAATTATTGCTCTGGGTCTGGTTGTTAAGTTCATCCTATAATTATAATTGGTTCGGAATCGACAGATAAGCAGGTTAAAACTCTAAAACAAATTTCACTCGCAAAATTGGAAAAAAAAAGTTTAATAATTCTAGTCTATTCTCCTAAAAGATTTGAGCGTCCTATCCCTAATTTTGACATAGTTTTAATGTTTTTAATGGGGATAGCAGCGAGTTTAAATTCTTCATTGACTGTTACCAAGGTCTGGGCTTGGCCTACCGGGCTCGTGTCGTCAAGATGTGGTGGAGCTGATAGTTCCTGTCCTCAGTGACTCTCACTCAACCCGTGAAGTGGTGGCGATTGCGGCCCTCGCCTGCAGTTTAATCACGTAGGTTTCGGCTCCGGTGAGGTCACCTCCCCGATCCTGCAAGCGCTCATGGATATGGGTCCAGAGGATCTGGAAAACACATATGCGAGGTTCCTGCCGCTGGCCTTAGGAATCTGCTACCTTGGTCAGTTTCTCATTATTTACTTTGGTGGAAATTAGCATTGGTATCGGAGAATAGCCATTTCACAAATTAATTTAAATATATTTGTAAAATAGCTCCAGTATAAAGCATTCGTTATTTAACAATAAAGCACGGTGTGGTTAATC
This sequence comes from Timema cristinae, assembly GCA_039000515.1. NCBI lineage: Eukaryota > Metazoa > Arthropoda > Insecta > Phasmatodea > Timematidae > Timema > Timema cristinae. The sequence continues at coordinate 63,594,108 of JBCFYV010000003.1, read as the reverse complement.
CAAACCTGAAATTTCCAAATACGTTTGAATAATCAAGGGACAGTAGAAAAACAAAACTATGAACAACATTTTCTAATGATTAATTTATACATAATCATTCATAAATTGACTCATCAGTCTACATTCATATGTTTTACTCTTTTGGCTTTATATATTTTTTTAATCTAAAATCTTTTAATTTATTTGAATTTGAATATCAGTTTAGATTCATAGACTATTCCTAGTTTGCTAACTGCACACAATCTTTTGAGTTCACTTTTTCTTTTTAGTAAATTATATTTTAATATTGGCATCAAGAATAACCTGAGTTGACCTCTGGGACCTTGGGGTAATGTGCTCGCCTCAGGACCCGATATTTGTGGGTTCAAACCCAGCCGGAGGACGGATTTTTCTTAAGTGATAAAAATATGTAGCACAACTTCCTTTGGAGGGGGAGAAAAGCAGTTGGTCTCTTATGTGTCATGTAAAAGAACCCAGGAAGGTATGTGAATATACCTTTCCGGCAAAATTGGTAGGCTCTTTCACTCTTAGAAATTCTCATGTGCTGATATAATCAGTTGGTTCAGAATGTGCACATTAAATACCTCATATAGATAAATAAGAATATCATGGGAGAAAAATTACCTCTTGTATAAACTAGATCTTTGTTTGAATCTTTAAAAACAAATGAGACCCAAATGCTTCGGAATTGTTGATAGTAAAACGGTCACTGTGATTACGTTTGCAGCAGTATGCAAGGTTTTATTTCGTTCTTTTGCAGGTCAGAAGGACGCAATCGAAGCGACGAGTGCCACCTTGGAGGTCCTGCCTGAACCGTTTAGGTCCATGGCTCAAACTATGTTGCAGATATGTGCTTACGCTGGCACTGGAGACGTTCTCGTGATTCAGGAACTTCTCCACATTTGCAGTGAACATTATTCACAAGAGGTTCTATTTAAAAAAAACATAACGTTTGCATCTCTTAAAGTCACAATATAGTTTTTAGCTCTTTCAATATTCACTATTTATCTTTTAAAGGAAAACCTCTTTTCGCTTTTTTTAGGTATTTAGTTATCAATTTTAAGCAATTGGTAAAATAAATTATGCAGACCAATATAATTAATCTACTAACAGTAGTGTCTTCTTTGTTATTTATGACAAACACAAAAATATAATTTGTCAAGGGCACCGAGCCTTAAACCTCTGTTTATAAATTCCATTGTAAATATTTTCACTTTAATTAAAATTGTCAATTTTTAAAGATTTGATGATTCAAATTTACATTCAAGATTTAAAAGAAAATGTAAGATTCAGATTTGAGAAATATAGAATTCGGGCCATCTATAATATATTTATGATAGTAGCTATGGTGGCCAATCCGACACCTTAGTTCTGTTGGTAGTGTCTCTCTTCTACTGAGCTAAGGGTACCGGGTTTGATTCCCGGCATGCTCAAAAAATTTATCAATTGTGAAATGTGTGTTTACCCTTTCACATTGATAAATTAATGGCCAGGGACTGGATGTTGTACCTGTCCTAGTCTTAAGATAGATTATAAGGCATATGAAGCTATGACAGACCGGTAGTGGAAAATATATGGCTTGACTAAAAAACTGACTCAGGCCACATGCCGAAACAGTAATGGATGTGAGAAATTTATGGTGGCCATTTAAAAGAAGATTTACTGTACAACCAGTACTGTTTCCAGCCTATAGTTCGGGTCAGTTTTTACTTCGAGTTCCCCCCCCTCCACCCCCATCGGCTGGCTCGGCTTGTAGCTAGTTATAAGAAGATAAAAGTTTGAATATAATACTTTTTAATTCATTATTTCATGAACTATAATATTTCTTGTTGACATGAGTATGAAACAAAAAACAATAAATTAATAGTTTTTGTTATTTTAAATAGTCATCAAAAAACCCCAACCATCGACTAATCCTTTAGAAAGTTTTATTAGACGTTTTAGATAACTCTTTTTGATCAAATGAATAGTTTTACGAAGCAAATAAAAATTATTTCTACAACGATTGACATTAGTGACCTTCAATCAATGTTTGCAATGCATTTTTTTTTTAAGCTGCTCCAAGAGACTGTTCATAAGTAAGTGGAAGTATGTGTGGTCTTTAACAGTGGTGAAAATATGGCGAAAATAACAATTTAAAAAAAAAAGAAATATTTTCAAGACACAGCTGAGTTACACCCTGGTCCAACAACCCTCTCCCACCTCATCCCATAAAAAAAATTGTATGAGAAACCATTACATGAATTGTAAATCACATGCTTTTTAACTGACTTTTGATGTGTCACAGGAAAAATATGAGTCTATATCGAGGAATATCGAGAAAAAAGAGAGTAAGAAAAATGTAGAAGGGAAAAGAATCAAGATTTATCTTCCATGCAAGGGGTGGCTACCTTAGGAGTGGCCCTTATCGCTATGGGGGAGGAAATTGGAAACGAGATGTCCACCAGAATATTTGGAAATCTGGTGAGGGTCACAACTTTGTTTGTATTCTGGGAACATAATTGGTAGGAAAATCAAATTTGATACCCTAGATTCTTACTCAATTCATTAGAATTGATAATCAATCTTAATATCACAATTTTGGATACTTTGATTCCTAGCCCTCGAAGCCAAGGAAATGAAAGTTATGGTATTCAAACAAAATAGCAATAATGAGAATTGATTAGTTTATGTTTAAGGGTGTGCAAAGAATTGACTTGTCTTCGAAACTTCGAAACAAAGGTCTGCTTCGACTTGGCTTCGAAAAAAATCCAGCTTCAAAGCTTTGTCAATTAAATATTGACAGCTATAATATTCGGTTGATGGTCAATTATTGCTATTTATACATAATATAAAATAATAGTAATTGGCTAAACTCCTAAGTAATTGAATTGTAAGTTGAAATTAAGCTTGATTTATTAGATTAAAATGAAATATTATTAACAATAAGTATAATAAAACTTTTTTTAAGTAATGTCAGTACATAAGGTACAATAAATAACAATATATTTGTCTAGTGTAAAAACACTAAAAAAATCAACCTTCGATTCGGCTTTGAGAATATTTTAAATATTAAATTCGAGTTCGCTTGGAATTGAAAAAATGGACTTCACACAACCCTAATTGATTTGCAAGTATTAATTGTAGATTCAAATTTTGATATAAACCTATCAAATCCAAATCAATAATTTATTTGTATTCAAAATATTGAATAGACTCCGAAGCTCTCCATTATTAAGAGTTGGATTCGAAGGATTGCACAGGCTTATTCCTTACTGAAGCTTACATGCTAGCATGTTTGATTTACTCTAACATCCGCCTGTATTTGTGCTTCGAGGGAATATACAATGAATAATCTGCCTGTATTTGTGCTTGGAAGGAAGATACAATGAATCATCTGTCTGTACTGTGCTTCGAGGGAAGATACAATGAATAATCTGCCTGTATATGTGCTTGCAGGGAAGATACATTGAATCATCTGTCTGTATCTGTGCTTGCAGGGAAGATACAGTGGAATCATCTGTCTGTATCTGTGCTTGCAGGGAAGATACAGTGAATCATCTGCTGTATTTGTGCTTCGGGAAATACAGTGGATCATTTGCCTGTATCTTGCTTGCAGGGAAGATACAGTGAATCATCTTGCCTGTATTTGTGCTTGCAGGGAAGATACAGTGATCATCTGCCTGTATTTGTGCTTCGAGGGAAGATACAGTGGATCATTTGCCTGTATCTGTGCTTGCAGGGAAGATACAGTGAATCATTTGCCTGTATTTGTGCTTGCAGGGAAGATACAGTGAATCATCTGCCTGTATTTGTGCTTCGAGGGAAGATACAGTGGATCATTTGCCTGTATTTGTGCTTGCAGGGAAGATACAGTGGATCATCTGCCTGTATTTGTGCTTGCAGGGAAGATACAGTGGATCATTTGCCTGTATCTGTGCTTGCAGGGAAGATACGTGATCATTTGCTGTATCTGTGTGCAGGAAGTACATTGAATCCTCCTGTATTTGTGCTTGCAGGGAAGATACAGTGGATCATTGCCTGTATCTGTGTTGCAGGAAAATGCGAATATGCTATTTGTCTTCAGGGAAGATACAGTGGATCATTTGCCTGTATCTGTGCTTGCAGGGAAGATACATTGATCATCTGCCTGTATTTGTGCTTGCAGGGAAGATACAGTGGATCATTTGCCTGTATCTGTGCTTGCAGGGAAGATACAGTGGATCATTTGCCTGTACTGTGCTTGCAGGAAGATACATGTATTTGCCTGATTGTGCTTGCAGGGAAGATACAGTGGTCATCTGCCTGTATTTGTGCTTCGAGAAAAGATACAGTGGATCATTTGCCTGTATTTGTGCTTGCAGGGAAGATACATGAATCATTTGCCTGTATTTGTGCTTGCAGGGAAGATACAGTGGATCATCTGCCTGTATTTGTGCTTCGAGAAAAGATACAGTGGATCATTTGCCTGTATTTGTGCTTGTAGGGAAGATATGGCGAATCATCCGTTCGTAAAGCCGTACCACTGGCGATCGCTCTCAGTTCCCTGTCTAACCCGGTCCTTGCTGTTTGTGATGTGCTCAACAAGTACTCGCATGACATAGACGAGGAGGTGGCGTACAATGCTGTCTTGTGTATGGGTCTTGTAGGGGCGGGAACCAACAATGCTAGGTACAGTTATAACACGTCCAGTCATTTATCTAGACAGTAATCCTTGCGAATCTGATTAATTAATGAGAGGTCATCCAAACTAAGTAAAGATCCAGATTAGTATAGCAAAAGATAGCTCAAAAATACCAAAAAACATATAACACAATTGAATGGAAATTTTAAGGATATAGGTGGTGCTGATGGAAACTAATATATCACTGTAGAGCCGTCAATATTTCTTTTTGCCTGATATAAAAATACATATAACTTGTACAACTGTATTAAATTTATTTAAAAACTTGAATTTGTGTGGTCATAATGGTTTTCACAAAAATTGTATTTATCACATTATCAACTGCTTCCAGCGTTTGGCCTCTCTTATGGTCTTTTTCCTATATAATTCATCTTCATCTTTCTTACATGCCCATACTATCTCACTCTTGCTTTATGATGCCCACACAATTTCCTAATGAAACATTCTCGACTTTGTTACTAAACATGTTAATTTAATTCCACTGTATCATAATGACTTAATTTTGCATTCTTAACCCAAAATATATTTTTTAATGCTTGTACCCTTCGTTTACCTTAAAAAGTCACAAGTTTAACATGCATGCTTCTACTTAGGCGCAGCTTATAAGATGGGGACATAGTGTAATCTGTAGAGGTAGGTATGCTACTTTTCAGGGTAAACCTAGTGTACACACCTGCCCGAGTACATCTTTCACGGAGTGTCTGCTACAGTACGTAAGTGTGTTACAGACTGGTAACAATGCTGCGCCACCTGGCGCAGTACCATGTCAAGAATCCCACCCTCCTGTTCATGGTGCGACTAGCGCAGGGGCTGGTTCACATGGGCAAGGGGACACTCAGCTTGTCACCCTTCCACAGTGATCATCAAATCATGAGCCCCGTGGCCTTGTCGGGGCTGCTCGTCGTCCTGGTCGCCTGTCTCGATGTCAAGAATCTCATCCTGGGTCAGTCCCACTACCTGCTGTACTGTCTGGTGACCGCCATTCAGCCGCGCTGGCTAGTCACGCTAGATGAGGAGCTGCGCTCACTCGCTGTTCCTGTCCGTGTGGGACAGGTAAATGTTTAACTAGTTGACACCATGGGGGGTCCCGCTTCTACTATGAGTGTGCGAAGCTTTGACCATAATTAAACCTCGCCAAAAATAAAATATTGACAGATTTTTTGTTGTACATCATTGTATCTTATTAATGATGAGTTATGGTTGAGGAGGGTTGAATTTAGAGGAAGTGTACCCGCATTCACATGGTGGAAGAGTGGAAAACCATGTAGGAATACTCGATTTAGATTCAGCTATTGCCTCTTTAATTGGTTATATACACCCTTTTCACCCTTAAATGTAGCAATCTCTCCTCGAAATATTAAATATTTTAGGTTTGAGAATGAATAACTCAGACATTTATATTCAAATATTCGTATACCCCTAGAGATTATAAAAACAATTGTATAATAAAAAAAAATTCTGTATGATTTTAGTCCATAAAGTTATATAAATGATTAAAATATAATCCTTTTCAAGTTTAAAATAGATCCGAACATTAATCCGGTATAGAGAATATTTAATATATTTGATTAGAGTTTACATTGAATTGAACTACATCTAAGTATTGTTGCTTTCAGGCGGTGGATGTAGTTGGCAAGGCCGGTACTCCCAAGACTATTACAGGAACTAACACCCACAATACACCGGTGCTGCTAGCTATCGGGGAGAGGGCAGAGTTAGCAACAGAAGAGTATATTCCTCTCTCGCCAATGCTGGAAGGAATCGTCATTCTGCGCAAAAACCCTGTTGTTGCTTGAAAAATTTCTTATCAAGCTTCAGTAAAGTGATTTGATATAGTTTTTGATAACGATAACTACGCTGATGTATCAGCGCATGGAAGACTGAACTTTAATATCCTTTTTGCAATGGTGGCTAGTATCGATGTTGTGTTATTTATTGTTACCTTTTTGTTGGCCATTTTTTGCAAATATAAGATCTAAATGTGTATTAATTAGTTTTAAGCTGTGTCAAAATAATTTAATTTAGCTTGTTTGAATGTTTCAAAAAGAGAGGACCCTTGCCAACACTTTTCTATTTCGAATGCATTTATCTAAACAAAGTAAAAATGGTGTCATATGGATATTTTAAATTAGGGCAAGGCCTGCACACTTACAGTAAAACAAAACAATATAATTATGTAATTTTCAGGGTACAGAAGCTTCTGCTGAAGAAGGTGACTGATGTACTGTGAAAGTTAAATACTTATTTGTTTGAGGGTTGCTTTTAATTGTAAACTTTGAGGATTTCAATTTTCTGGTGTGTAGGTCTTGCCCTCTTATCCTGCTTAATTTAATGCAGACTAAACTATCTTTTAAACAGCCAAATTTTACCTTTAAAAAACAATTTTTTCAAAATAATTTTGGTATAATAATGAAATACATTTTACCACTATTATTCATTATTATAGCTCTGCATCTTACTACATAATATAACACAAATGTTGTCATCATTCTGGCAACATTGTATGTTCTGGCATTAAAATTAGGGCTGGGCTGATGCCTATAATTCGAAATCTATAGAGATATTGTAAATTCTCAAGTCATCAAATAATTCATAGTTGGAACAAAAAAATTTAAATACAGTCTCTTGCATGTAAACACAAATTCTTGAATTCTGCGTTGGATTTTTTATTTATAATTAACAGCAAAACCAACGTTCTAAATAAAATATATTAGAGATAAAGCTTTACTCACGTAACAATATTAGGTGGGCCAGTATGATTGTATTTGTGTATTTATGAAATATTACCTACATATGTAATGTGGTTACAAATTCCTAACCAGTTCTACACAGACCAAAAACCTTCTTAGTTCACCCCCAAGAGTTACTTTCAAACGGCCACCCAATCTCCACAATATTCTAGTCCATCCCAAACTTCCTGACCCCAAGAGAATCCGAGAAGAAAAACCTACTACCAAAGGTTCACACCCCTGCGGTAGCACCCGTTGCAGCACATGTGGAATACACCTACCAGCTACATCCTTCAACAGCAAAGTAACCAAATTGGAATACAAAATCCCTGGGTATTACAATTGCAAAACCAATAACTTGATATATCAACTACAGTGCAAATCATGTGATGCAGAATATATAGGCCTCACTACAGGTTCTCTCAGACAGCGAATGAACAATCATCGCTTTGACACAAACCACAAAGATCCGGACAAGCCTGTACCCATCCATGCTAGTACCCACAACCAGGACTTTCAAACCTGCTACACCACCAAAATATTAAGAGCATTTCCCAAACAGTGCAACAGTTCTCAACTTAGACAGTGGGAACTGGACCACCAATGGATCACCAAATCAAGATTACCACCAGGCCTCAACAGAAGATAGTTTATTTCTATAATATTATTTTCCAAATTTAACATTATTATTATTATTATTTTCTCTTTTTTCTCTTGTCTATTATTATTATCATCATCAGTTTTCTATAAATATTAACCACAACCAAGGAATTTATTTCTACTCCCAAAAACAGTTGGCACAATTTGTTTCTAACAGTTTGATTCAAAATTCAAGATGGAGTAATCCATTGTTTGTGTTATTTGTACTCTCTTCTTCTTTGTGTTTGATAAAGGCAACAATGCCGAAATATTATTATATTTGTGTTTAAAATGTGTGTGTGACTACTTCTACTATAGAAGACAGAAGAAAGGAAGAAGATGTCACCTTTGTGCATTGGATTCTTCCCACATCTTTCCTCTTTCCCTAGGTGGGCTTTCTTCATCAAAATTATTCTTAGTAGTTTATTTTTCCTTTTTCTTTAGTTTTATCAATTTCCTTTATTATAAAACTACATATGTAAGTAAGAGCCGAGGCATGCGCGCACATTTTCCTTTCTATTTAAATAATTTTCGTTTTGGATTTGAGTCATTTGTATTTAAAATACCCCCTATCTTTTCCGTTGGCTGAATCAACTAAACTGTGTAATATTGCAAAAAAAAAAAAAAAAAAAACCCACCTGAATCTGCACTATCTGCAAAAGGGTTTATCGGCCCAGCCCAAATTAAATGTAACTGTTATTTTTTTATATTTTCACTATTAAATAGTGATTATTTTCAAAAATTAAATTTATGCTAACAAGAGGAGAGAAGCTTAATTGTGTTTATCAGAGCCCAACAAGTGCAAACCTTCACGAAATTTGCCATCTATAATCTGACAGTGGATGCAGAACACTCCAATAACTATACACTAAAGAGGTTTAATAATATTGGTTAAAGAGTATGACTACTTGTATACCAGTGACATTAAAAGCATAAAGGAGATAATGGAAGAATTCATATTTGAAAAACTTATAGTGGTCATCATTGAGTCTTCCAAATATAGTATGACATTATGATTTATGAACCCAGTATTATCTGCATTTTATCCTCATTTCACCGATATTCACAACTACCGATGACCAAAACAGTCGAGAGCATTGTAGCACAACTTTCTTTCTTTGTGTGCATGCTAATAGCATGACACCATCTGTGCTCAGTCCTGTATGTGAGACCGTATTTATAGCACCATAGCAGCAGCCCCTTTATGCCGCGTTTACATAAGGTCAGTTGATAGGCAGGTTCGATTGGTACCTACTGACCTTTACACATTTTCAGTGGTTCGTCCTCACCCAGGTTTAACCATGCAGGTGTTTGGGGGCCTGTGAGAGTACACATATCTAGATGAACCATTTCAAAAAACGGCACATAGACATTTGATCTTTCAATTTTCTGTTTTCACATTATATGCGCCCTTAATGTTTTAACATCAGGCACACAAAAACCTTCCATTTTAATTTCAAAGACAATTTCATGTAATGTCAGGTGCATTTTTGTTTATAACCTGATAGTGAAGTTTTGTGAAACCAGTTCCATCTTTGTAGAGGTAATTGAATTTTAGTCATTTCCTCAGTCTACTGTGTGTGTGTCACATAGAGGAAAGTTAAAAAAAAAAAAAAAAAAAAAAGACAGGAGGCTGAAAATAAATGTACACTGCAATTCCAACACAATGACAAATGGGCTGTGATGGGCCATCCGGCCCCGAGACCATCCACACAACGCCGCCAATTGAGGCACTAGTCGAGAAAAATTGTGGTGGGGTAAGCCATTGACTTGACCAACTGGATCAAAACTTAGTCGGTTAAGTTGAACTGCCTGATCAGGCTAGTGCTGTACATATGAAGCTAGTCAATCGAACTTGCCCATCAACTGACCTCGTGTAGACGCGACTTTACCACTAAAGAACAAAAGACCAAAGATTTCTGCCACAAGGCTTAGGGCTTGATAGTGATGTCATCATTACTTGCTAACCAAATAGTCAGCATGGATGGGCAACTAGAATGCTGATCATCTACTGGCTTAACCAATTACAAAATTGCAGTCAGATGATATCTTTGTCCCAGTCCTACTATAGTCATTATGTTGACCATTGGTGCTTAATAATGTACGTTATATTCAAAATGTCTTAAATATGAGCTTATTTATGAAATTAAAAAGTTGATACAAAATTGATCTAAATTATTTTTCCATCACACTTCCCTATGACTTCTGACATACATATACGTTACTGAACATTGATTATTGGCACATTTTAATTCTAAACAGTTTACTTCTTGAAGAAAATCAATTTCTTGATTTCATCACTGGTTGTCGCCTCTTTCTGTTGTTTGAGGACCTCACTGCCAGCAGTCACACCCCAGTTAGCGGGTTGCGAGAGTGAAGCACAGTATGGTCGACCAGATGCTGGCTTCAAATTTTCCCAGAATTCTCTCTGGGCTCTGTAATAAACCAAGGATAGGAACAAATTAGAGTTGGGTCGAATCCACTATTTCGAGAATCTACATCTTGGAAAAAAAATATTTATGAACACAAGAATAATATAATAATAGAAAATACAAATGATAACTAAATGTTAACATTCTTTCTTATAACCCATTCGATCCGCCTCGGTGGCGTAACTGGCTAACTTGCTAGTCATATTGAGCTCGACTGCCGAGGACGAGGAGATCGAGATTTGAATTTTGGTCGGCTGAACTGAGGATGGTTTTTCTTAAATGCTTTTCCACTCTCCTTCCACGAAAATGCGGGTTCACTTCCTCTAATTCAATCTTCCTAATCCATCATCATTCTCTTTGATATCCTCATTACATGTCCATACCATCTCAGTCTTGCTTCCTCTACTATCTCATAAACTCCCTGTACTCCCACTCTTTTCCTGATAACTTCCGTCCTAATACTGTTTCTCCTCGTGACAGCTAACATGCTTCTCACAAACTTCATTCCCATGACCTCCACTTTCCAAGTCTTTCTTACACTCAATGTTCATGTTTCTGCTGTATATGTGACATTGGGTACAAAATATGCCCTATACAACACTTCCTCGCACTTCTCTTATCATTAAATCCTCGCTACTTCCAAATTTCACCTCAATCAATCACTATAACAATGGATAGGATGAGAAATGAAAGGGTGATAGGAATAGTTAAGGACAGGCTAGAGAAGGTATGCACAAGGACGGTCATGTGAGGAGAATGAAGGAGGAGAAGATATCAAGGGATAGGTGGCTGAAGGGATGCAGGGAAAGAGGTGGTGGATAGAAAGAAGAGATTGGAGAGGCTTATGTTTCAAACATACACAGCCAGTGGCTGGAAACTGTTCATTGTATTATGTTTTACTAGACAGTTTTCTAGAAAGATGTAAACTCATTCTTTTAAGAAAGGTATTGGTATTTAATTGATTATATTTACATAAAATTAGAACATTTTTAATGAGCACAACAGTTTCATTTAAAACTGAAAATGATTCATGGAATAGTGACAGTGAAATTGATAAACAAAAGTTGAGCTGGACTAACCTGGCTCGAACCCAAGGCTTGGTGTGCATTGTAAGACCACCTCCCCACAAGTCATGTTTCTCTGTTCCCTTGGCCTCCTTCCCCCGCTCCTTCGTAAGTTCTTCAGAGATGGCCCTGTGCGTGTATACATTAAACAGGATTAGAAGATTTTGTCATTGAGCATAAAAACCAAACCAAATCACTAGAGAGAAATATGATAAATCACAAATCATATGGTAAATAAAATGTAGATATAAAAAGTTGGCAAATAAAACATTAATTTTCTTGGGGTTAAAAATTGTTACAAATTAACTCAAATTTAAGTGGTATGAATATATGAGAAAAAAACAAGGCTACAATTTGTACCAAACAAACCAAAGAAAGAAGGTTAAAATGTATCATTTAATTGTTTGTTTTTTCTTCCACATATTTAAATTATGTTTGCCTTTGTTAACAATATGACCCTTAGCAGCCGATTGAAACACATCTTTTACCAAAAGAGTTCGCCTGAGAAAAATAAGTTTACTAGACTAAAGAAACTTTGTTATTGGAATGTTGGTATCATTAATTCACATTTTGACTCATAAATTGTCCATAATTCATATTTCAAAGGTTCAGTAATCAGTTTTGCAAAAATATTTCATATTTTATTTTACAAACAATATAAATTCAAAATATGCCACAATAAACTTTAAATTCGTTTTGGTAAAACAATTTGAATGTTTTAAGACTAAGTGAATTTAGTAAAAAAATAAAAAGTCTTATATTACTTTATTTTTTATTTTTAGCACCTCGTTTTACTACCTTATTGGGCTATACCCATTTGTAGTAATTACTCTAAATATGTTAGGAATGAGGAAAGCTGAATTTATAAGTCTACCTGTATTTGTGTGGAGGGAGAGTGGAAAAACATTTAGATAAAAGAAAAACCACCCCCAGCACACCAACCGAGATTCAAACTCTGATCTGCCTGTCATCTGCAGTCCAGTCTATTGTGAGACTAATACCTTAGACCATTCGGCCACCAGCGGGTTGTATAAATGTGGGTTTTTTGTTTTTGTGGAAATTAGTCAACATGTGAAGCCGTTACAAAAATGTTTGACAACTCTAACTCTATTGAGACATCATTTTCCAAAGTATGCCATTAAATAATATCTAGCCTTGAGTGTGCTCATTTGTGTTAATGAAAATAAGAGTGAATCGGTTGAAGAATTCACCTTATGTGGTATGGCTCGAAGCCACAACAACCCCCGATGTAGCGGACTCCCAGGTTGTATGCCTCCCTTGCGTACCTCTGAGCGTCCCACCGAGTAATAACACGAGGCTCTAGGGCTGAAATATAGAGAATAAACAAGGTAATCTATCATATACTTGCACACTCAACGCACCAATAATCTCTCTTATCTAATGGTACACATTTCCAACAATTTTTTTTAAAATAATCCCAAATATCTCCAAATTTATTTGTTCCGTTTTATTAATAGCAAAATATTTTACTTTCTCTGTGTGTTGGTTAGAAAATCATTTATGTTGTTTTGTCAGAAAGATTGGTGGAAATCTCAGTGACGTCTAGATTAAGGACCTTATTCATAGTTGAGATTGGTTGATTGGTATATATATAGTCTAGATTCTAACGCTAGCCATTCTTCTATTCGACCTAAACTTTTTGTCAGGTGTAGACTGGGAGACTAGTTGACTCCTGAGACTAAACTATAAATACAGCCCTAAGTATTCACTTGAAACAAAAACAGGAAAATTAATGTTATGAGGCTCATTGAAATAAAATAAACATATATTTATGATCCTGAAAAGATGCATCAAAATCTGGTTCTGATTAATTTACATAAATATTTCAACTATCGATTAAATCTCTAGATGAACTCATACACATATACTATATTCAAGGAGTGTGTGTGAAGTCCTTTATTACTATTAAAAGTGAAGTTGATTCAAAAAATATGGAATATTCCTGCAGTTGTGTGAAGCTTATAAAGTCTACTTGCTATCGCAACAAATATTATCTTCATATCCCTACTAAGGCACATCCTGTAATTAAACCAGGTACACCTGTAAAGTAATCAGCCACCCTAACTAAGGACAGGCACCTCTGTCATCTCTTGAGTACAGGTATGTCTCTCACCGAAGGGAAATTCCGGCAGATCAATGAACCCCTGCTTGCCGGCATCAGGAGTGTGGTAGGCCAAAGGCTGCGACATAAGGTAGGCCTTCAGTCCGGCCTTCTCCAGCGCTTCTTTCATCAGCTTTATCGTGTCCAAGACAATAAACGGGTCGAAGTGGCAGTTCACCCCAACTGCAATACATTTTATAGAAGAGGACCTCAACTTACCCGACTAATTGCTTCTGAACGTGTCGAATGGTACAACATATTGTTTACATAAATGTTAATTTTTAAGTATAATTTAAGCTAAAAAGCTTATGCATTTTAAAAGAAAACTTTGAGAAAATAACTTGGGCTCAAGGTAGAAACAACTAAAATGGTGAAGGCTGTGCGTCAGATTGTTAGGAACGGCATCTATTATGTTTGAAGTGAAACTTGATAGATGGCGTTGCTAGTCTTAAGTTGAAACACTGCAACTTCATATCTACAAGTTTGCATAGCTCGAATCTATCTTAGTTGAGGATTTACAGTAGTGTATTTTAGTTAAAGTGTAAGAATTTGTATTTATAATTTGTAGTTGATGGCAGTTTATAAATCAATTTTACAAGTCAAATAAGTAACTACATTGAAATGGTGTTGGTTACCTTGATTTCTTGAGTAATTAAGGTAGTTAACACCCAAATTAAATTCAGAATTTGTTTTAGCTGAAAAAGCCTTTCTTATAACTTAATAAAAACACATTGACTTCGAAATCAATGCTGTGAGAAAATACTAACTAATTTCAGCCCCGGCTCGAACCATGCGGACACCACATTCTCCCGCAGACACTCCGTGGAGGTCCCCTTGGGGTCCAATGCACATAGTGGCTGCCACAGGCTTCCCTGTCTTCTTGCACACTTCAATGGCCCACTCGATCTCTTCCACGTGCTCAAAATACTGTGAATTAAGACAAGGTGACAAAGACACAAAGTATTGTACTCTATATTTGCAAGTGTCTACCCCCAAAGAACCTGGGCTTTGTAAAAGCATGTTCAAGTCACTACTAAATTCTCTTTATACATTTTATTTATGCACACTCTTACCCACAACATTTGAATGAAAATGCATTCCTTTTTAGTTACCGTCCACCTTTTCTTGAACTGTATGTAATATAAGATAAGGCTTGGATTGGAAAAAAAGTATATTTATTAATAAGTATTAAGTTAATATAAATTATAATCATAATTGATAAAAGAAATTCAAAAAACGAGATTGTTAACCACTTTACAGAAAAATGATGTGAAACAAATTAAAATTTTATAGACTATGTGAAAGGTTGGTTATATGGCAAAAATAATTCAAATATAAAGGTATGATAAAAGTGAATAGTTTCAAGTATACTATAAAATGAAAAAGTTTTATTGTATAAAATTATTTTACTAAATCATTTAGTTAAAGTCTGTGTAAACTATTAAAAATCATCATGAAAAGTTATCGATAAGAGAACACATTAACATATTTTGTATTCAAAATATCAATCATTAGATATACAGCTATAAGATAAATTTATTTAAATATTGATGGCTATAGATTGTAGAGATAATTTCAAAGCAGCATTGATGTTACTAAGTCTTATCTGCTAGTAAAGCTCTCGTTGCTTGGAGTCCAGCGGTTTTGATGTCTGAGTGGGAGAATTAACTTGACATGTTTCGGCAGCTAACTTGCCATCATCAAGAAATGATTTTCTATTTAGACGATGAATGTGTCTTTTTCACTGTATGATATTAATAAATAATCCCCAAGGTACAAGGGATTTTTTACTTTTGACAACATATAACATGCAGTGATAAAGTTACATTCATCATTACACTACGTTCACATTCATAATGTGTTGGGGATTAGGAAGTGTAACCATATTTGCATGGAGGGAGAGTGGAAAACCACTATGGAAAAACCACCCTCAGTATACCCAACCGAGATTAAATCTCCTTCATCGGCAGTTTAGTCTATTTCGAAATTAACACCTTAGATCATGCAGCCACTGAAGTGGGCTGGTCATTTTATTAAAAAAAAAAGGTATAGGTTTCTAAAATAACGCATGATTCTCAATACATGAAAATAAAATATTTATAATAAAAGTTATCAAGTTAGTTAACATTTACATTCAAACTTTATATACCTCTATTTATCATTGATAAAATAAAGAACAAATCAAACACTCTATTAAAGATCCTAAAAAGCATAATTGTCACAAAACAATTCATACCTCACAAATTAAGAAATCAATCTCTTCCTGCACAAAGACGTCGACCTGCTTTTTGAACTCCTCTTGAACCACAGTCTTCCCCTTTATCGCTGAGGTATGTTGGAGTCTGACTCAACCCTCCTGCGACCAGAGCATCCCCTTCCGTGGCCACGCGCTTAGCGATGTCGCACGCCGCTTTGTTGATGGCCTTACCCTGCACATGTCAAAAACTCCTGACATTTCTACGATTCATAGAATACCTGTCTTAAATAGATATTTTAAAGGAGTGGGTCTTAATCAACTAACCCTTTTTTTAAATGCTTTGTCTTACTAGTCGTTTGGGTTACACCCTTATGGACTAGTTACACTAATGTATTATGGATACGGAGAATTGGGTTTTTAGGAAATGTACCCACATTTGTGTAAAGGGCAAGTTGGAAACCATTTATGGAAAACCAACCACAATACAGCCAAATGGGAATTGAACCACGATCTCGTCATCGGGAATCCAATATAATGTGAGAATGATGCATTATACTGGGTATGAGGAACCTGTAGGTTTTGTCAATTATGTTTCTTCAATATTTATAAATTACACATTCTTATACAGCAATTTAATATATTCAATTAATGATATTCCTATGATAAAATAAAGTATTTTATAAAACTGTTTAGATGTTTAATTTATAGAACTTCATTCTTGAATTATTTTTCATTGGAATTCATAATCCTTATTACATGCCAATATTTTAAGTATAACATACAGTACATATCTACAGATGACTTTCAAAATTGACCCAGATTCATGGAGCACAAACTGAATAAAAAGCGAAAGAACAGTTTCTGTCAAATATTTTATAATATGTGTAGTCTTTATTTAAAAAGTGTACTGTTATCAATATATAATAAATATATTTTAAAAATCGAATGGCTGTCATAAATGAGTTAAATTCCTTTATTTTGGTTTGCGGACAAAACGCAGAAATAAACGTAAAGTTTTCTTGTTTATGGGTTCTTAAAAATACATTAATTCACTATTTAGGTAGGTACTTCTTTAAAATTTGTCTATATTTACTTAACATCAAGTGTGTGGCTTATAGCATAATCCGTGAAGATAAATCTGGCCTCATGAGTAATCTGTGAAATAATATTTGGCCTTTCATTGTAAAAAGGTTCCCAACCCCTCATTAGACCATGTGACAAACAATGCGGGCTGTATAAATATGATTTTCAAATACAATTTACACATTGTACTTTTTAAGATAGCTCACAGTGTAAACATTTTTAAAACGTATTGTGATTTTTGTCATATAAAATGGAATATAAATAATTATCATGGGAGTCAGCCAGCCAGGCCTATACATTTTGAAGAAGTTTGTAAGCAGCTTACGGTGAATTTCTGTCCCGCGTCATTCCCTCGGTTGTCCAGCTTTGTGTCGCAGGCATAGAAGGTGAAGGCTTGCATCACATCTGCTCCGGCGCGCAGAAACTCACGGTGAAGTTGTATAACTAGTCACACAAGATGTGTCAATGAGGTGTTTCAGAACCAGCAAGCAGTTTTTTTATATTTCTTGAAATAATTTGTTATTTATAGAAAAATAATGAAAATTGATCACATATAAGTGTTTGTAATAGTGGTATATATTTACAAATGATAAAAAAAAAAAAGGAATGAACAAAATTATTCCATTAAAAAAAACAAGTAATCTAAAAAAAAAATTTGTCTTTGCAATATTCTCTTATTTTAAATATTTTGTAATTTATTTATATGTAATGCGGACAGAGGGGATGACAAATGAAAAAGTCGTGAGAAGAAGAGAACCATTTCAGATATGATTCTTCGATACAAATCAAACTGGATCAGACATATCCTTATAAGGAACCGTCTTCTGTATGACGTCATAGAAGGAAAGAGGAGTTTAAGAAGGAGGAGGATTCAAATATTGGATGACTTGAAGAAAGAAGAACATTCTGGGAGTTCAAGAAGGAGGCAGAGGACAAGGGTTGTTGACAAAGGAATGGACATGACGTAATAGTATTATACATAATGTCCAAAATCTGTACAACTTTTATACCAAATTTAATATATACTAACAAATATAGAATTATCAATTAAAGAAATGTAGACGCAGAAAACCCTACGTTTTTTTAATAAGTAAAAAGATTTCAAAATGAGCACAGTAAGCAAACCATTCAGGCAAACACTGCCATCATAAACGATCATGTTTGAACACATTGTACTGATGTGCATTGTCAGTTTTTAAAATCTGTTCCACAATAACTTTTAATTAAATTAAATTTGAAAATGAATCTCATTTGCTGAAGTGTACTCTTTGAAAATCTTGGATAAAACATATTTCAAAACGTCATCAATTAACTGTCTTTTTTTTATGTTTAAAAATGAGGTGGCCCAGTGACTAAATAATTTTATAATAAAGGAAATTGATAACACTAAATAAAAAGGATAAATAAACTACTAAGAGTACCAAACAAGCAGACTGGTGCTAACAATAGTTTCCCATCCTTCCTCCAATCTAATTCTGGTGCATTTATTAAAGATGGAATGGAAAAAATGCTAGTTAAAGTTTTTATAGCAACAAAAAACATTTTTCGACAAAATAAATTATTGCTTCGGTAGATACGTTTAGTTTAGTTGTCTATGAATTCTAATCTCAAAAGTTTACTTAATATCTGCCATGAACATCGTGGAACTTGAACAGGACTGTTTCTATTAATTTAAAAAGGTTTCTGGTTGAACGCCACTATTTTTGATGTCATCTGTTTCACTGGGTAGAATGTTCTAAGGAATCACACTCTCAATAGACTAGTGTGTCGATGAGGGGAAATAAGGATTTGAATTCCGGTAGATTGTAGTGAGCGCGGTTTCTCCTAAATTATGTTGTCATTATCCTTCCATGAAAATACGGGTACACTCCCTCTAAAATCAACCTTCCTCATCCCTAACACATTAGCATAATCAGTACATAGATGTGTAGCCTGATCGAGTAGCAATATGTGGCGGAGAAATAAAAACAAGAGCTGTCCATATTATTATAAATAGAGAATTAAACTTAACACATCTAATGAAACATTATTTTATTTATTTTGTACAATAATGTTTTAAACTATAAAAATAGTCCTCAACTTGCATTGTATTCCACCTCACCTTAAAGTGCCTTATATGATAAACGAGTAGCTAAAATGGTCATTAAGAAGCGTGACACTAGAATAAATAGTACCAGTGTCGACTAACCCAACAAATGAGAGTGAATTAGAACGAGGCTCATTAACCATAACTCACTGACCAACCTATTCTTTAATTTGAATTTATTTTTTTAAGGAAAAAATTGAATAAAATATTTATTTGAACATTTTTCCTGTTCAATATTCCACCCTACACCACTGAGAGCAAAGAGTGCTACCTCACCAGCCTCAGGGTTTTCGCAAGCCGCCTCTGGGTCCAAGGTCCGGCTTTCACATACCCCCTCTTCTCCAGGGCAAACACAAAACCACCATCGCCGATCACCACGCCCTCGGCTAGTCGTTCTAGAATACCCTGAAAATGAAATATTTTACTATTTTAACATAGGAATTAAGTATTTTTATTTAAAATAGTTTTAATGTAGTTCATACTTCCTGCATCTACCCGATTTATACACCCAATAGAGATAGGCAACAATTCCGAAATGATAATTTAGCTTTGGTGTAAAAAAAAAAAGTTTTAAACTGGTGTTTCTCAACAGGGTGCCCAAGGGTTCCGTGTTGCCCACTGATTCATTTAGTTGTGCCCACGATTGACCAGCTGACTTATCAAACGGTCTTTAAAGCCCAAATCTCGACAATTAACCATGACATTAGTTGTACCCGAATACGCTTGAACCATAAATCGTATCAAAGTGTGATTTACTAAATAAGGCTTTATTTGGCAAAAACTAAATTGGGAGAAAGGAAAGCGTTTATTAATTTCAAAATAATTATTTTTTCAATTGTGTTGTAGTAGTTTTTGAAAGAGCGGTTCAGTGGTTTTGCGTGTTGTGTTTCGACTGTTTTGTAATTAAAACCTCAGATTAGCACTACACTATGATGGAATGCCTGGTTCAAGCTGTTTTACTTAGCTAAACTATGTGTTGTACATGAGATTGGACAGGCCCTTAAGATCATTGGATCATCAACATTTTATTGCACAATTTATTATGGATATTATAGATTAATTTCAATAACATTGGTACTAATAATAATATTTATTATAGGTATACTTTATGAGAGTTAAAATAATTTAATTAAATTATGATTAATTAAATTACCCTCAATTGAATTAAAATTATTATAAAATTAATATTATTAATATTTTAATGATATTTAGATATTAATTTTAAATATATTTTACTAATAATACTAATATACTAATATTATAAATATTTCATCATATACAACTCATATGAATGGTTAATTAAATACATATTTTACATTACATTACATTTATAAAGGATTTTTGCTTTTTACACGAAAAATATTACGTTTTTATACAAATGTACTTTGAAATGGCAATTGACAATTCTAGTAGACAAGACAAATTGTGCTGCCTCCTCTTACAAAACAACAAGAGAACACACTTTACGAGAACTCCAAATCCCTAGTGTGATCTACAAATGTATAAGAATGAGCTGATATGAATATTTTAATATTGATTCAATCTGAATATTGTCGACACAGTATTGCCAACAAAAGACAGAAACTTTGGCCCTTGTCCATACAAATATTGAAGACTCCTGCCATGAACTACCCCATTTCAATTTGTTTAATTAAATGTGTAAGATTAAGACACACACAACATGACTATCTTACAAATATGTTATGTTATTACAAATGCCATTGTTTTTTTTCCAAGCATATGTCTTACACCCATTTAGGTTATTTGCATATTAATATAATTGGGATAGAGATTATGAAGGATTAATTTAAAGGAAATGTTCCTGCATTTATATGGAGATGAAAATTTAAAATTACCGACTCGGGGATTTGAAACATGATATCCCAGTCTATTGCGAAAATACCACCTTTGGTGGTCGAATGTTCGAAAGCATCTCTCTCATGCTAAACTGGTCTGCTGAATATGGGGAGAACTGGTTTCGAATACTGGTCGAATCTACCGAGGATGGCTTTCCCTAAAACTGTTTCCCCACGCTCCTTCCATGCAATTGCCGGTAATTACCTCTAAAATTCTTCCTTTCTCATCCTTACCCCATTAGAATAATTATCATCAGGAGCGGATCCAGAGGGCGCCACCCCAATTTTTTAAAGTTAGTATTAACAATTATAATTAAAAAATTAAACTAATTGAAATCTATGTTATAATCACTAATAGTGTCATGTAATACTCTTACATCCAGTTGTTTCCCATCACATCATAGTGATTTATATTTTTACAAAGTAATTTAACTAACAAAAATTGACCAAAAAAACAAACAACATAAATAAAGTGAACGTGATGTTTGTTGTTTTTATTCTAAATATATTTTAAACTCTCAATTTGAAGGATTTTTCAGTCAAACTCCCGTTGTTTACACTCTACAAATCTGTCGCTCCTCACCTACAAAGAACCGGAGTAACCCCCCTTCCCACCTCTTATTACAAGAATCCTGATAGTCACGATTATCAAATATGATACAACTAACAGAAGAAGTGTAAAATATATATATATATATTTATATATAATATATTTATATATATTATACATAATCTATAAAATCTTGAGACTGCCGTCTCCTGATAGTAAAATGTCACACAGTGAAAAAAATAACAGGATAAAGTTTACCTTCTTGGACATGTCTCGAGATTAAAGATTGTGGGCGATACTGCCTCTCTTCATGAGCTGGTGACAGAAAATATCACTAATGAAGTACACACAGCAGACCAGCTCACTGGAAACTTTGAACTTCAGAGGAGGGTTGCTTCCTTCTCACTCCTCTAGACACGTGACCTCCTAGAAGGGGCACTCGGTGGACTAGCGCTATGCGCATGCGCACAGATTTGAAAGAAAAAAAGGAACAAGAAGCGCGAAAGGAGATAATGACAGATAAACAAACACGGTTTGTATGTGATGAAGTGAACCCAAGTTATAACTAATTTTTTTTAGTCTTTTATAAAAAAAAGAGGCAAAATAAATAAAGTCTTTCTTCAAGGTATACGTTTCGTTTAATTTTTTACTTATGGTAATCTCGACAGGTATTGAATTTGTCATGAGTATATTATATTATTTTATCACGGCATCTTACTACCTGTTCAGGTTTTAGGCATATAATGATTGGGGTAGGGATGATGAAGGAAAATTTGTAGAGGTAAATTACACTCGCATTTGTTTGGAAGATGAGTGGGAAACCATTATTCGTAATGCTGCTAAATCCATTTTTACTCATATTATGTCCCCTAACGCTTAATACGTACGAGTATATTAGGGATCAAGTGTTCTGTCTTACGACAGGCCCATTCGTTGTCTCAGTGAACTTAGACCGCCAATGCACCTTGTCCTCCGCAGGAAGCTATTTTAAGGAATATGTTAGGAGGAAGGATTATTGAGGCATTGTTTTAAGAACTTATATAATCAGGAAAATGTGTTAGGGAATTTGTAATCAGGAAGATTTGTTGAGAAATTTGTATTGAGGAATATTTATTTAGGATGTGTTGGTCGATATATAATGAGGAATATGTAATTAGAAAGATTATTGTTATTATTATTATTATTATTATTATTATTTAGCACCGCGTCTTACTACCCGTTCGGGTTATACGCTTAAGTACTAATTACACTAATCGATTAGGAATTTGGAAGGTTGAATTAAAGGAAGTGAACCCGCATTTGCGTGGAGGGAGAGTGGAAAACCATTTAGGAAAACCGCCCCCAGTTCACCCGACCGAGATTCGAACCTCGATCTTCCCGTCCTCAGCAGTAGAGCTCAACACGACTAGCGCGTTAGCCAACTACGCCACCGAGGCAGGTAATTAGAAAGATTAGTCGAGAAATATGTATTAAGGAAGATATGCCGGTAAATGTGTGATGAGGAATACCATATTTAGGATTACATGTGATTTGAAAGATTTATTGTAGAATTATGTAAGGAAGAAGCTGTTTTGTAATAGCGGCCGAGAAGTAAATAAAATCGCACGCCAATCAAAGCTCGCTGGCGTTGAGCCAACCCTGCCCGTTTCGGACATGTTGGAACGATAAGGACCCCATCCCCCCCAACCCCCTCTCAGTTCCTTACGAAGCACGTGGTGAAACGATGGGAATGACTCGATGTGTGTTTGAACTCTGATATGTGTGACTATTACTGGTCGGGGTTGGACGCAGGGATAGTGTGCTTGACCACAGTGTGATGTCCCATCTCCTTAACAGGTGAATGCTGGAACATTTCCTTAAAATTCATGTAATCACTCCTAAGGAGTCAGGTTAGACCAATGATTTTCCAGCCTTTTGCAAGGTTTAACCCCCATTTTTGTCTTTTGAGCCCATCGTGACCTCTTGTTAACCTACAAGCGTTCATATTCTTGTTTTTAAATTATTATATTCGCTAAATCTTACTACCCGTCTGGACTATCTACACTTATTTTATTTTAGCATCACATCATACTAACCGTTCGGGTTATGCGCTTCTGTACTAATGACGTTAATGGTCTTAGGGATTAAGAAGGTTATACATATTTAAAGGAAGAATACCCGCATTTGTGTGGAAAGAGAGTGGAAAACCATTTTGGAAAAACTACCCTCAGTACATCCGACCGAGATTCGAACAACGATCTCCCCATCATAGGCAGTCTAGTTTACTTCGAGAGTAACGCGTTAGACCACGCGGCTACTGGCGTGGATTGTATCCGCGTTTAGTTACACTTGTGGGGTAGGTATAATTTAGGGGAATTGTACCTTTATCTGCTTGAAGGAAGGAGGAAACCATTTAGGAAAAATAATCTTCCAGTTACCCTGGTTGGAATTTGAATCCTGACCTCATCATCGACAAACCAAACGAGCGTGACGTTAATCCCACGTGATTGGTTTTATTATTATAAATAGCTTATATACGGTGGGCCCTAAGCAATTAGACGATGAGTAAATTTAAAATTAAAACTTTTAAATTGAAAAATAAATATTCGCTAACTAAATAAAATCAAACTACATACTACATTCCCCCCCCCCCTTTTTTTTTTAAGATAATGTCATTCAGATGAGCTCCGTCGAACGTCAGACAAACCTCAGCAAGTCGTCCATCACTTTCCTTGGCAGATGATCGTAAGGTAGATTCTAGAGGAAATATAACATCATTTGCGTGAAGGGAAAACGGTAAACCATATTTGATAACCAACGTCAATACACCCGGTCAATATTTGAACCCCTCCCTTGCCAGTCACAGAAAAAACAAACAAAACAAGAATGGCGACGTCTTTGTCCCAGTGTCCATTAGTGCGGGTTTCCAAACTTTCTCGAAACCTGTGTTGTTTTGGTCGTTATCTTGGAGATAACCTGAATATTTCTGGCGGTTGAGAGCAGGTTTGGCGCACAGGAGGTGGTCTCGCTCTTGAAGTCAACCTTCACAAGGTCACGCTCCTTCACCTTACGTGGTTGGAATATTAATTGAAGAACTGCTCGTCTCAACCATGTGAACTCCCTACGTCGGAGAGACACTCTGATCAAATAAATGTTGAGACGGTCAGGATTCAGCAGGAATTTACATCATGGTAAACCACCATCTGTACACACCGTATCCGTAACTTACGTAGTCCGTAAGAACTCCACAGTAACAGACTGCTCTTTCTTTACACATAGTTCCGATCTGTAAGGTCCCTAGTCCGTAAGAGCTCCACAGTAACAAATTACTCTCTACACATATTCCCGATCTGTAAGGTCCGTAGTCCGTAAGAGCTCCACAGTAACAAATTACTCTCTACACATATTCCCGATCTGTGAGGTCCGTAGTCCGTAAGAGCTCCACAGTAACAAATTACTCTCTACACATATTCCCGATCTGTAAGGTCCGTAGTCCGTAAGAGCTCCACAGTAACAAATTACTCTCTACACATATTCCCGATCTGTGAGGTCCGTAGTCCGTAAGAAGATAACTACTCCACAGACGGAATTCCTCCGGCATTGCCGATGTCCGATGAGTACGATGCTGACCAGTGGACACTTACCTTCAGCACCCACTTAGTCAAGTTCTTGCATACGGCCCCTAGTGTCGAGAGTATAGACAAAGATCAAACAAGTCTGGCAGAGATTCAAACTGTGAGACAGAGAGAGGGGGAGGGAGAGATTCATTTACTCCGGGGAACAGAGAGGCCCAATGGAAGAAGATATAAAAATAGTCAAGCGTCCGGAAGAAGTTTCAGTGTAAGAGTGTGACAGAACCATGGCGCTGGAGCTTAGACGACTAGGAAGAGCCATCTGTCAGGTTGTCGGGGAAAGACGCCTGGCGTCTTTGCATTGTCGACGTCTCAACACGTGAGTAAACTTGGTAATGGCCCCTAGTAAGGGTAGAGAGCAACAGAACCATGATACGGGAGTGTGGACGACTAGGAAGAGCCATCTGTCAGGTTGTCGGGGAAAGACGCCTGGCGTCTTTGCATTGTCGACGTCTCAACACGTGAGTAAACTTGGTAGTGGCCCCTAGTAAGGGTAAAGAGCAACAGAACCATGATACGGGAGTGTGGACGACAAGGAAGAGCCATCTGTCAGGTTGTCGGGGAAAGACGTCAGGCGTCGTTGCATTGTCGACGTCTCAACACGTGAGTAAGCTTGCTAGTGGCCCCTAGTAAGGGTAGAGAGCAACAGAACCATGATACGGGAGTGTGGACGACAAGGAAGAGCCATCTGTCAGGTTGTCGGGGAAAGACGCCAGGCGTCGTTGCATTGTTGACGTCTCAACACGTGAGTAAGCTTGCTAGTGGCCCCTAGTAAGGGTAGAGAGCAACAGAACCATGATACGGGAGTGTGGACGACAAGGAAGAGCCATCTGTCAGGTTGTCGGGGAAAGACGCCAGGCGTCGTTGCATTGTCGACGTCTCAACACGTGAGTAAGCTTGCTAGTGGCCCCTAGTAAGGGTAGAGAGCAACAGAACCATGATACGGGAGTGTGGACGACAAGGAAGAGCCATCTGTCAGGTTGTCGGGGAAAGACGCCAGGCGTCGTTGCATTGTCGACGTCTCAACACGTGAGTAAGCTCGGTAGCAACTCCTAGCAAGGGTAGAGATTAATATAACGATAAGGTGGGAGTGTAGACAACTAGGAATAGCCAATAGCTATCGCTAGTTTATTTCCACGTACCCTTGATAAATTATCCGCGTACGCCAAGGGGTATGCGTACCTTTGGCTGAGAACCAATGTGTTATTGAAACTCATTTGATGACGTTTTTGGTGTTATATTTCATAAGATATATTAAATAAAAGTGTCAAGTCTAAGAATTTTGAAATTTTTCGTTTACATTAGTCCCATTTAAACAGTTTTAAATTTTTTCCGGGTTAGAAAATTAAACGGAAAATTTTCTGGCAAAATGTCCATTTATGGCTTCAGCCTCCCAAGTCATATTCAGTCACCCTGGGCTTGGAGCAATACTGTTCTACATCACATCACCTTTAACAGCTACCCGCTTTGGAGGCCGCATCGTCTAAGGTGTTAGTTACTCTCGCAATAGACTGCACCTCCGATGACGGGAATGTTGAGGTTCAAATCTCGGTCGGGTGTACAAAGGTTTTATTTTTCAGAATGGGTTTTCACTCCCCTGCACACAAACGTGGGTACACTTCCTCTAAATATATCCTCGCTAATTCCTAAAACCAAAAGCTTATAGCCCTAACATATAATAAGACGCGGTGATAAAAACAATACTAATAAGTACTAATTACTAATATCTCAAAACTACTTTGTTGTGGCATCAAGATCTTGGTTTGTAAAGTGAGTGATTTTTTTTTTCCATCCGCCTCCAAGATTCAGCAATGACTAAACATAAATGATTCTAATTTAAAAAAAAAAATCAAAGAGCGTGTTGATGATAGCATTTAATTATCTGGCCAAGTAGATGATTACTGCTATTTAAACAATGCCCCCCAGCAAAGTTTATTAACATTTAAGATATGGCTACATAAAGTATTTTATTGCGCGGTCTTTGAGCTCATTAATTCTTATAACTTGTGTTGAAACTGATAACGCCATTAGTTACAATACATAGCTTTATATATATACAATACATAGCTTTATATATATATATATATCTATATCTATATATATATATATATATATATATATATATATATTATATATATATATATATATATACTCAAGCCTAATGACCCATTAAACATTTAATACGTCACAACATATACAGGGTGTTCGGAAACTTATAGCCAAAACTCCACATATATAGCTTGTAATATAAAATCCCTATAAACTTACATCCGAAAAACTATGCTAATACCATTAAATTGTGTTCAAAGTTTCGGAGTATAGCACGGAGCTAGCAAAGCTGTCAAGCATGCGTGTACAACAAGTTGCATAGGAGTTAGGCGCAAAGCATTGCACATGTAATAATGGCAGTAGTAGTCGGGAAAGGACCGTGCCCGGCATCTCTAAGGAAGCTGGGACTAATAGAGTCGGGTAATTGTAAATGTGGCGAGGAGGGAGCTCCTGAACATGTGGTATGGTGCTTGAGTGCGTCCTTACGCTAGAAGCAGGAAGGAACTATCAGAGAGAGAGATCCAGGGAAGATTAGTAGGCGAAGTTTTGAGGGACCCGATCTATTGGAAATTCTTAGACCAGATTGCACTGGAAGCGCTTCCTAATCCCTAAACCACTAGTGCAGTTAGTACATAGACGTTTAACCCGAACGGGTAGTAAGACGCGGTGCTAAAAAATTTTTTAATACATATTTAAGGGTCTCTTTTTGAAATCAATTATGTGAGAAAATACTTACAACTTTTTTTTTCTTCTAGTTTTCAAGAATATGTGATATAGGCATTTAAGGGGTCGTGTTTTAAAATCAATTATTCTATACTTATATAACATTTTTAGTTTTAGTTTTTAATAGGCGAAAACAGTTGTTTTCATACATGTTACCAAAACCTAGTTGAATAGTGAATTGGGTGACCTGGCGGTCTAGGAATAAGGTGTTGGACTTCTGTGCTGGGGATCCGGGGTTCAATCCTCGGTCCCGGCACAGATTTATCTGATTACCAAACCCTTCCTTCACCTCTGACAAGACATGTATTAATCACAACTTGTGAATGTGTGAAATGCCAGGCCTCCACCGTGGTTCGGATCCCACGTTAAACTGTAGGTCCTTCATTTCATCTCACAATCACCCTACCGTTACACATTAGCGTAGGTGCGTATAACCCGAACGGGTAGTAAGACGTGATGCTAATAATAATAACATAATAATAATAATAATAATAATAATAATAATAATAATAATAATAATAGTGAATGATTAAAGTGATGGTAGTTGTTCCAGAGCCTCCTCGGCATTATGTTCTCCTAGTGACGACTGTCTCCCTGACGGGGCTCACACCGTCATCATAGGGGGCGGAGCTGTCGGATGTAGTATCGCCTACCACCTCGCAAAACTGGTGAGTTGACCGGGGACACTCATGACAAGGACCCGGATTTTGATGACGTGTCATTTTTCTTTGATACATCACAGACAATGCTCTTGTGTATTCTTTTTTTTTTATTCATCACCGCGTTTTTACTACTTTATACGCATTTAATGAGGTAGGTATGAGGAAGGAAGAATTTTAGTGTTATGCTACCCGAATTTGCGTGGAGGAAGAGTAGGAAACCATTTAGGAAAAAACACCCTCAATATACCCAACTAGGACTCGAACCACAATCTCCCCTTCCGATCACTAGCAGGACAATCCAACACAGGAGTGATACCTTAGACTGTTTGACCCCTGAAGCGTTTTGTATAATTTTTGAGGTTTTTTTAAAACATTTTTTAGCTAGTTTAGAGATTTTTTAGTTGATTTTAAGAATTCATTTTGAATAAATATATCTTTTAACACTATATATTATATTTTATAAAAGCATAAATACTTAAACATAATGTTTTTACCGCACAGTTGTCTGAATGAGAAGATAATTAGGCCATAAACTTTGTATCCTCTTTGCTTGTATGGTTGTAAAATACACATTCCTGGTGAGACTGCAACTAAGCTGGTAAAGGTTGAGTTGGGAGGGGGTGGATATTACTTTTGAAGCAGATATTTGTAAATTAATATTATATTTAGCGATCTGCGAAAGTTTAGTTGTTGCGGACTTTTCATTGCATACAATTACGTTTTATTTTACATATGTAAAGTACGTGTTTGATTTAGCCATGTGCATTCATTACGAGTTTTTGTTCATATTTCTAGGCCTTATTTTGCTGTCGTGAATTTAAAGTAATTTTTGACAATTTTTAGGTCATTTTATAGGTTTTAAAAAAAAAAAATGTTTAGATAATCAAATTACGGGCTGTGATCATGAGAAACTTGATGATAACACCTTTCATAGCTTCTGAATTTATCACTTTATAGTGAGTTTTGCCCCGCGATTGGGCGCCAATTATAATGATACCGGATTTTTTTTATACGGATGTATGCCCTACTGTAGATCAGCAATTATAACGATACTGGATTTTATGATGATGACGACGACGCGTGCATGCCTTACTACGTACTCGTTATCACACAGCTATGACGATCTCATTTTACGTTTCTCAATGTAGGATTAGGCCTACTGATTGGTTAATTGTCGAAGTTAGTAGAAATTTAATGTTATACACTATTTATTTTATTTGTTGCACTTTCATTATTATAAAATATCCATTAATACAGTTTTTGTTCATTTACGAACTGACGCGGAGAGCCAAAGCTAGTGCAGTTAAAATTATGTTTTCTGTGATTATACTAGTTTTTCTTACGAGATTATTATTTTTTCTGTTTGTATTTATGCGCACATGCTGCTTATTATATATGACCTACCCCTTGCTTCTTGGACCCCTTGTTTCCAGTGTTAAATCCCACTACTGGGAGAACTCCTGGTAACCTGATGTTGCGAAGGCTAGCTTCCCATTGGGTAAAGGCAGCCAACTCATCATCACCTGATTTTAAAATACAACGGAGGGAGTCTTTTAAAGAAAGAAAGTTTTAAAACGTAGTGTATTGAAATTACTTCTGAAAACGTGTGACTCTCATTGGATGAAGTATTAATAGGAAACTTGACATACAGTTCTTTAAAGAAAAAATACATTTCATCCATGACTTTTTAAATATATGAGAGGGGTCTAAGACAGTACCATTACAGTTTAAACTCATTAATAGCTTGAAAACATCTGGTACAACTAGCGATGGACCTACAAAAACTTGGTGAATCTTATGATGAGTTGAAAACACCTACAGAAACTATTCTGGATCTTTAAAACACCTGGTGAAACTCACAATGGACTTGCAAGCACTTGATAAACTTACGACGAGTTTAAAACACATGTAAAAACTATTCTGGATCTTTAAAACACCTGGTGAAGCTCACGATGGACTTACACAAACTTGGTGAAACTTATGACGAGTTTAAAACACCTGTAGAAACTATTCTGTCTCTTGAAAACACCTGATGAATCTTGCCATGGACTTGATAACACTTGGTAAAGCTAATGATTTACTTGAAAACACCTGACAAAGCTCATGACCTCCTTGAAAACACCTAATAAGACTTATTACTTACTTAAAAACACCTGATAAAGCTCACGACCTCCTTGAAAACATCTAATAAGATTCATGACTTACTTGTAAACACCTGATAAAGCTCATGACCTCCTTTAAAACACCTAATAAGACTCATGACTTACTTAAAACACTTGATAAAGCTCACGACCTCCTTGAAAACATCTAATAAGACTCATGACTTACTTAAAAACACCTGATAAAGCTCACGACCTCCTTGAAAACATCTAATAAGACTCATGACTTACTTAAAAACACCTGATAAAGCTCACGACCTCCTTGAAAACATCTAATAAGACTCATGACTTACTTAAAAACATCTGATAAATCTCACGACCTCCTTGAAAACATCTAATAAGACTCATGACTTACTTAAAAACAACTGATAAAGCTCACGACCTCCTTGAAAACATCTAATAAGACTCATGACTTACTTAAAAACACCTGATAAAGCTCACGACCTCCTTGAAAACATCCAATAAGACTCATGACTTACTTAAAAACACCTGATAAAGCTCACGACCTCCTTGAAAACATCTAATAAGACTCATGACTTACTTAAAAACACCTGATAAAGCTCACGACCTCCTTGAAAACATCTAATAAGATTCATGACTTACTTGTAAACACCTGATAAAGCTCATGACCTCCTTTAAAACACCTAATAAGACTCATGACTTACTTAAAACACTTGATAAAGCTCACGACCTCCTTGAAAACATCTAATAAGACTCATGACTTACTTAAAAACACCTGATAAAGCTCACGACCTCCTTGAAAACATCTAATAAGACTCATGACTTACTTAAAAACACCTGATAAAGCTCACGACCTCCTTGAAAACATCTAATAAGACTCATGACTTACTTAAAAACATCTGATAAATCTCACGACCTCCTTGAAAACATCTAATAAGACTCATGACTTACTTAAAAACAACTGATAAAGCTCACGACCTCCTTGAAAACATCTAATAAGACTCATGACTTACTTAAAAACACCTGATAAAGCTCACGACCTCCTTGAAAACATCCAATAAGACTCATGACTTACTTAAAAACACCTGATAAAGCTCACGACCTCCTTGAAAACATCTAATAAGACTCATGACTTACTTAAAAACACCTGATAAAGCTCATTACCTCCTTGAAAACATCTAATAAGACTCATGACTTACTTAAAAACACCTGATAAAGCTCACGACCTCCTTGAAAACATCTAATAAGACTCATGACTTACTTAAAAACACCTGATAAAGCTCACGACCTCCTTGAAAACATCTAATAAGACTCATGACTTACTTTAAAACACCTGATAAATCTCACGACCTCCTTGAAAACGTCTAATAAGATTCATGACTTACTTAAAAACACCTGATAAAGCTCACGACCTCCTTGAAAGCATCTAATAAGACGCATGACTTACTTGAAAACACCTGATAAAGCTCACGACCTCCTTGAAAACATCTAATAAGACTCATGACTTACTTGAAAGCCCCTGTTAAAGCTCATGACCTACTTGAAAACCCTTGGTAAAGCTCGCAAGTTGACTGTGAAAACTTGTGCTTGTCTTGAAAACACGTGATATAGCTCGTGAGTTATCAGTTGAACCTGTGTAAAATTCGTGGACTGACATTACGTACGACACGCGAAACCGTAAGTTGGATGGCCAGTCCATGAGATGTGTGACGTGTTGCAGGGTCAAGAGGGGGTGATCCTGTTGGAGAGGTCAGAGTTGACCGCTGGTTCCACCTGGCACGCGGCTGGACTGACAGCTTTGTACCATCCCACTCCTAACCTCAAGTCTCTTCATTATTACAGGTAGGCAAGATATTGTATGGTTCTAGAAGGAAGTGTTATCTTACAGGGATTGATAATATCTATCAAAAGGGACAGCAGCAGATCACATGTCTCTCCTAGACTTAATGAACATGAAGGGACAGGGTATTTTTTAATTAAACGATTTTTAATATTTTTTTTTAACACCACAACGCCTTCTAACCGTTCGTGTTATATGCTTATGTACTAATTACGTTAATGAGTTAGGGATGAGGAATTCTGAATTTCGAAAAAGTGTATCCACATTTGCGTGGAGAAAGAACGGAAAACTATTTCGGAAAACCCATCCTCGGTAAACCCAACCAAGATTCGAAATCCGATCTCCCTGTCATTGGAAGTCTAGTCTACTACAAGAGCAGCGCCTTAGAACATGTGGCCATTGAAGCGTTTTCTTTTGTTAATTTATATATTATAAATCTTATTGTTTCACATCTATTTTATTTTTGGTCATCTTTTCACTTTCCCAATTTTTCATAAATTATTATTTTCAAATAATTACGATACTTTCACATTTCACAAACTTTTCATGACCCCCTCCCCAAAATCAGCTTGCGGCTCACAGTTTGGGAACAATTGTTATAAATAGTATCTAATAATTTAATTGGTGACTAGGATAGGCCGGTATACAAGTAGTATAATTCAATTTGTATAGAAAGGGCCTTAGTAGACAGCTAGAAAAGTTACTATATCTACGAATACTATCACGTATTCATAGGTCAAGCCATGTTTTCCGAAGCTGTCACTTTTGACATATATTATCAAAACTTATAAAACAAAATTTAAAATAATAAAAACAAATATTAACAATTTTGGCTACAAAAAATATTTGTTTGTATTTTATAAAAGCCTGTCCTCTAAATGGAACTTTTTGTGGTTGTTGATACCATCGTTATCATCACTCGGAGTCGAACTATAGTACCCTAAACATGTGGTTAACCATTTAGTCATTAGGGTAGGTACAACGTTGGTTCAAAGAATTTCAACAGGGGAGGGGGGATTTGTTGCACCATTTAATATATTTTAATAGTTTGTTCTTGGCTTGCTTGTAGCATCAACTTGTATTCTCAGCTATCCAGAGAGACTGGCCAAGAGGTCAGTTTCCACCAGCCAGGGAGTATACGTCTGGCCACCTCTCCTGACAGGGTGGATGAGTTCAGGTAGGTATAGTCAGGGAGTTTACGTCTGGCCACCTCTCCTGACAGGGTGGATGAGTTCAGGTAGGTATAGTCAGGGAGTTTACGTCTGGCCACCTCTCCTGACAGGGTGGATGAGTTCAGGTAGGTATAGTCAGGGAGTTTACGTCTGGCCACCTCTCCTGACAGAGTGGGTGAGCTCAGGTAGGTATAGTCAGGGAGTCTACGTCAGGCCAGCTCTCCTGACAGGGTGGATGAGTTCAGGCAGGTATAGTCAGGAGTGTACGTATGGCCACCTCTCCTGACAGGGTGGATGAGTTCAGGTAGGTATAGTCAAGAGTTTACGCCTGGCCACCTCTCCTGACAGGGTGGATGAGTTCAGGTAGGTATAGTCAGAGAGTTTACGTCTGGCCACCTCTCCTGACAGGGTGGATGAGTTCAGGTAGGTATAGTCAGGGAGTGTACGTATGGCCACCTCTCCTGACAGGGTGGATGAGTTCAGGTAGGTATAGTCAGAGAGTTTACGTCTGGCCACCTCTCCTGACAGGGTGGATGAGTTCAGGTAGGTATAGTCAGGGAGTGTACGTCTGGCCCACCTCTCCTGATAGGGTGGATGAGTTCAGGTAGGTCAAGTTATGGAGTTTACGTCTGGCCACCTCTCCTGACATGCTGGATGAGTTCAGGTAGGTCAAGTTATGGATTCTACGTCTGGCCACCTCTCCTGACAGGGTGGATGAGTTCAGGTAGGTATAGTCAAGGAGTGTACGTCTGTCCACCTATCCTGACAGGGTGGATGATTTCAGGTAGGTATAGTCAAGGAGTGTACGTCTGGCCACCTCTCCTGACATGGTGGATGAGTTCAGGTAGGTATAGTCAGGAGTGTACGTCTGGCCACCTCTCCTGACAGGGTGGATGAGTTCAGGTAGGTCCAGTTATGGAGTCTACGTCTACGAAAAATTAACTTTCTACGATCTTGAATATAATAATAGTTGTAAGATCTCGTTAGGTTCATTTTTTCATAAAATGATCGTGTTTCCTCCAGATTTCAAATGTCCCGTCAAGGTCATAAGGACGCCCCTCAGAAACTGATGACCCCTGAAGAGATTCAAGAGATGTGCCCCATCCTGAACACTGACATCGTAAGTCAGCAAAAATCTAGTGGGGAAATAAAGACGTGGGATGATGTATCCACCTTTAGAGTAAAGTTACTTTTCTTTTTCCTTGGAATATATTTTGATCATAGACGTCGCTAGCTTTTAATTATTAGAGGGGACGGACCAAACCCGTTATCACTTTAATTTTAATTTTTAGCACCACGTATTACTACCTGTTGAGATTATACACTTAATTACTGATTAAGCTAATGAGTCAAGGACGAGGAAGGCTGAATTTAGATGATTTGTACCGGTATTTTTGTGGCGGGAGAGTGAAAAACTGTTTATGAAAAACCACCCTCAGTAAACCCGACCGGGAATCGAACCTTTCAATCTCCCTGTCATGAGCAGTCTAGTATATTGTGAGAGTGACGCCTTAGACCATGCGGCCACCGAAGCAGGTTTCACTTTAATTGAAAAAATAAAATGTAATTTGTATCTCCTGGGTAGTTACGAATGATATGTAAGGTGAATTAGTTATTATATAAATCATGTTAAAAGTTACCTTAATCATTTATGAATTTCTCTAAATTTAGACTTTCAATTTTTTAACTAGAATAGTTCCAATGTTTCTTTTACATTACAAATCTAATGTTCTAATATTATTGGGGGGATGTTCACCCCCCGTTTCTCCAGTCTTGCCCTAAAAATGACCCCCGTTTTGTCAGTGACAGTAATTCTAAAATCACTCACTGGAAGATACACGTAATTTCTGAAAATATATATTTCTTACGATGTTGCCATAATTATGTAACTCAGAGATTACAAATAATGGTGCACTTTTGATGCACCTACCTTGTGCGCTTCTGATGTACTCCAAAGCAGGTATACAAATTCGGCCCGTTTGCTTTTAGTATGTAGCCACCAGCTTCAGTGTCCGAATGGTTTAAGGTGGTGGTCACCAAATGGCAGACCGCGGTCCACATCCGGACCGCAGAGACATTTTAAGGACCTTGACGAGATAGCTATTTCGGTGGTGGGTAGGTAATAGCTACATAAGGCCAGTAATAATAAATAAGTAAAATAATTAAAAGGAAAGAAAGTCACGTTTTTGAATTAGTAACTTGAACTTGAGTCACTGTTTTAAGATGGCGGAAATATGTAGAGTTTTTAAAAACGGACCTCCATCAAAAATAATTGGGGAACCCTGGTCTATGGCGTCACTCTCACATTAGACCGACCTGCTGATGACTGGGAAGTAGGGGCTCGAATCCTGGTTGGGTCTCCTGAGGGTGGTTTTTCCTAAATGGTTTCACACTCTCCTTCCACGCAACTACGGTAGATTACTTCTAAAATGATTCCTTCCTCCTACCTAGCCAAATTGAGTAATTATCATATGGGCATAACTTGAACAGGTGGTAAGACACGATGATAAAAAAAAGTACATAGTCACAAGTTAGATGTCCTGACAAAGATGGCTACATCTACTAGTATAATGGACCTTGGCTCGAGAGTATGAGGTTCAAAATCCTGGCCAGTCTCGCGTACATGTCTTGCGATCTCTCGCAGGTCCTGGCAGGTTTGTTCAACCCTGGTGACGGCCACATCGACCCTTACTCCTTGACCCAAGCCCTGGCCACCGGAGCGAGGAGAAACGGGGCTCAGCTCAGGGTCCGCGCGGAGGTCACCGGTCTCCAGAGACGACCTCAAGGGGGCTGGGATGTGCACACCAAGGAGGGGCGGGTCATACGCACCTTGAACGTCGTCAACGCTGCAGGTGAGGATGTCTCACGTTTTTTTTAAAAACTAAATCAGATCTTTTGGAGAATTGAGCTATTTCTAGTGGGACAAACTTTTTGAATGAAAATAAATACAAGTTGTTAAATTATAGGACACCCTTGGCAGATATTCAAGGACCGTTGATATCACCATGTGGAGAAAATTGAACTTTATATCTCTACTGGAGCAATATTTTATTTATTTTGTTCAAAAATGTTTTTTTATAAAAACTGCAATCACACTGACCTTTTATAGCGTCTCCTGCACTCCATCTTTGACAGGATTTCTGTTTGGAGCGTGTGTATTTCAGGGTTCTGGGCCCGCGAGGTGGGTAGTATGGCAGGACTGGACCTCCCTCTGGTGCCGGTAGAGCATCAGTACATTGTCACAGCTCCCATACCTGACGTGAAGAGACTCAAACGAGAGATACCTGTGTTGAGACACCTTGACGGTTCCTTCTATCTCAGACAAGAAAGGGAGGACTGTCTGGTTGTAGGCCCTTACGAGTCGCCGGACACCATGAAGATCAGGGAGGACTGGCTGACACGGGGTGTACCACCAGGTGAGGGCAAAGTCTAAACTACACTGGGTATCCCTGCATGTGTTGTTTTAGTGGGGCGTACTTACAGTTAACATTCCACACAAGGTGTACCTATAGTGCTCACTCCAAACAGGTTGTACCTTAAGATTTCTCTTCACATGGGATGTATCTTCATGTTTAGCTTCCTACAAGGTGTACCTATAGTGCTCACTCCAAACAGGTTGTACCTTCAGGTCTCACTTCACACAGGTTGTAATGATGTACTTCACTTTGCATGGAGTGTACCTGTAGAGGAGTAAAATCAGGACAAGTCAAAACCTACTTCACTTGAGCCTTTTCATTATTAATGTTTGGTTTTCTGTTTTCTAAAGTCACTTGGTGCACTTGTTTAACTAGCACCATGCACCTTTTGAATATGGGAAATTTCGAACTATAAAGCTCACGTTGAAATCCCCGGTGACATAAACACCTTGAAGAGCTTCAGAAATAGTAGGTCGATGGTCTTGGAAACATCTGTATAGTAGTTACAGAGTATTCTATAAACAAATCAACCTGAGAACACAATCATATTGAATCAGCAAATTGACCTCGGCCATGATCGTGGTAATACTATTCCTTGTAATGATGTGCCTCAAAGATCCAATGATGGGGGTTTTTGGTTCAAACGGCGAGTGACTACCTTCGACAGAATTAGTTCGTATTCCGACGGCTTGAAAATGTATTCTTCCCTTTGATGCGAAATCAGGTGGATATGATTTTGAGTTCACATATAGCGCAAATTGTCCCCTCGCGTGTGTCGATCGCCTGCACAAACAACTCTTAGGGCACGCGCACTGGCGGCCAGTCACCGCGGTGACCTTTATACACCGGTGACTTGTTCCACGCTGTCCCATCTACCACAAGCATTCTCATTGGTCATTGGTCACTGGTCGAGGGTAGCGCATGCTGCTGAGTAATAAATGTATATGTTTCAATAACAAGCTACTCAGTGATCTGTAAAATGCGAAAACCTACCCAGAATGCCAGTTGCATGACTGGTGGACATAACCACCCCAAGATTTTGGTGATAAAATAATTATATATGGATGGGACAGTGAAGAATGAAGACTGTTTTATGATCATCCTTATCAACTATCTCCAACCTGTGGTCGGGTCGATTTAGTAAAACGCCTCCGTCTTGCAGTTTTCTTTCGCCATTCTGCCTTCTATATTGGCTTTCATTCTTCTCAACTCACTCGCAAACTTGGTGTTATCTAGTCCTCCCATTTCTTGGTCTTACTTAGGTATTTTCCCAACATTCTTTATCTTCATCCTACTTGTTTGGATTATTTCATTTTTCATCCCCATCACATGACTATACCATCTGATCCTTGCTTCCTTTATTATATCGTGTACTCCAACATACTGATCACATGACCATACAACCTCAGTCTTGATTTCTCTACTATCTCGTGTATTCCCTGTACCCAAACTCTTAAGGTAAGCGCCCAATGAGTCGGTATCGCACAGGCCGCACATTTGGGGGGTCAGAGGGGTTACGCCCATTATCGCACTGACGTCACGGACGGAGACTCAGTTCACTCAGCTGCTCTCGAGTCAGAAGGTGAGCTTCTCGTTTGCGTGCTCAAGGAAGTACTGTTTGCATTTCTGTTATTGTTGGATTCGTTTCATGTTTATAATTGTGCTTTTGTGAGTGATATTTCACCATATTATTTAAATATGTAAAGCGAGAAAGAATGTGTAGCTATTAGTTGCCTTTTAATTAAAGAGGAGAGAAGAAAATGTAGGAAAGGATGATTCCGGGTTCATAACCTCAACAGGAAAAGACTTATGTTTGGCGAATATCTGGTTGAAAATGATGCCAATAATTCCGGACCACGCTTGATTTTAATTCCCTCACTAGGACTTTCTGTCGATTGGCGGAGAGTCCGTTGCCGGCGGTACCGACGTAGTGGGCGCATATTGGTATCAAATTATGCTACGAATTAGTTGTACTTTCCGTTCCGTCCTCGCTGTCTGTGCTGTACGAACCACTGGGCGCTTCTTTACAAGGATAACTTAATTCCTAAACCTGGTTTTCCATGTGACAGTTAATATGCCCCTCAAAAACTTAATTCTTGTGACATCCACTTTTCTGGTTCCTCTTTTGTATTCAATATCCATATGTCTCCCCCATATTATATAACTGGGGGTAAAAAGTACACCCTAAACAGCTCTTCCTTACACTTCAGGAGTACTTCTCTTTTCATAGCAGATCTCTTACGTACCTGTAGGCTGATGAATGTTTTACACCTCAGTCAAATGAAAGCTCTGTCAAAGTCCAGTGCCATGTATGTTCATTGTGTGCTATTGAATAGCCACGTCTGTTATTCCAGGTTTTGGTAAGGAGCTGTTCCCCTCAGATGTTGAGAAGCTGAGTCCTCATTTGGACGCTGCGATGGAACTTGTGCCTTCTCTCAAGACGGCCAGCGTGAAGAGCGTTGTGTGTGGTCCTATCACGTACACCCCTGACGCCCTGCCCATGGTGGGGCCGACCCTTATACCCAACATGTGGCTGGCGGTGGGCTTCAGGTAGGAGTGACCTGGTAATGTGTAAGCCAATTACGTACATCCTTGAACCAATACGTCGGCCGCCATACAGTATTGTTTCAAAGGGCGACAATCCCTCTAATCGACCCCAAAGACATTGTACGTACAGTAATGTTAAGAGCACAATCCCTCTAATCGACCACAAAGACATGGCCCCTCTAAGAATTCCGATGACTGTTTCCAGCTACGGTATCGTGCACGCGGGCTGTTTCGGCCGGTTCCTCGCCGAGTGGCTGTTGACGGGGAGCCTCCTTGCGAGGTTATAGAGGTTGACCCTCTACGTTACGGCTCCTGGACAAACCTACCTTTCACTCTCGCGAAGGTCCGAGAGTCATACGGACTCAACACCGCGGTCACCTATCCCAAGGAAGAAAGGTTCGCAGGTAAGAGGGACCAGACTTATTTTAGTTTAGATTTGTAAGCTTTGCCACCGGTGGATTTAACGGTCTTTCTTTATTACCTGATATTTGTTTTTAGCACCGGGTCTTACTACCCGTTCAGGCTATAATAAGAGGTACTAATCACGTTCATATGCTAAGGATGACGAAGGTTGAATTCGAGTAAATGTACCCGTATTTACGTGAAGGGAGAGTGAAAAACAATTGAGGGAACACCACCCTTAGTACACCCGAATTAAATTCAAGCCCCAATTTCCCCTTCACCGGCAGGCTTGCGAGGGTGACGCCTTAAACGAAGAGCATTCGACCATTGAAGCGGGTAGACCAAAGTCGAATCTGATATTTTTAATAATTCTTGTGTCTGTTGTGTAAGGTCGTCCCACCAGAAGGATGAGCGGTGTTTACAAAACCTTGGTACAGAGGGGTGCCCATATGGGGTTCCAGTTCGGCTGGGAGCACCCTTATTGGTTCGCGGCTGCTGGGGGAGCTGCCGATTACTGTCCCAGCTTTTACAGGTTTGTCCCACATCAGCCCCCCTTCCTTCCCCCGCCACACTTTGCTGGTTCTCTGCTAATGGGTTATGTATGTTTCCCTCTTTTACCATGAAAGGTAACAAGCTTACCTTGCATGGTTACACTATGGCGAAGCTTATTGAAGCCATAGTGTAATAATTAAAGGTAAGCTTGCTACCTTGCTTGGTTTCACTATGGCTTAGCTTACAAGGTAAGGCCATAATATAATATGTCAAGGTAAGACTGCTACCTTGCTTGGTTCCACTATGGCTTAGTTTACAAGATAGGACCATAGTGTAATATGTCAAGGTAAGATCTTTCAGTGTAAAAAGAGTTTAGTCCTGTAGTATCATAACGCATTTGAGATTGAAAGACTTCCATATTGGTTTTAATATCATGGTGACACTTGTTAGAAAATATATATACTTAGGGTGGAATAGAAAGGGAACAGTTTAAGGCCCATATTTATTGTAGTTTTTATAGCGAAAAACTTTACAGGCCAAAATAAACCAAATATTTCTCCAGTAGAAACATAAGAGTTAAGTTTCTACATTTGTTATCAATATTTTTTGAATATCTTTCAAGGATCTTCGTGGAATTTGTACATTACTTGCAATCTTCATTCAAAATGTTAATGTATTTTTTTTTGAGTTATTTAAAGTGCAATTTTTTTGGACCGACTGATTATTACACCAAACAGGACTTTAAAATAACTAACATCTAGTAAAAATACCACAATCCTTATCTGACAAATATAAAGTTACCGGAACTACATTCAAGTACAGCAGAGCTTTGATAATTCGACCTAATTGGGGATCGACTCAGTCCGGATTATCTAAAATACAGTAACTATACCGAAAATAAATAAATAAGCATGGACGGGATAATTACAAAAATTTAATGTTATGGTAGAAACATTTTCACTTAATTTAAACATTGTTTTTTTGTCGCAAAATATCACAAATTGTGAAGAAATATATTAAGGCAAAGATCTAACAACGAGGCAAAGTCCCCAATTTTTTTTACGAGTGTTGACGTTTTTTTTTTTTTTCGAACATGTTCCTGATATTGATACCACTATGGGTTGATATTACATTAAATAATAATTTTTCTTTCTGACCCGGATTTTTTACGTCCTAATTATCGACTGTATTCACATGTCAAACCATTGATGGATATTATCAATACCTATAAAATAACACTAATAAAATAGTAAAATGTTCTCAATGTTGGCTGCAAAAAA
The DNA here is from genome assembly GCA_039000515.1 of Timema cristinae. Lineage (NCBI taxonomy): Eukaryota > Metazoa > Arthropoda > Insecta > Phasmatodea > Timematidae > Timema > Timema cristinae. Next base: position 63,552,373 of record JBCFYV010000003.1, on the reverse strand, counting down.
AAAAAGAATGTTTGTATTTTCTTAAGGTGAGAGTGTAGGGGATGCGAGAAAAGATTAGTGTTTTTTCAGTTTTTATAGAGTTTTTTTTGTTAAACCAAATCAAATATTTCTCCAGTCGAAACTTAGAGTCTAACTTTGTTCACATGGTGATATCAACAGTTGTTAAATATATGTCATGAGCATAGCAGCATTAGATGAGAAAAAGTTGTCATTAAATTATAGGACACCCTTAACAGATATTCAACAACTGTTGATATCACCGTGTGAAGAAAATTAAACTATTTGTTTCTACTGTAACAATATTTTATTTATTTGCGCAAAAAAAAAAAAGTGTTCTATAAAAACTGCAATATCAATGGTCTTTTCTCGCGTCCCCTTCCACCGCACCTTAAGGCTCCTTCCTATTAGATCTGTACTATACAAGCTGAGGGTTCTAAGACACTTAAGTCCAGACTCTTTTGTCCCCAGGACCAACTGGCACGAAGCCGTCAAAAGGGAATGGGAACTCGTCATGAATAATATCGGAGTGATTGACCTGTCACCTTCCGCCAAGTTCATCTTATCTGGTGACGACTCTTTCAAGTTCCTGCAGTATGTCACTGCCAACGTCATACCACCAAGTAAGACGATATACTCGTCTAGACTGAGGAGTCGGAACGGTTTTTGTTTTTATCGTGGCCGAAAGTGTAAAAAGTAGTCTAGGAAAACGGCCTCCTTTAAAATGTTTGAAACATACCTCCTAGGGGCATTCAATGCACAATGGCAAATAAAGAATTGGGCAACAGATTAATGCTATGTGCACGTTTTAATAATAGACTCAATTGAATCAACCGGTAATCGAGCCACACCGACCAAGCGCCCACCATCTGTGGATAGAGGGTGTCATGTGGCAGCACAACAAAACCTCAGATCATAAATCTCATTTTTCTAATCAGGAGCCGCTACTTTTTTTTTATTCAAGTAGCTCCTCGTTTGTCCTCACAAGGCTGAGTTGACCTCGTTCCAAACCCACCGCTACACAGAATAATCTGAAAGCGCCGGGGATCGAACCCGGGACCTCTGGATCTGTAGTCAGGAGCTATGACCACAGAGGCGGTCAATAATGATAGTAATAGTAATATTAATAACTATAACAATAAGTGGTTAACACCTCTCCTGCCGTCAAGAAATGTAAAACTCAAAAAATACTAAACAAAAGTTTTACAGGTTGTTCTCTTTAGTTGTAGATCGTGGTCTCTTATCTTACAAGACAAGCACAAATTTTAGGGTGCTTGAAAACAAAGTGCTTATGAAAATATATGGTACGAAAGGGATGAGGATTATTGAGAGTGGTGTTAAGGGTATTAACTAGTACACCGGTGACCTGGTGGTCTAGGGGTAAGGTGTCAGACTTCTGTGCTGGCGGCCGGGGTTCAATCCTCGGTCCCGGCACAGATTTATCTGATTTCCAAACCATTCCTTCACCTCTGACAAGAGATATCTTGTGAATGTGGGGAATGCCAGACCTCCACCGTGGTTCGGATTCCACGTTAAACTGTAGGTCCTCTATTTCATCTCACAATCACCCTACCATTACACATTAGCGTAAGTGCGTATAACCCGAACGGGTAGTAAGACGCGGTGCTAATAATAATAATAATAACTAGTACACCCAATGGGAAGACAGGGGAATAGCATTAGAATTGACGTGAAAGAGATAGGTGTAATGAGGTGGACTGGATAGAACTGGCTCGAGATAGAGATAGGGTGTAATGAGATGACTTCTCAAGTTCAACCACCCTCTTGTTCAGGCGAGGACGTCACCAGATGTAGGACCGTCATCAGCCACTGCCTCACGTCGTCCGGCAAGGTGCACTCCGAGCTGACGGTCACCTCGCTTGGAGAGGGTCGCTACCTCTTGGTGTCAGGAGGTTCCAGTGAACTTCACGACCTCAGGTAAATGTCTCAGACACGAAAGATACGCTTTGATTGTAACACGCTCCACCTTGCTTGTTTCCACTATGGTGCGGCTAATAGAATAGGTCCATAGCGTACTCAGCCAATGCCGGACAGCTAGGTAAACCAGTGTGGATCCCAGGATCTAGGGGGGAGAAATCACCCCAATCGTCCACACATCCATAAATTTGAAAACAACCTAACATATTAGAACATAGACTTTAATGTTAAAGAGGTAACTCGTATACACGGCTTACGAGATTGATGGAAGAATAGAACGGCTTTAAGTTCATCATAGCAGACCCAACTCATCTCCAGGCCCACGCGAGATATGGGAGTAAAAGGGAAAAATAAAAAAACCAAGATATGCCGGAAATGTGTTCAGTGCATTCGTATTTGAATGATTACTCGAAATTTTCCGCGGTGACGATGGGGGGCAAAGCGACAAAGTTTCTTGTTTAACAACTACAGTATGTCCCTATTATGACATAACAAAGATTTGTGCATAGTGCTAATCTGTGAAGCCATTCTAAAATAGTTCAAAAACGGCCTTTTCAATGCAGTTTTTATCCAGATATAGTTTAATATTTCAACTATGTTCAGTATTAGCAACTTGTATTAAATTTTTATCTCCATTAATGTTTAACCACAAATGATCCGCGTGTAATAGTGTTCGTGTAAATTTACGATATTTTAGCCGACTGTACCACTAAGTTGACGTTCATGTGATGCACGCTATTAATATATTTTATTACTACACTTCCATTATGATCTTTTTTTTTTATATCACGTCGTATTATTACCTTTCAGGTGACACGCATATATGATAAATTACCGAGATGGAGTAGGAATGAGGAAGGAAACATTTGAGAGGAAGTTTACCCACATTTTCATGAAAGGAGAATAGAACCACCCTCTGTATTTTCATGAAAGGAGAATAGAACCACCCTCTGTATTTTCATGAAAGGAGAATAGAACCACCCTCTGTATTTTCATGAAAGGAGAATAGAACCACCCTCTGTATTTTCATGAAAGGAGAATAGAACCACCCTCTGTATTTTCATGAAAGGGGAATAGAACCACCCTCTGTATTTTCATGAAAGGAGAATAGAACCACCCTCTGTATTTTCATGAAAGGAGAATAGAACCACCCTCTGTATTTTCATGAAAGGAGAATAGAACCACCCTCTGTATTTTCATGAAAGGAGAATAGAACCACCTTCTGTATTTTCATGAAAGGAGAATAGAACCACCCTCTGTATTTTCATGAAAGGAGAATAGAACCACCCTCTGTAATTTCATGAAAGGAGAATAGAACCACCCTCTGTATTTTCATGAAAGGAGAATAGAACCACCCTCTGTATTTTCATGAAAGGAGAATAGAACCACCCTCTGTATTTTCATGAAAGGAGAATAGAACCACCCTCTGTATTTTCATGAAAGGAGAATAGAACCACCCTCTGAATTTTCATGAAAGGAGAATAGAACCACCCTCTGTATTTTCATGAAAGGAGAATAGAACCACCCTCTGTATTTTCATGAAAGGAGAATAGAACCACCCTCTGTATTTTCATGAAAGGAGAATAGAACCACCCTCTGTATTTTCATGAAAGGAGAATAGAACCACCCTCTGTATTTTAATGAAAGGAGAATAGAACCACCCTCTGTATTTTCATGAAAGGAGAATAGAACCACCCTCTGTATTTTCATGAAAGGAGAATAGAACCACCTTCTGTATTTTCATGAAAGGAGAATAGAACCACCCTTTTATTTTCATGAAAGGAGAATAGAACCACCCTCTGTATTTTCATGAAAGGAGAATAGAACCACCCTCTGTATTTTCATGAAAGGAGAATAGAACCACCATATGTATTTTCATGAAAGGAGAATAGAACCACCCTCTGAATTTTCATGAAAGGAGAATAGAACCACCCTCTGTATTTTCATGAAAGGAGAATAGAACCACCCTCTGTATTTTCATGAAAGGAGAATAGAACCACCCTCTGAATTTTCATGAAAGGAGAATAGAACCACCCTCTGTATTTTCATGAAAGGAGAATAGAACCACCCTCTGTATTTTCAGCCGAGTTTCTAACCGTGCACCCGCCTCGGTGGCGTAGTTGGCTAACGCGCTTGTCGTGTTGAGCTCGACTGCCGAGGATGGGGAGATCGAGGTTCGAATCTCGGTCGAGTGAACTGGGGTTGTTTTTCCTAAATGGTTTTCCACTCTCCATCCACGCAAATGCGGGTTCACTTCCTTTAATTCAACCTTCCCAATTCCTAATCCATTAGCGTAATTAGTACTTAAAGCGTATAACTCGAACGGGTAGTAAGACGCGGTGCTAAATATTATTATTATTCTAACCGTGATCTCTCTAAACACCGGCAAACTAGACTAGACTCATTATAACCTCTAAGAGAACTTGAGGTCTTGTGGAGAAAACCTTGATCTTTGTTCTCTTTCTAGAATAACTGTTGCCAAATCTCCCCGGTTTAATTTATTTCTGAAGGTTTTGTACTGGGTAAGAAGGAGCTACTGGCAACATCCGACAAACTCAGCGTTGCGTTGAGGAAATATTGACCACACGGAAACAAGGCTGTTTCCCAACAGTAGCCGCACAGCTCCCTGAGAGATGAAATCCAGTGTACGAGCTTGACGTTTAGTCCGCGTGCGGGTGATAGTTCTTCTCTCTCTCTCTCTCTCAGGTGGTTGGAGGATCACGCTCGTCAGGGCGGATACCACGTCACCCTGAGCAACGTCACGGACAGTATGGGGTGTCTTGGTGTGGCCGGACCGCGATCCGGGCAGCTGCTCGACAGTCTCTGTGAGCCCGGCCACTTTGACAACTTCCCTTTCCTCTCTGCTCGGAAGGTACGACAGACCACGTCTTACCACACTTTAGGGTCACGCACTTAATTACTTTAAAGACCTAAGACCTAAGACCTAAGACCTAAGATCTAAGACCTAAGATCTAAGACCTAAGACCTAAGATCTAAGGTCTAAGATCTAAGACCTAAGACCTAAGACTTCAGACTTCACACTTAAGACTTACATACCTAATCACGCCGTTCCCTTTCGGGGTGGACAAGAAACTGTTCCTATAACTCAAATGACAGCAACTACGTATTTGATCCATCTTCACTTACTCTCTCCACACTTCCCTATCCTTGCATACTCCCTTCTCTTCAACAACATTCATACACCGAGTCATACTTGATCTTTTATTCTTAAAACTCTTAATGTTTCTCTTTTAACACATTCATCTACAACATTTAGCCATTTCTTATATGGCTTACCCCCTTCCTTTTGATCTACACACTCTACCTTCATATATTTGCTACTTCACTAGATCCCTACTTATCCTCTCAACATGACCAAACCAACGTAAAATGCTTCTTACACACTGACCTACTGGATCCCCTTTCAAACCACACTCCTTTGGCTCCCATTCATCACCGAGTCTGTCCATACGAGTTTATCCACATACATCTCTTAGATATCACGTTCCAACAGCATTCTTGTGTTTCTCCTGACAAACCAACGCTACACTCCACCTTTAAAATTGAAAATTGACATGAGACTCAAACTCAGGACCTTAGTATTAGTACTCCAAAGTTCTTACCACTCAGCTATCCAAGAATAGTAGGTAGCTGTGTTATCTGATAGCTCGTGATCTAAATTGATCGCACATATGTAGCTGACGATTTCAGCACGTCCATCACAGACTCTGCCTTAAGAACATTATTGAAGAACAATCCCGAGTAAGAGACGAATCCTGGATATCTCAGTGGTAACAGTAATGGCGTACCAAGCCAATAGTCCCAGGTTTGGTTCCCGTGTCGAGATGTCATTTTTTAGAATAATGTAAGAAGTCTGCTTACCCCACGTCACGCCACTGGTACTTGTCCCCCAGATCGTGTTGGGTGGTGTGCTCGTCACAGCCTTGAGGATATCCTACACCGGCGAGCTGGGTTGGGAGCTCTACTGCGACCAACAAAACCTCCTTAAGCTTTACAACCGTCTGATGGAAGCCGGACAGGAACACGGTGAGAAAGGATTATCGTCAATTGAGACTTTTAAACACGGTCTCACAGATCTTTGAGGCGTTGTGCGTCTTAACTTTGGTTCGGAAAAAGGTGGAGTCACGTTGTGTGTGTTGTGTGTGATAGTGGTTCGGATCTCACTACGGTAGCACAGTCAGGCGGTAAATACTACATCCTCTCGTGTAAAAAGTAACACTTGCCCCTACCCGCTTCAGTGGCCGCATGGTCTAAGGCGCTACTCTCGCTGTAGGCTAGATTGCCGATGACGGGGAGATTGAGTGAGGTTCGAATCTCGGTTGGGTGTACTGAGGGTGATTTTCAAAAATTGTTTTCTACGCTCTCTTCATGCAAATTTGGTTATATTTCCTAAAATGTAAACTTCTTAATCCGTAAAATCATTATATTAATTAGTACATAAGCGTATAACCCGAACGGGGTGTTATAACAGTCGGGGGGATGGACGTTGCGTCTGTTCTATAGCTATATAAATTAATTAGTAAGTCGTGTGATGATAAAATTGGTCGGTTCAGAAAGTGCACGTTAAATATCTCAAATAAATGAAGTAAACATTTTTAAATGGCCGTCACTTGGTGTGTGTCACGTTCAATCATTGTAAGCAACATCTTGATCCAGTTGATAGCATGTCTACCTGTTGTTCTAAGAGTGTGGGGTTCGATACCCGCCATAATCGAAAAATGAATCAAAGGGGAAGTTAACTTCCGTAAGTTTGGTTGATGCGTTTGTACCGTGCTCAGGTGTACTGTGGGTGGTTTGTTCCTAAACGGTTTCCCGCTGTTCTTCCATACAAATGCTGATACATTACCTCTAAAATGCTTCCTTCCTCATCCTTACCCCATTAGAGTAATTGTCAAAAAAGGTATGATAAAAAACACTTGGGAATAAATATATTTGTTTTAGACCAATTTGCTTAGGAAGAACCTTATCTGACAAAGATGTTACTGGATCTACTTTCGCTTACTCTTTCGTCGAACTATGTTATGTGCAGCGGATTCTTTTAATAGATACGTTACAAATAACTCTAGTAATATAGTATTATTATTATTAGCACCGCGTCTTACTACCTGTTCGGGTATACGCACTTACGCTAATGTGTAATGGTAGGGTGATTGTGAGATGAAATGGAGGACCTACAGTTTAACGTGAGATCCGAACCATGGTGGAGGCCTGGCATTCCCCACACTCACAAGATATCTTGTCAGAGGTGAAGGAAGGGTTTGGTAATCAGATAAATCTGTGCCGGGACCGAGGATTGAACCCCGGACCCCAGGATAGAAGTCTAACACCTTACCCCTAGACCGTCAGGTCACCAGTAAAATAGTAAAATATTATCAATTTTGGATAGGGAAAAAAAAAGTGTGCCTCTTTTCTATTTCTGCCCTTTCATATACAAATTGGGCTGTATCAACCCGCCCTGATCTCCTCACGATTGTGTTTCGTTTGTTCTGTTTTGAAACGAAAGGCGCGGGAGATTTTGGGAGCTACGCGATGAACGTTCTGAGGATGGAGAAAGGTTTCCGCATGTGGGGGTCAGACATGAACAAGGACACGTCCCTCCTGGAAGCAGGTCTCGGTAGATTCGTCAAACTAAACAAGGTCATTTCAATCATATATATATATTACACATGTACAAGGCAATCGAACCTGGGACATTTGGCTTAGCACCCAAGTGTTCTACCATTGAACTATCCACGATTAGTTTCGTGCTCAGGGTCATTCTTCACTCATAGTTTTGAGGCTGAGTCTGTGAGGGACGAGCGGAAATGGTCAGTTACATATGAGCGACCAAATGTATCTAGAACTACCACCCCGTGTGTTGATCACAAACAACATCACTGCCACTAGCAGGATATCTCTCTCCCACCACCTTTCTTCCTATACTCCTTTCCTCTCTAAACTCCTCCACACTACCTTTATCCACCTGTTCCTGGGTTTTCCTCTTGACCTCCTGCCCGCCACCTCCATTTCGAGCATCCTCCTCACATGTACATACCACCTCAATCTCACCTTCTCTATCCAATCCTGCAGAGGTTCCTCTCTCTCCCCTCTCACTCTCTCATACTTTCTCTCTCTCTCACCCTTTCTCTCTCTCTCACCCTTTCTCTCTCTCTCACCCTTTCTCTCTCTCTCTCACCCTGTTTATCCTTGTCCCTCCTTACCTGTATCCTTCATAATCCGGGTCTCTGTATGTTGATATTAATTGAAGTTCAGCTTTAATCACGATCTTGTGTTGTAGACTTGTCATAACACCCCTACCGAGTCGCAGTTGGTTGTGCTATCTGATAGCTCTAGATATTAATGAATGTATGAGGTGAACAAGGAAAAGATTCCATATTATGTTCATTTCAAAACTGAGATAGCCATTTTGTAGCCGACCCAAAGCTACATCAGTTAGACCAGGGGTTTCCAACTGGCGGCCCGCGGGCCGCATGCGGCCCGTGAGACCAATTTTGCGGCCCGCAAATCATTTTAAGAATTTCTTTTTTAATCTCAAGAAAAGTTACGAAAAATATTTCATAGCTCTTCAAAAAATGTATTAATATTCATAAGGCAAAAATGAGCAAATGAAGTTGATAAAGAAATAATATTCAGCCGTTCTACAAGTTACGCACTGCATCGCACAGTGCAGGACCCAGCAAAAGTAGTTGGGCCCTTCTACTGACCTCTCTCCCCTTCACTCCCGTAACAATAGACTCGCCCGGTAAGGCTTGCTGGCTACTCCTCTCGTCTCCACTCTGGCTCAGTCGCGTTTGCTTGACGTGTAGTGAAGTTTCACAAGTTACTTTACATTTTGAAGGCTTTGTTTTGTGTTGAGTGTAAAGTGTACCGTTGCTTGTGTCTTTTACGTGAATAAAAATGAGCGGAAACTCAAAGAAACGCAAAATTGAAAATGAAAACAGAATTTACAAGGAAAGCTGGGAGAGTGACTATTTAATTACTAACAACAGTGGGAAGCTTCAGTGTTTGGTATGCATGCAAATTGTGTCTGTACCAAAAGAGTACAATGTTAAACGGCACTACTCAACAATGCATGAGGACAAGTATGCAACATATAAGGAAGAAGCTCGACACGCACTAGTTGCAGACTTCAAAAAGAAATTAAGACAGCAAACAGGTATGTTTATTAAAGTCTTACAAAATCAGTCATCTTCTCTGTACGCCTCCTACGCGGTGTCGCTTGAACTTGCAAAGGCGAAAAAACCCTTCACTGAAGGCAGTCTGGTTAAAAAGTGTGCTATGGAAATGGCAAAGGCTTTTGGAGATGCTAAAATGGCTGAGAAATTTGAATCAGTGCCACTTTCCAACCAAACTGTACAGAGAAGGGTAATTGATATAGGAGAACAAGTAGAAAAATCGCTGATTAGATTGGTTAAAGAAAGCATGCATTTCTCGCTATGCCTTGATGAAAGCACTGACCAGTCAGATGTCAGTCAGCTATTAATATTTATACGCACCACCTTCGAAGATTTCAGCAGTAAAGAGGAGCTATTTGATGTCTGTTCTCTTCAAGGAACAACAAAAGGGAGGGACATTTATGATGCTTTAAAAAAAAACTGTCGAAAGAGTTGGAGGCTTCAGTAAATGTTCAACCATTGTGACAGATGGAGCGCCAGCAATGACAGGGGAGAAGACAGGTCTGACGGGATTGCTAAAAGAAAATGGCGTAACGTGTCCTATGATCCACTGTCTTATTCACCAGGGAGCATTATGTGGGAAATCAATTAAGAAAACGGAAGTTTTTAAATTTGTGGTTAAAATTATTAATATGTTAAGAGGTGGAAATCGAGCCCTTTTGCATAGACAACTAAAGCAGTTTTTGCTGGAAATTGAGGCAAAATATGGAGACTTGCTGCTGTACAACCATGTAAGGTGGCTGAGTGCAGGAAAGTGCCTTGAACGGTTTTTTGCTATTCGCAAGGAAATCCCTGAATTCCTTAATAAGTTTGTCTCGTCTGATACCACAGAACTAGAAGAAGAAATTCAAAGCCCAGAATTTTTAAAGCAGTTAGCTTTCCTAACAGACATGACAAATCACCTTAACACCTTAAACCTGAGTCTTCAAGGAAGAAACCAGGTCGTATCAGATATGGTGGGAATTGTAAATGGATTTCGAAATAAGTTAAATATTTTCAAACGTTCTTTGGAAAACAATGAGTTGACACATTTCCCTTGCTGTCTACAATTAGTGGCGTCAAAAGATCAGGAAAATGTAGATTTTTCAGATCTCAGTTTACACATTCAAGAGATCATTGAAGAATTCAACACACGATTCAAGGAAACTGAAACACTGAAAAGCAGTGTACAGCTTTACATGAATCCTCTTGGTGTTACAATCGAGGAACAAGAACCACACCTACAACTTGAACTGTGCGATCTACAAGCCGATACGTTCCTACAGACCAGACAAGAAAAGGGATCACATTTTTTTAAACTGCTATCCAGCGAAAGATATCCAAACTTAAGACAATTTGGACTAAAAATGACTTCAATGTTTGGGAGCACGTACATATGTGAAAGTGTTTTTTCTTCTATGAAATTCATTAAAAATCAGTACAGAAGTCGACTTGCAGATTCTTCCTTGCTGCATCTTTTGAGATTAGCAACAACAGAGCTGGAGGTGGACATTCGTTCATTGGTAGAGGCAGCTGATCGATCACAATACTCCCACTAAATTGTCCTTTTTTAAGTTTTATTTTGAATATATTATTAATTTCAGTTTGACTTTGGATTAGTTTTTTTTGGGTGCCATTTGTCAAATATTAAGTCAAATAAACTGACATTGTTGCTCTTCTTCGAAATTCAATTGCTTTTGGTATAATAATTTTTGTTTATTTTTAATTTCACTCTTTTATGCAATTGTAAAATAGTGTTTTAAGCAAATAAAATGATTAAGCCTTTGTTTCAATAAAACAATACATATTATTTCATGCTAGTACCTCTGTTCTATTTGCAGAGTTATACGAAAATTGGCCTATTATTAAAGTGCGGCCCGCAATCATGCCTAAGGCTTCCACTGTGGCCCTCGAGCCCTTACAAGTTGGAAACCCCTGAGTTAGACTAAAGAAAGAAAACATTTCTTCATTTCTATTGCATGTACCCAAGTCTTCAAATTTGAATGCGGTGTAAAAGGAAAAAAAAAAAACCTCCGAGAATGTTTACTTTTTTTTGCACGTAAATAATTTTGAAGTTAAGTCTGTTGAGAATAAAAATATCATTGACTTCAGGGGTTGGTGGTTTGATACTTTCAAGAAGAATACGAAAAGTGTTGGAGGTAATGAAACATGTCTGATCAGGAAATATAGACAAGATCAGAAAGGTTATGTATAAGCACATTCATTCATTGACGGACTCCTAAGTGATGTGTTCGAACTTTATTAAGGTTGTGGTAAGGTTGCATTTCCCACAAATCCTGTGTATAGTGGAAAGGTTCCCGTTAACTGTAAAACAATTAATGATTTCAGAAAAATTGTGCACTATATTCCCGATGAACACAATGAGTTCTACAACATTTTGTTATGGCTAATAACTGCTGTTATTATTATTAGCAACGCGTCTTACTACCCGTTCGGGTTATACGCACTTACGCTAATGTGTAATGGTAGGATGATTGTGAGATTAAATGGAGGACCTACAGTTTAACGTTGAATCCGAACCACGGTGGAGGCCTGGTATTCCCCACATTCACAAGATTCTTGTCAGAGGTGAAGGAAGGGTTTGGAAATCAGATAAATCTGTGCCGGGACCGAGGATTGAACCCCGGCCGCCAGCACAGAAGTCTGACACCTTACCCCCTAGACCACCAGGTCACCGACTGCTGTTCAAACTGACGAAGTCCAAGAGGATAGTAACTAAAAAAAAAAAAGGACACAATGTTAGTGAAAAATAGCATTTCTATGTGTTTTGTGTGAGAATTTTTTTCCTTTTTTTTAAAAAAAAATGTACGGTTAGGTTAGAACAAAGTTTTGTTTTTTTCATGTTCATAAATATTACTCTAATAATGATTTATATAAAAATAATAACAATTGTTACAAGCAATATATTAATTTAAAATCATTACCACCCTTTAAATATTCATAGGAGTAAAAGAAAAAACATTTCAATATATAAAATTTAAGTATAACGCTCCTATTTTATTTTTGAAATTTTAAAACAGTATAAGTAAGTGTTCATTTCATTTGATGCTACAATTGGTTAATCTTAAGTTTTAATGTAGAATGCTTCTTTCAGCAGTAATAAATTTTTTCATTTTTCCGAAAATTAGGTTGCACGGAATCTTTTCCATTTTCATCTCATCCATTCGATTGATAGCTAATATGTAGCTGACGATATCCACACGTCCATCACAGACTCAGTCTTAAGCTACAAGTTAAAATATTTTCATCGTGATAAAAAAATTATACACACGTAAAGAAAGATTCAACGAATATAGATAGATCCACTTCGGTGGCCACAAGGATCGAGGTTCGAATCTCGGTCGGATATACTGAGGGTGGTTATTCCAAAATGTTCTTCCACTCTTCCTTCACTCAAATGCTGGTACACTTTATATACACCTCCTAATCCCTAAAACTACTACTTTAATTATTATTATTATTATTATATTATTATTATTATTAGCACCGCGTCTTACTACCCGTTCGGGTTATACGCTCTTACGCTCATGTGTAATGGTAGGGTGATTGTGAGATGAAATGGAGGACCTACAGTTTAACGTGGGATCCGAACCACGGTGGAGGCCTGGCATTCCTCACATTCACAAGTTGTGATTAATACACGTCTTGTCAGAGGTGAAGGAAGGGTTTGGAAATCAGATAAATCTGTGCCGGGACCGAGGATTGAATCCCGGACCTCCAACACAGAGGTCCGACACCTTACCCTTAGACCACCAGGTCACCTTTTAATTAGTACATAAGCGTATAAACTGAATAGGTAGTAAGATGCCATGCAAAAAAAGAAAAAGAGAATAGAGATTTGAAAGAAAATTTAAGATTCAGATTCGAAAATTACAGGATTCAATCCAACTCTACAAAGAAAACGTTTCCTCAACCAGAGGACCATAAACATTTATGTACAGTGTCACAAACATTGTCTGTGATTTAAAAAAAAATAAAGATTGGATGGAATGTCATCAAAATACGAGCTATGGTAATAATAATAATTGTATTTGCTGTAGGGAGACTTTGTCGGTCGTACGGCCGTGTTGCAGGAACAGCGACAAGGATTGCAGAGACATCTGGTGACTCTGGCTGTAAACACGGACAACGTTGATCCAATGGGAGACGAGAGCGTCCATTGCGCCGGCAAGGTTGGGGAAATGTTGGAATAAAGATCAGGGAGAGTTCTCACTTCAAATTAGGGATGTAGTATCGAAAGAAAGTTCTCGATAGCGGTAAGAACCCGCTCCGGCCATCTTTATGGTCTGTTGGGAGTTCCTAGCTGCAAATCCATCGGTACCGGGTTCGATCCCTGGTGATTCCGGATTATTGTCTGAAGCAATGGGTCTGGAATGGGGTCAAACTCAGTCTCGCGAGGACAAAATGAGGAGCTACTTGAATGGGAAAGTAGCATCTCCGGTCTAGAAAACGGAGATTGACGGTCGAAGGGTTCGATGTGCCGACTACCATGTTATCCTGAGACTTAGAGAATTGAGCTTAATATACTCAACAGGGACAAATGTGTTAAAATTTATTCGCGATGAGTATTAATTGGAAGAAAAGTTTTATTTTGGCTATTGTAAATAAAGGTTGATTTTTTTAACCAATACAACCAATATTGTTCCCAGCCTATGGCCTGGGTCAGTTTTTTATACAAGCCATATATTTTCCACCACCGGCCTGTCGTAGCTTAATATGCCTTTTAACTAACTTAAGCCTAGGACAGACACAACATCCAGTCCCCAGCCGTTGAAAGGGTGAAATTACATTTCACCAATGATAAAAAATGTTCGGCCATGTCAGGAATCGAACCTGGGACCATTAGTTTAGTATACAGACACGCTACCGACTGAGCTAAGGTGTCGGACTTTTTTTGTATGTATCTGTTAAATTTACACAAATTTGATATGTAACAATTTCCTGACCAAGCAAATTCCCTGACATTTCCATGTTTACCAGGTCGCTGGACACCCTGTAATCTTTGATTTGTAATAAATAGTGTCCAAAAGTATCCAGACACTTTAGCTCAGACGGTTGCGCCTACTGAGCTAAGGGTTCCAGGTTCGATTCCCGATATGGTGAAAAAAATATCATTAATAAATTGCGGGTTTACCCTTTCACATTGATAAATTGACGTCCGGGACTGGATGTTGTGCCTGTCCTAGTTTAAAGTTATTTTATAAAGCATATAAAGCTAAGACAGGCCTAGCAAGCCGGAAATGGGGAAAAAATATATTTGAATAAAAAACTGACCTAGGCCACAGGCTGGAAACAATAATGGATATAAAAAAAAGTGACTCAAAGTGAGATTTGGTTAAAAAATAGTCTTGCGAAAAATTACGTGAGATTAAAAATCGTGAAAAGTGATTCACTTGTATCCCTGCCTGCCTGACATAATTTAATCTCTGGTGATTGCCACCCGTGTTACCGCGGTGTTGTGTGGGTTGCAGGTCGTAGGGAGCACCACGTCGGGATGTTTCAGCCCAGCGCTTGGAGATTCCCTGGCCTTCGCCTACGTGCCACCCTACCTCACGACCCCCGGGACTAAACTACAGGTGAGCTATCGACATTACCGACAGTCTCGTCTTGTCTGGTTCTACCGGTGACGGGGGAGATCGGTTCGCGGTATTAGAAGTAGTTGTATTTTGTCAAAATAAATAAAATATCCCATGTAAAGTAAAATACAAAAATAAGTGACCTGACGGTCTAGGGGTGAAGTGTCGGACTTATGTGCTGAGGTTCAGAGGTTCAATCCTCGTCCCGGCACAGATTTATCTTATTACCAAACCCTTCCTTCATCTCTGACAAGACGTGTATTAATCACAACTTGTGAATGTGGGAATGCCAGGCCTCCACCGTGGTTCGGATCCACGTTAAACTGTAGGTCCTCCATTTCATCTCACAATCACCCTACCATTACACATTAGCGTAAGTGCGTATAACCTGAACGGGTAGTAATACGCGAAGCTAATTATAAAATACAAAATAAAGTACAACAGGAGGTTGCATCGTTTTCGAGTTTGCGAGAAGACAAATTATACCGAAGAGGTCATCAGCATACCTTGAACAAACAAACGAAGTAACTAAATATCCCTGTTGGTGTGACTCGCCAATTTAAAATACGTGAAAGTTCTCTCTGAACAATCTTTAAAGTTTTTTAAGACCACGTCTTACTTCCCGTTCGGGTGATACGCTATTATATTAATTACTCTAATGGTATTCGGTATTAGGGAGGTTATAATTAGAGGAAGTGTACTGCATTTGCGTGGAGAGAGAATGGAGAAAACAGTTTTGGATAAAACCACCCTAGTTCACCCGACCTAGATCTCCCTGTAACCGACGAAGAGGAGCGCCTTAGACCATGCAGCCACCGAAGGAGGAACGTGGAAACTTTTAGTTCACCGTAGTTGCGAGACAATGTGTCGAGTTGTGTGGTTTTTTAGGTGAACCTGTTGAAAGAACTGCGGGCGGCGACGGTTCTGTCAGGAACTTCGGTGATGAAGACCCAACCAATGAGAGAACGCGGTCTGAAAACCTCCTAATGTGTGTGATCCACATGTCCGCCGAAAATATAGAGCGGAGTTATTCACACCAGAGCAGAAACGTATGTTGACCCATGATGCTTTGCAACTCAAAGCTATAAAAAAAATTCTAATAATTATGTATCACAGTAGAACCGAAATAAACGGGGCTGAACCAGTTTCAGATAAGCAAATTTTTGCTTATGAAATTAATATTTCTCTGTAAAATTAAGTTTAAACAAATCATAAAATATACAGTTACAGAAAAGTATTTTTTGTGTATGTATCTACATACAGTATTTTAATAAATGGTTATCCAATGTAACAAACTCCATGGTTTAATCAGTAAATGTGAGCAGGTTTTTCTATTTTAACTGTTGAAACAAGTTTAAATTACAATTATTACTGTATATGATCTGTATATCTCAACAAATAAAGGTTTTACCGATATAAAAACTTTATTTGGCAGTTCAGCTACTGAAAGAAATACACAAACAAAAATGCTGTTAGCCGTTTCAAATATGCCGGATTTCGGATATTAGAAATCCGGATGTGGAAGGTTTAAATGTATTTACAAAAATAATGTTGATCAGGGATTTTAAAATGTGTATTTTTATTCCTCAAGAATTTTATCAATTCTCAAAATTCGGTTTAATAAACTTTGTAATATTACAATAGATACTTTAATTTTTTTATATATATTTAGCCAATTGATTAAATCAGCCCACGACTTATAAACTAACTTAATTCTACAACAGACACAACCCTCAGCCATTAATTCATCACTGTGAAAGGGGAAACCCACGTTTCACCAATGTGTCTGATGATCCGAGCACAATATTATAAAAAGTAGTACCATTTTATTTCAAGACGGCTCTCATGTCTAATCTAATCTAAGAACTTTTCAAATTTGATCCAATGAAAATCCGATAGTCAAATCTGAGACAAACGTTCAAAAAATAAATGTTTTTATCCATTATCTTGAAACAAAATGGTGAACGCGAATTTTAATCAGACTTTGTGATAACTGGACGTCCGAGTTATGTCAGTGCGAAATTTCAGCACAATCGGACAAATTGTTCTTGCGTGAAAGAGAAACAAGAGCCTAACATATTTTTATGTATTAGTGGAATTAATTAGGATATAAGGAGATAATACCAAAGAGAACAATGAAGATGAAGTATGTAGGGGGAAAAACCGCAACGGAGGACAAGAAAAGAGATGAGAGGACCTGATAACAGAAAGTGTTCAAGCTAAAGGAGAGGAATAGAAGAAATTAAAGAGGAAGAGTGGTGGAAGGATAGAGGAATATGGAGGCGTTTTACTAAACTGACTCAACGCTTGCTGGAAACAGTTGATGATGATGTAATCCATTTTGTCCATTTATAATTAGCTCTACAAAGTAGAATTATATTAATTTGACCAATTATCTTTCAAACTTAATAGGTCAAAGATGTGTGTATTGATATCTTACTGGACTTAAATCTTCAATTTATTATTTGCAGGTGACTAATCCTCCGCCAAATTCCATGGGATCCTTTACTAAATAAATTAGTCTTCATAAAATATATAATTTTATTTTAAAAATATTTCAAAGCGTTAATATTAAATACATATTGTGTGTTCAGTAAATTATTACAATTCAATTCATTTATTAATAAATTAATATCTGAGATATTATCATAACAATTGTTTTTATAGGCCTATTAAAAAAGATTACACATATTGCAATGATCTACATAATTGCATTGCCTTGACAGAATAATAAGAATTTGAATTATTTATTTTGATTAATATTTTAATAATTTTTTGTGAAGATAAGACATCTAATAGGACAATGAGATAACAGCTCCAATCTAATATTTTAATTACCACAACTATTAACACATTTGAAGGATAAAGCCATAATCTGGATTTTCAAAGTCTGTGAAAATCTTCAACATTTTGAATCCATATTTAAATACCGCTAGGATTTGTATTCGATTCGAAATTACTAATCCAAAATGGATCCCAGTTTTGGATTAGATTGAATTCTATTCGAATCTCAAAGTTTAAAAAAATAATAAATTTTTAACTTTAAAAAAAAGTTTGCATGAAGCCATAATAACGCCCTTGTTTAATTTATTTGTTATTTGAAATACCTGTATTGACCGGTTTTTGATTAGTTAAAAAAAATCTAATCAACATTTTAAAATTCTGGTTTTGATATCGCGCAATGATCATGAATACACACTCTTCATTTAATTAATATAAATACATTTTAAAAAAAGGATTCGGATTCAATTAGAAACGTTTTAGGTTGCAAATTATTCGATTCGGATAAAAAAACAACCTTTTTAACTACAAAATATTTCATCTCAATTAGGTTCGAAACAGTTTCAATTTAAAACTTCCGAGTCCGTTTCAATTCGCAGTAGCAAGCAAAGATTCGGATTAAATTCTAAATTGAAATTTCTGGATTCACACAAACTTTAAAACGTTTCACGATTTTTTTTAAAAAATACACGAATATTCAACCGAGTAAACACAACAAAAGTTTATCAATGGAATATAGTATGTGACATATCTTTTATTTCATTCGAACATTTCAATAGCTACCATAATAAAAATATTATTTATTTCTATTTGTAAAATGTGATTGGAACATTTGATAATGTACCTATTCTAGACTTAAATTTCAGAAAAGGAATGTAACTACACTTTTATAAATGTACGTATTTATCAATAAGTAAAATAGCGTTTTTAATTGACTTTAGTTTCTTATATATATCTCACATGTAATACTACTTGTATATTGTTGACTTAGTGGACTTAGGGTTTAGATGTAGGGGACGCCATAAAAGGCCAGCATTTTTTTTTTTTTCATTTTTCTATCAAAACATTTTATTGTTCAAAATAAATCAACGATTTCTCCAGTAGAAACAAAGAGTTTAATATTCTTCCTATGGTGATATCAACAGTTGTTGAATATCTGTCGAGGGTGTCCTGAAGTTTAATGGCAACTTTTTCTATACATTTAAGAAGTTTCTCATCTAATGCCGCTATGAAAGATACTAAACAACTGTTGATATCAACATGTGAAGAAAATTAAACTCTTATGTTTCTAACGGAGAAATATTTGATTTATTTTAAACAAATAAATGTTTCGATATAAAAACTGCAAACTCACACTTAACAATTTCTTGTGTACCCCCCCCCACCCCCCTTAAGCACCATCTACAGAAACCGGTGTCCGTAAGGTTCGAAGTGGTTTGTAAAAGATATAATTGACTCTAAGGAGATTGCACTGTCTACAGAATCCTGATCCTTAAGGTCATTCGATTATCAACATTTTATTTCTTAGTTTTTAATTTATAAATAATGATTCAATGATTTCCAAATATGCAGTTCACGAACCATAAGGGCCAAACCTACTATTTTTATACTTTTCATGAACATGGATGGAAAAGGATGCAAGAAAAATAAGTGTTTCTTACGTTTTTTTTATGGTAAAACTTTTTTTTTGTACAAAATAAATACAATATTACTCCAGTAAAAACATATCATTCCATTTTTCTTCACATGATGATACAACGTTTCTTGAATATCTGTCAAGTGTGTTCTATAAATTAATTACAACTTTTTCTCTTCATATACTCATATATTAAACAACTGTTGATATCACCATAAGAAGAAAATTAAATGTTTTGTTTTCACTGGCGCAGTATTTTTTTAAAATTTATTTTAGCCAAAACAAAATGTTTTGCTATAAAACCTGCAGCAATACTGATCTTTTCTCATGTCCATTTCTATTCCACCTTAAATAACAAGTTTGACCCCTTATAGATCGTGAATTGTAATGATTTTAAATCATTGAATCATTATTTATAGCTTATTTTTTATACATTTGTTAAAGTTTTGCAGCAAAATCTTACTCCTTACCACTACATAGAAGTTTGACTCAACCTTAACTAGTCGATACGGATTGCTAAGGACTACCAATAGCTGCAAAGTAAATATATGCGTGCGCGCGCATAGAAATGAAATCACCAATAGCAGCGCAAAGATCCGTTGCTATATAAACAATTATAAAATGAAATTATAGTTTCTACGCGGGGAGCTATCCAGGTCAGAAACAGTGGCGTCGATTTAGTAAGTTAAACTTCACATTAGTTGACTTAATAACCTTCGCCACCCTCGTGGTCTAACGCGCCACACTCGCAGACGTGGAGATAACCCTTCTTACTCCAAAAACCACTAGCGTAATTAGTATATAAGCTCGAATGGGTAGTAAGACACGGTGCTAATAAAAGTAACCTCTGCTTCACAGATCACGTCTGCTTTCTCCTTGCTCTAGAAAGTTTCTTACGAAGATTATAATTGGACGTAAATCCCCGACTCTCTCTCATTGGTTGGCACGATCCCCCGATTAAATATACGGGCTCAGTAGATGTGATTTCAATTTATAAGGACCTCAAAGGACCATTTAAGGACTCTGTAGAAGAAGCTTAAGCTTGTCAATCTTTTACTCTTTACTTTTTTTTCATATATCCCCTCCTCTGTGGTTCTCACGGACACTCTGCCGTGGACCACAGTTTGAGAACTACTGTTTTAGATTGTTCGTGTAAATGAAGGAGTTTGAATAAAACATTAATGAATCTGTACAACTTTACAACTTTAATAGTGGGAAAGAAATGTTGTGATGTTGAGTGTTTTTATATTAATAATATCAGCGGGCATATTTTTTTATACTCAAGGCGGAGGGGAACGCGAGCCAAGGTAAGTATTTTTTTAAAAAGTTTTTATAACCAAAAAGTTTTTTTAACAAAAATAAATAAAATATTGCTTCAGTATTAAAGTTTAGTTTAATATTATACACATAATAATCTCAACAAGCAAAGAACTGGGGTACAGGGAATATATAAGAATGATAAGATAGTAGAGGAAGTAAGAGTTGGGAGAAGCGGATAACAGCAAGTGTGCAAGTGGGAGGAGAGGAATGGAAGTGATTAAGGGAGAAAATGGTTGGAAGAATAGAGGAAGAAAGGGGGCATTTTACTAAACTGACCCGGCCACAGGCTGGAAACAGTTGATGATGATAGTTATAAGTAATATTAACTGTTATTGAATATTTGAATGAGTTTAGTCGCATTTGACCAGGTTATTTTTTTAAATAAAAATAAAAATGTCCTCGTCAAATTCAGCAATGCAGATGACAAATATTCATTAAATGTTAATATCACCATGTGTAGAAAATTAAAAGAAACTTAGCTACTGAAACGATATTTTATTTATTTTGCCAAAAAAAAAGTATTAAAACATATTTTACTATAGAAACAATAAAAATACGGACATTAATTCGTGTTCCCTTTCAAGCCACCTTAAGACTTCACTTCAAAGCGAACATTGTTCATACATCCTCAGACGTGCGACTCGACCTTGCGAGATAAAGGCCCTTCATTCGCCAAATAAAATGAGAACAGCGAGCGTTCTTGAGAACTACTTCATGGTAGTGTCCACTGTGCCTGTATCTATAGTTTCTTGTACTTCATGACGAGCAGGCAGAGAGCCATCTGTACCACGATGTAGGCTATGGAGGAGAGAACCGCCAAACACTTGCGGGTGGTAGAGTCCAGTCCTTCATGATGAGTTCGCAGAACTCTATGCTAGCGTGCTGATGTGTAGCTGATGTACCCGACGGCATGGCTTCTACCGCCACATTACTCGAGACAGTCACACAGTATACGTGTTGTACAGTTCATATGGAGGTGTGAACAAGATAGTGTGATGTGTGCTAAATGAATATTGGAACCAATATGAGTGGTTAGACTCAATATGCATTAAGTATGCAATGGCGTAACAGTATTCAATATGGTAACTATTCAAGTGGTGTAACATATTCAATATGGGTAACAGTATCATATGGGCTAACAGTATTCAGATGGTGAACAGTATTCAAGATGCGTATCAGTATTCAAATGGGGTAACAGTATTCATATGGCTAACAGTATTCAATATGGGCTAACATATTCAAATGGCTAACAGTATTCAAGATGGTGTAACAGTATTCAATGGCGTATCAGTTTCAAGATGGTGTAACAGATTCAAATGGTTAACAGTATTCAATATGGGGTAGCAGTATTCAATATGGGTAGCAGTATTTAATAGGCGTATCAGTATTCAAGATGGTGTAACAGTATTCAATATGGTATCATATTCAAGATGGTGTAACAGTATTCAATATGGGCTAACAGTATTCAATATGGGCTAACAGTATTCATATGGGCTAACAGTTTCAAGATGGTGTAACAGTATTCAAGATGGCGTATCAGATCAAATGGGTAACCCTATATCAAGATGGTGTAACAGTATTCAAGATGGCGTATCAGTATTCAAGATGGTGTAACAGTATTCAATATGGGCTAACAGTATTCAATATGGTGTAACAGTATTCAAGATGGCGTAATCAGTATTCAAGATGGTGTAACAGTATTCAATATGGGGTAACAGTATTCAATATGGGCTAACAGTATTCAAGATGGTGTAACAGTATTCAATATGGGTACAGTATTCAATATGGCGTATCAGTATTCAAGATGGTGTAACAGTATTCAATATGGCTAACAGTATTCAAGATGGTGTAACAGTATTCAAGATGGCGTATCAGTTATTCAAGATGACGTATCAGTATTCAATATGGCTTGGTGCAATTAAAGCTTGAGTAGCAAGAGCTATTATGGAATAGTACGATTAAAGACCAAGAGAGTAGTGTGACTCGACAATATCATTACTTAAATTAACATAGTTTAGTAATAATTAACTAAAACGTAGTATGCTCAGAAGTGTATTATTTTCATTAGCTCAGGAGTGTAACGAGGTCAGATCAACAGTTTGAAAGGTCTACTTACCACTCGTGAGAAGGTACGGGTAGAAGATGCCAAGAGAGAAATAGTTCGCCGTCCTGATCTCGTCACAGAGTGAAGACATCAGGAATCCTGGAAGCCGGACAGACAATGGTCTTGGTTCATTACCCCGCGGTAGATAAAACACACATTCAACATAGTAAGTCGCCATTAGTACTGTTAATTAATAAATAAAGATGGGGATTAAGATGTGAAATGGGAAACTCTAATCCCGGAACCTTAAGGTAACTTATTCGATATTAATAATAAAATAAAATATAGTATAGAATCTAAGTGATAAGCTTGAGAGGAGTGGTAGGGGAAAGATGGAGACAAGCAGAGGCCTTTTACAAAAAAACGTCAAAAGTCTGGTCTGGGGTAAAGATGTGAGGAAAAAGTGGAAAGGAGTGATGTACATCAGAAACCTGGGTGATGAAAGAAAGGGATGAGAGTAGTATTCAGACTGGAAGTGACAAGGATGAACAGGGAGAGAGAGAGAGAGAGGAGAGGAGGAGGAATCCCTGCAGGATGGGAGAGAGAGGGCGAATTTGAGGTGGTATGGACATGTAAAGAGGATGGAAGAGAAGCAGGACAGGTGGAGGAAGAAAGGTGGTGGGAAGACAGAAGTAAATGGAGAGGCTTATGTTTGAGATAGATCGTGAAAGTGGGAGGAAGCTGTCCATGCTGCTGCTGCTGCAGATGATGATGATGATTATTGAATATAAATATCACAGCATTAACTTAAAATCATAATTTCATGAAAATGGTAAAAAATATATATATATTTGTATAACTGGGAAAAATACGACACTTTAGCTTATTAAAACTAATTTTTTTTTTTTGTAAAATAACAAAAAGGACAAAACTTTACGATAGTAAAGGATTTACTCAAAAATTATCATCTTTGTTCTTTATTATCATAATAGGTATAACAAATAAACAAAATAGAAACTGGAATCAACCAGCAAAATTTTTAAAGTTAAATATTTTATATTTTCGATAAAATTGTAATTAAAAAAATAGATTCGAGACTTGAAAGAAAAATTTTAGACTAGAACTCGAGAAATATAGGGTTAATATCCATTTCCAGCAGGGGAAGGGGGCCTGTAATCATAAAGCTACAAGAAAACTCTTGTATAGCTACAGTAGCCCCAAGGCTTCTTTGGTGCTGACCGACAGCTCACAGCTGATTTCTGACAGTCAACATTTAGGTATATACCTACATTTTGACTGTCAGAAGTGACAGCAGCTAAACACATGTTTTTGCAGATCATATGGTTTGGCGTAGGGATACATAATTTGGTCTGGTAACTTTTCAAAATTTTTAGCTGTCAGCTGTGAGCTGTCAGTCAGCACCAAAGAAGCCATGGGACTACTGTAGCTAGCTACAAGCGAAATTTTACCATTTACAAGTGTTTTTTTTACAAGTAGGTTTATAGTTCTGTTTCATAAAGTTACTTGTAGCTTACAAATACTTGTAAATCAAGGAGTATTTTTTACAAGTCTCGGCAAATAGATATAATAATTAACAAGTATAATTTTAATAGGTTATTTGGACATAATTAGTTCAGTTTACTAATTTAATGAATAAATTACCAGTGTATAGTAGTTTAAGTAACATGTTTATTTCGTTTATAGACTTATGAGGAAAGTGTAGACAAGACGATTATTGAGGTTAGTAAATGACCTCATACTGTCTCAAATAAGTTCCTTGACAGTTAGAAACTATTACAAGAGACGGGACATTATTGTTAAATAAAATAAATCACTAAGTTTAGAAAAAATAAATTATGCAGTGTCCCACAGTATTGTTGAGCTTCAAAAACAAATAACATCAATTTATCGTACCTCATTAGATAACTTTATAGTATTTACTAATTCAAATTTAGGACGCCCCAAACAAAATATATTTAGGTTCATTAATATTTTGAATAACTAACATTTTAATATTTAACTACAACTGTCACAAAATCATTTTAAAATGGTTTTTGTACTTTCGATTTCTGTAACAATGAAGAATAATTTGGACGTATTAATATTTCACTCGTAAATAAAACAGCAGATATGTAAATATATTCTTCAAGCGCACGAGAATTTACAAATTCAAACCCTTTTTTATTTACAAGTGTAAAACCTTCACTTGTGAATGGTAAATTGTAGATTTTTAGTTTTATGGAACAGGCTTTGGTGTCATTTTCTAATTAAATAAATTTAATTTGTGAAGTAAGCCTACTACCGTTTAGGTTAAAACGAAGGGTATGCCTACAAGTGGAGATCAGCTAACTTGCTCTCTTTTAAGAACGGTCAGAACTGCCTGGGATGAAAACCACCCTCCTTCCTCCCCTGATGACATAACCGTTAAGGGGGCAGTGGCGAAACCAGAAATTTACTTTTGAGGAGCAAACACTCAAGGGAGGAGGTGGTTAGAGAAATAAAGTTTTTTTTTTAAATAAAGAGGTCTGCCCTACAACCTGAAGGGGAGTCCAAGGACCCTCTCTAATAATCATCATCATCATCATCATGATTAACATCTTCCAGCCACTGGTTGGGTCAGTTTGGAACATAAACCTCTCCACCACCTCCTTTCCTCCCAACTCCTCTCTCCCTCCACCTTAGCCCAGTCCCTCTCCTTCACTCTCCTCCTTACTACCTTCAGCCATCTGTCCCTTGGTCTTCCCCTCGGTCTCCTACCCCCCCCCCCCTCCTCCATATCTAACATCCCTCTCGAGTAAAAAGTAAAACATTTAGATGCCTCTAGAAACTATTTGGACTCTTCTTCACTTAGCAAATCTTTGAAATTAGTTGCTCATTAGACTTGACAATTTTAGATTAAATTCATCTAACACATCTTTAGTGCTCGTTTTATAGTTATCACTTGGTGTGATTTTAAGTTCTTATTAAAATTATTTGGGTCTTGGGAGGGGGGGGGGGGACAGTCCCATCCACCCCTCCACCTGAACGGACCACTGAAGAGTGGTATTCAAGAACGCCACTAAGTGTGAGCGGACGCTTAGTGTAGTCCCGAGTAAACTCACGGGCCCACCTTCTGGCCTATGACGTACGCAAACCAATCAACGCCAAGAGTCCACTTAGTGTGGTTCTTGCACTCCGGCGTTACGGCCCTAAAGTGTTTGACGAGGGTATAATCTCACCGAACGTCATGCCCGCCATCGCTTGCAAGGCTATGAGGACCACGGCGAGAGTGAAGTTGTATCGGATCTCGAACCCAAACACATACAGCGACATCAAGAGTATGAAGACCATCTGAATGAACGTCTGGACCATCTGGCTGATGACGTGCGACATCAGCACCTCGCTTGACGTCACACCTGGAAGAGAAGACCACGTTAGTTTAGGGAGAGAGGGGAGGGGGGGGTGTTTCTGAGAATGGTCACCAACTCCCGTGATCCATGTCTGCGCAAGAGGGGGAGTGGAAGATGACGCGGGTTAAGGTGGTGAGTGAAGAGAACGTGAGACAAGGGCAGTGTTTTCTAAGATTTTATACCAAAATATTTTAAGGGACAAAATAAATCAAATATTTTTCCAGTAGAAATAGATTATTATTATTATTATTATTATAACCCGCGTCTTACTACCCGTTCGGGTTATACGCACTTACGCTAATGTGTAATGGTAGGGTGATTGTGAGATGAAATGGAGGACCTACAGTTTAACGTGAGATCCGAACCACGATGGAGGCCTAGCATTCCACACATTCACAAGTTGTGATTAATACACGTCTTATCAGAGATGAAGGAAGGGTTTGGCAATCAGATAAATCTGTACCGGGACCGAGGATTGAACCTCAGATCCTACCTAGCACAGAAGTCTTGACACCTTACCCCCAGACCACCCATCAGTAGAAATAGAGAGTTTAATTTTTTTTTTTCACGTGGTGGTATCAACGGTTGTTGAATATCTGTCAAGGGTGTCCTGGAATTTCACGACTTTTTATCCTAATTTAAAAAGTTTCTCATTTATTGCCGCCATGTTCACGACAAATATTCGACAATTACTGTTGACAGTACCGCGTGTAGAAAATTACAAGACGTATTCACTAATAAGTATAAATTTAATGAAGATAACCCACCTAGGAAAAAAGAGGGAGAACATAGGGGAATAATCATACACAGCAAGTTGACATCTTTTTCTTTTCTTTTTTTAGAATTCAAAATGGGGTGGTTTAGTGTTTGTGTAAACTGTAAAGTGTCTTTCTCATTCCTTATTTTTTTGTTTGATATAGGCAACAAAGTCAAAATCTTACTCTATTAGTGTTTAAATGTGTGCATGACTATTTCTACTATAGAAGACAGAATAAAGGAAGATGTCAACTTTGTACATTGGATTCTTCCCACATTCTTTCCTCTTCCCTGAACAGGCTTTCGGCATTAAATTTGCACTTATTGGTATATTTTTTTATTTATTATTATCAATTTCCATTACTATAAAATCATTTAACCATTGAGCCTCCTTTTTGTTACACATTAACCGTATCTACTAAAGCAATAGTTGATATATTTTGTCCATAAAAGTTTTTCTTCAAAATAAAATTTAAAAAAAACCTGTAAAGATATTAAGTGTTACCTTGGATCCTACGTTTAAAAAAACAAACAGGTGATATACAAAAGATTCAGAGTTAACTAAATGTTCTTCGATGAGTAACTAGCAGCCTATATCAAGTTAAGAACATGTTAAAACAATATATAAAAAATACATTTGTGGATGGGTCAGTAGAACATAACACTTTTGGCTTAAGGTCTGGTGTTCGAATCTCTGTACAGATTATTAAGATAACTTCCTTGGCATCAGTCCACAACCGAGCCAACTTCCACGGATAGGCGGTGTCATATGGTCAGCACAACGAACCCTAGCGTCGTAACCCCAGTTTTCTAGACCGGAGTCGCTAAATGTTTCGTTCAAGTAGCTCCTTATTTTGTCCTCACGGTGCCGAGTTTGACCCCGTTCCGGAGACACCACTTCACATAGAATCGTGTGAAGCGTCGGGGATCAAACTCGTGACCTTTGAATAATGAAGGTGGGCAGGTACCTGCGACCAAAGTCCTCCCCCAGACGCCGTCCATCTTCTCGACGAGGAGAATTGTGGAGGTGAGGGAGACTGACAAGAAGTACACCAATCTGAAAGAAGAACAGGACAGACTTTGCTTTGACTGATCTAGACGTGATCAGGTACGTCAGACCGACCCGCAAATACTTGTTTGAGGCGGAACCGCCGGTAAGTTCTCTTCTTTCAACACCGCGTCTTACTAACTTATGTACTAATTACGCTAATGGTTTCATTTGTAGGAAATGTACCCGCATTTACGTGGAAGTAGTGTATAATACCATTTAACAAAGACAAGCCGACTGAGATTCGAACCTCGATCTACCCCGTCACAGGCAGTCTAGTCTACTTGGTGAGTAGCGCATTAGAACACGCGGCCAACTAATCGGCTAGAGTAGATTTCTTTTAGTTAGTTTATTCTACGCGTAGTAAAAATAAACGGTTGTTGAATATCTGTTAAGGCCATCGAGGAATTCGGAATGGAATATGGTGATGTAATGAGGATGGGATTTTTTTTTTTTTTTAGAGAAAACCAAAGCGAAAGAGATGGGAGGAGCAGATAACATAAAGTGCGTGAGAGGAGTAGAAGAATGGAAACTAGGAGGAAGAATGGAAACTAAGAGTAAGAATGGCTCTATAGATAGAGGAAGAAGGAGGCGTATTAATAAAATGATCCTCCTACAGGTTGGAAACAGTTGATGACTATTGAAAGAGTTTATCATCAAATGCCTTAATGCCAATGACAAATATTCAACAACTGCTTGGATTACTATGCGGAAAAAATTAAGCTATACGTCTACAATGGAGCAATATTTCTATTTATTTTAACAAAATAGGTTTTTATTTGTCATAAAAAAGTGTAAGAAATAACAACCTCAACTTGCGTTCTTTTACAACACACCTTAATGTAGAAACAAAGCGGGCAAGACAGTCAGTGGTGGTAACTGACAGCTAGCAGAAGATTGTATTACAAACATTGGTTGAAAGTCGCCTCACTAATGTGGAAATAATTAATGTTTTCCTAGTAATAAATTATTATTATTATTATTAGCACCGCGTCTTACTACCCATTCGGGTTATACGCACTTAGGCTAATGTGTAATGGTAGGGTGATTGGTAGATGAAATGAAGGACCTACAGTTTAACGTGAGATCCGAACCACGGTGGAGGCCTGGTATTCCCACATTCACAAGTTGTGATTAATACAGTCTTGTCAGAGGTGAAGGAAGGGTTTGGTAATCAGATAAATCTGTGCCGGACGAGGATTGAACCCCGGCCGCCACACAGAAGTTCAACACCTTAACCCTAGACCACCAGGTCACCAGTAATAAATTAAGCTATCATAAAAAAAAGTTATCAAACGCTTTTAATAATACTTCACTAATGATTATTGTATAAAGTAATTGGTTTTTTCGTAACTAATTGAAAGAATAAATTATATTAATAAATATATTCTGTCATTTTGTTTTATGGTTGTGGCAGCAAGAGAT
This sequence comes from Timema cristinae, assembly GCA_039000515.1. Taxonomy (NCBI): domain Eukaryota; kingdom Metazoa; phylum Arthropoda; class Insecta; order Phasmatodea; family Timematidae; genus Timema; species Timema cristinae. The sequence continues at coordinate 63,523,267 of JBCFYV010000003.1, read as the reverse complement.
ATTATAGTAACTTACATGAAATTATAAATTGAAAAGTATTATACTGACACTTGTATCTTGTTATAACTGACAATTATCAATTACAAAATAAATTGATGCATTTAATAACTTTAGAGAAAGAGCCATACAAAATATTAAGTTTTAAAAAAATAAAAACTTTTTTAATTTATTTTAAAACATATTGTTTGTTGTGAAAGTTTTTACTGCCAAAGGTGATAACAAACCAATATATTATGGCCTTTGAAGATCATATGTTTTGACAAATGAACATATTATCATAGATCTGGTAGCTTTTGCTAAACTACACTCCAAGTGTGGCTCGACTTTAGTTATTTTTGACTAGACAGTTTACCGGAGACCATCTCAAGGTCAATCGACCGGTTTAGTACTCACAAGATAACGCTTGAACCAGGAGGTGCATTCTTAACTTGATAAGCAACTAGTTTTTTCCCCCTTTAATTTAAAAAAATAAAATTGCTTGGTAAAGTGGTCCGCCTGAGAATAAAAATAATAAACACCCTCAGAACACCCTTCGGGGATTCGAATCCCGATCTCTCATTCATCGTCAATACAATATATGTATTTCCTGAAGCGAGTCAAGTATTATTAATCATATATTTATGTTTTCCTTATAGAGCGTTGGAATATTATACAATTTATGAGACCTGTAACCCCAGTTAATTTTTTTTTCTTTTAAAAAAAAACCACTCAAATTGCTTCAAAAGGTGGTGATGGTGGTGGCTTATTAAGAAATCTTTATGTGAGAGATTGGTGGATTTGGGACCGTCGTCGATTCGAATGGAAGGAATTATTGTAAACAAGTTACCTGAGTACATCGTAGTAGGTAGAGATAAATAGTAGAGAACAGGAAATTATTACAATAAATACTACAGTTCAGCTGAACGTTATCTACTCCGTAAAGTATTAGTCTTCTGTGTTGGGGGTCCGGGGTTCAATCCTCGGTCCCGGCACAGATTTATCTGATTGCCAAACCCTTCCTTCACCTCTGACAAGACGTGTATTAATCACAACTTGTGAATGTGGGGAATGCCAGCCCTCCATTGTGGTTCGGATCCACGTTAAACTGTAGGTCCTCCATTTCATCTCACAATCACCCTACCATTACACATTAGCGTAAGTGTGTATAATCTGAACGGGTAGTAAGACGCGGTGCTAATGATAATAATAATAATTTAGCATAGTTTTACTACCTGTTCATGTTATACGTGTATATACTAATTACGCTAATGGTTTTTAGGGATTAGGGAGATTATATTTAGAGGAAGTGTATCCACATGAGTGGAAATAAATTTTTGGAAAAAACATCCTCAGTACACACAAACGAGATTCGAACCTCAATCTCCCCGTCATTGAAAGTCTAGTCTAGTCTAGTCTAGTCTAGTCTACTGCGAGTGTAGCGAGTTAGACGTAAAATTAATTCTTAGTGAAAAGTATAATTAAGCTAGTTTAGGTTAGTTAAGTTTAGGTTAGGCAAGGATAACATTTTTCCATTCTACACCTTGGGAGAGATATCAGACTCCAACGTAGCAGTGCCCCTGTCCACCTGCACCCGCTTCGAAGGGAGTTACATTTTGGAGAGAAAAACAACTATTTGCCATCTTCTGTTGGGGGGGCCTTAACAACGAGATAACGCAGCCCCCTCACCCAATGTATGGGTCTGAACATGGTGTTAATACTCACGATACGATCACCCCTGGGGCCATGAATATGGTGTAGCTGGGGTTCTTTTCTCCATACACAGGGTCCTTGAACTGGAACAAAAACATGTGTTTTATATAGTCCATTGTTCATAGCAAGTCTTTTAGAAAGTACTACAAACTTTTATTTTTCTTCGCGGCCAAAATAGGTAACATTGTACTATTATAATAATAATATCCGACACCTTAACACAATCGGTAGCGTCTATTCTACTGAGATAAGGGTCCCGGGTTCGATTCTCAGAATGGCGGAAAAATTTATCACTGATGAAATATGGGTTTATCATTTCACATAAATAAATTAACGGCCGGTGACTAGATGTTGTGCCTGTCCTTATAGTCTTAAGTTATATTATAAGGTATATGAAGCTACGACCGGCCTAGGAAAATATATGACTTTAATAAAAAAAATTGACCCAGGTCACAGACTGGAAACAGTAATGGATGTTAGTAAATAATATTAACAGTTCTTGAAAGTGTGTCATGACTCTCATGTACACCGCGAAATTTGAGCAAGATTTTTTTTTAAAAGTTTATGTTCAAATGACAAATATTCAAGAAATGTTGATATTACTATAAACAGTCAAAATTTGACATATACACGTAGCAGGGTACGGATTGGATGTAACTTGTCAGACACGTTTGATATGTTATTATGGTAACGCAAGAGGGTAAGGAAAGGTTGGCTTTAAACGGCACCATGTAACTATTAGGATAAGCGGATGATTTAGCTTTTCAAGCAATAACAAGGAAGCTGTTGCAAGAAATGCAGACATTTTATCAGAGGCTAGTAAGGAAATAGGTTTGGAAGGGAACTTTGATCACACAGGGAACACAGATTGGGGACGATAGTTGACATTACTTACGAGCAACATTTTATTTGACAGGGTTAATGAGTTCAAATATTTAGGAACAATTGTAACTAGCAATGCGAATTGGTTAGGAATTGGGAAGGTTGAGTACAAAGAAGGTGAACCCACATTTGCATGGAGGTGGTGTGGAAAACCATTTAGGAAACACCTATTAGAATGTAAATCAAGGAAAGAATAAAGCCTAGAAATAAATGCTGCTACTACTAGGTTAATAAGTTGTTGACATTTCGTCTGCTGTCCAGGAATGTCAAACTCAGGACATACCTGTTGTTTGGTATGACGAAAATAAATTTATCCTAAGGTCTTCGAAAACAAGGTGCTTAGGAAGATATTTGGTCCAAGAAGGGCTGAAGACATTGGGGAGTGGGAGAGGTTTCATAATGATGAGTTACATACACTTTACTCATAACAAGACATTGATAGGATAGTCAAATCTCTCAGATTAATGTGGGAAGGACATGTAGGCTGAATGGAAGAGTATATAGCCATGTTCAGGAAATGGCAAACCCAATTGTAAGAGAACATTGGGAAGAACTAGCTGGATAGAACTAGCTCAAGATAGGGATAGGGTGTAATGAGGTAGACTGGGTAGAACTAGCTCAATATAGGGATAGTATGTAATGAGGTGGAATGGATATAACTAGCTCAAGATAGGGATAGGGTGTAATGAGGTAGACTGGGTAGAACTAGCTCAAGATAGGGATAGGGTGTAATGAGGTGGAATGTATATAACTAGCTCAATATAGGGATAGGGTGTAATGAGGTAGACTGGGTAGAACTAGCTCAAGATAGGGATAGGATGTAATGAGGTGGAATGGATATAACTAGCTCAATATAGGGATAGGGTGTAATGAGGTAGACTGGGTAGAACTAGCTCAAGATAGGGATAGGGTGTAATGAGGTGGAATGGATATAACTAGCTCAATATAGGGATAGGGTGTAATGAGGTAGACTGGGTAGAACTAGCTCAATATAGGGATAGGATGTAATGAGGTAGACTGGGTAGAACTAGCTCAAGATAGGGATAGGGTGTAATGAGGTGGAATGGATATAACTAGCTCAATATAGGGATAGGGTGTAATGAGGTAGACTGGGTAGAACTAGCTCAAGATAGGGCTAGGGTGTAATGAGGTGGAATGGATATAACTAGCTCAATATAGGGATAGGGTGTAATGAGGTAGACTGGGTAGAACTAGCTCAAGATAGGGATAGGGTGTAATGAGGTAGACTGGGTAGAACTAGCTCAAGATAGGGCTAGGGTGTAATGAGGTGGAATGGATATAACTAGCTCAATATAGGGATAGGGTGTAATGAGGTAGACTGGGTAGAACTAGCTCAAGATAGGGATAGGATGTAATGAGGTAGACTGGATATAACTAGCTCAAAATAGGGATAAGTGGTGTGTTTTTGTAAGTGCAGTAATGAAGTTTCGAGTTCCTAATGCCATTCAGCAAGTAAGGAAGGAAGTAAATAAGTCAATTAAACTAATCATACCCACTTTAGCAATATTGTTTTATTTCGCCAAAACTACCGCCTCCCTGTCTAACTCTCAACACTTATTTTCTTCCATTCCATCTTAGAATACATATACCTCGATATTGGGCAGGAAAGAGGTTTCTGGAATGAATTGCATAAATAAACCCAATATTTAAATTGTAACCTGTGTTCACTGCTTGTGTGAAAGTCAAATTGGGTTTCTTACCCTCTATCTTTTATGTACCATATTCCACCAGTACAATAACAAGGCGACCACAAAATAGTGAATAGATAGATATCAAAATTTATGAATATATATATATCCCCTTACGTCAATGGGAATGTGAGCCAACTTTATCGGCCGTTGGCAGGCTACGGTGATGTTCTCGGCGAACTCAAGGTACAACCTCAACAGCCTCCACTTGAGATCTTGGGACAGTTGAAGATCTGTAACAGGAGGAGATGGCAAGATTGTAGAGGGAGATACTCGATGAAATTCTCTCTGTAGACAGGACGATCCATAACAACGTTTACTCCCTGACAACCGGCTATTGAAGTAGACATCCAACATCTTTGCTCTTGGTTACAGCAGCTTACACTCTTGAGGAACTGCAGGCCAAGAAATATGCTTACCTTTAGTGTCGACGGGTTTACAATGCACTATATCTATTGGTATGAGATAGAGCAAGTTGTTACTTTCACTGATTTGTCTCAGTCTCACTTATAACTCTGATAAATATGAAAGTGGCAGAGATTTGAACGATACTAGTAATAAAAATTCCTGTAATGAATGGAGTGAAGACGTCGCTTATAGTGTCAGTTGGTGGCTTGGCAGACTGATGTGCATTAATACCTTCTGGCTGAATGAGGAAACTACCTCACTCCTCATTTCCCTAGTAGCGTCAGTTGGTGGCTTGGCGGACTGATGTGCATTAATACCTTCTGGCTCAGTGAGGAAACTACCTCACTCCTCATTTCCCTAGTAGTGTCAGTTGGTGGCTTGGCAGACTGATGTGCATTAATACCTTCTGGCTCAGTGAGGAAACTACCTCACTCCTCATTTCCCTAGTAGTGTCAGTTGGTGGCTTGGCAGACTGATGTGCATTAATACCTTCTGGCTCAGTGAGGAAACTACATCACTCCTCATTTCCCTAGTAGGGTCAGTTGGTGGCTTGGCAGACTGATGTGCATTAATACCTTCTGGCTCAGTGAGGAAACTACATCACTCCTCATTTCCCTAGTAGTGTCAGTTGGTGGCTTGGCAGACTGATGTGCATTAATACCTTCTGGCTCAGTGAGGAAACTACCTCACTCCTCATTTCCCTAGTAGTGTCAGTTGGTGGCTTGGCAGACTGATGTGCATTAATACCTTCTGGCTCAGTGAGGAAACTACCTCACTCCTCATTTCCCTAGTAGTGTCAGTTGGTGGCTTGGCAGACTGATGTGCAATAGTACCTTCTGGCTCAGTGAGGAAACTACCTCACTCCTCATTTCCCTAGTAGGGTAAGTTGGTGGCTTGGCAGACTGATGTGCAATAGTACCTTCTGGCTGAATGAGGAAACTACCTCACTCCTCATTTCCCTAGTAGGGTCAGTTGGTGGCTTGGCAGACTGATGTGCATTAATACCTTCTGGCTCAGTGAGGAAACTACCTCACTCCTCATTTCCCTAGTAGTGTCAGTTGGTGGCTTGGCAGACTGATGTGCAATAGTACCTTCTGGCTCAGTGAGGAAACTACCTCACTCCTCATTTCCCTAGTAGGGTAAGTTGGTGGCTTGGCAGACTGATGTGCAATAGTACCTTCTGGCTCAGTGAGGAAACTACCTCACTCCTCATTTCCTAGTAGGGTCAGTTGGTGGCTTGGCAGACTGATGTGCTATAGTACCTTCTGGCTCAGTGAGGAAACTACCTCACTCCTCATTTCCCTAGTAGTGTCAGTTGGTGGCTTGGCGGACTGATGTGCAATAGTACCTTCTGGCTCAGTGAGGAAACTACCTCACTCCTCATTTCCCTAGTAGGGTCAGTTGGTGGCTTGGCGGACTGATGTGCAATAGTACCTTCTGGCTCAGTGAGGAAACTACCTCACTCCTCATTTCCCTAGTAGGGTCACTTGGTGGCTTGGCGGACTGATGTGCAATAATACCTTCTGGCTCAGTGAGGAAACTAGCTCACTCCTCATTTCCCTAGTAGGGTAAGTTGGTGGCTTGGCAGACTGATGTGCAATAGTACCTTCTGGCTCAGTGAGGAAACTACCTCACTCCTCATTTCCCTAGTAGGGTCAGTTGGTGGCTTGGCAGACTGATGTGCAATAGTACCTTCTGGCTCAGTGAGGAAACTACCTCACTCCTCATTTCCCTAGTAGAGTCAGTTGGTGGCTTGGCAGACTGATGTGCATTAATACCTTCTGGCTGAATGAGGAAACTACCTCACTCCTCATTTCCTAGTAGGGTCAGTTGGTGGCTTGGCGGACTGATGTGCATTAATACCTTCTGGCTCAGTGAGGAAACTACATCACTCCTCATTTCCCTAGTAGGGTCAGTTGGTGGCTTGGCGGACTGATGTGCATTAATACCTTCTGGCTCAGTGAGGAAACTACCTCACTCCTCATTTCCCTAGTAGGGTCAGTTGGTGGCTTGGCGGACTGATGTGCAATAGTACCTTCTGGCTCAGTGAGGAAACTACATCACTTCTCATTTCCCTAGTACACCTCTTCAGTGCTTCCTAGGCTCTACATCTGACGGTGGAACTGTTGAGGATCCAACCAACCTTAGGGTTGAGTACTATACATACATGCAGTATTGTCAGAATTGTGATATACGTTTTATAAGGCGGAGGAATTGTGTCCTTAAGGCTAGTGTTGACGGAAATGTAACGTACGGTGCTTTATAAAGCGAACTAATGGCGTTCTTACCGGTGGTGTCGACGGAAATGATGACTTGACTGTCCACTATCTCGTCATCAGTAGCGCTGGAGCCCAACTCTAGACGTGTCTGAAGAGCCTGTGAGAAGTTTCGGGCAGTGTAGATCACCGCTGTCACTCTGCCCTTCCTGAGGTCGTAGATAGCTGTGTCAAGGTCATCGTAATAAACCTGCAACCCACAAGTACTCAGATAGATATTATCTGTATCTTTTTGTAAGCATGTATCTCGCAGCGGCGGGTGATTATTGGTATTATTATTAATATTACTGTTTGAATGTCTCTAGTAAGATGGTATTGATGCAGGCAGTGGATGGACTCACCTCGACACCAACAGGTCGCAGGTATGAACATACAGTAGGCCTATTTATACCTTCTCTCTTAAGTCGAAGGTATGAACCTACATATGAAACCTTCCCTTCTAGGTAACGGGTACATTGTATTATAGCAAGCTGGTCTTGAGTCAGCTAGGGGGTACACTAACCTTAACCCCTCTGGTGTCGTTAATAGTATCCATGAACTGACAGGAGACTTTCCCTTCTAGATAACAGGCATTAAACTAAATTAGGTCAAAGGAAGATTGCCTTATAGCTGACCTTGAATCGCCTAGGGGGTATACTAACCTTGACGCCCATGGTGTCGTTGATCGCCTCTAGGAACTGACAAGAGAGCTTCCCTCCCAGGCGACACGTGTCTTCGTCTAACCAGGTGAGGTTGGCCGAGTTTTGTGTCAGGTACTCGCCGCAGTTGGAGTAGTTACCCAGCTCATCGTTCACCACGGCGAACTTGAGACCATGAGGTTGACCGCCGATGGCCAAGAAGAACGCCGATATCTCCAGGATAGGGAAGATTATGACGAAGAAGATACCCCTGAGGAGAAATTTGGGCGTTCAACAGCCGTAGAATATGTCGGAGGTTGAAGGAAACGCGAGTTAAGGCTGCAGTCTACCACGAGTGATTTAAAAGAAAAAATGAAAACTGTGATTTCTGAATAAAACAACCCATAGTAAAAATTTACAGCATACATAAAAAAAAGTTTTTAGACATTTATTGAAGTTTTAAGGCTTTGGTAATTGATTTAAAAAAAAACACACACCATGTTTTTGTCACATATGCAGCAGAAACATGGACATTGAATGTAAGAGAGAGACAAGGAAAGTGGAGGCCATGGGAATGATTGTGAGGAGAATGTTAGCTGTCACGAGGATAAACAAGGTCAGGAATAAATTTATCCGGGAAAGAGTGGGGTTCAGGGGAGGGTGGGGGTCAAAGTGTCATTATAACCCCCCTCCCCCGTGAAAGTTATAAAATTAATACAAAAAACAAAATGAAAGTTCAAATTTTAGAAAGAAAATACAACACAGATAAATTTTATACAATTTTTAATTTTTTTACGCGTAGACACCGCTTAAGCTGGTCCACACTGCTTTATTCAATGTTCGATATGGCTCATGCAAGGGTGGTAAAAATATTGACTGTCATGCAAGCCTAAATATATTTGTCATGCATAGCGAGTAACGAACATTGTTCCGCATAGAGACAGTAAACTACCTCACGTCAAAGAAGACAATTAATCGCCTAAGAGCAGTTCATACACGAATACCGAATACAGAGTATGAGTGATGGAACTGTGGGGGACTCTGCCCTCCCCCCTCAGGAATAATTTGCCCCTACATGGAATAAATTCCTCCCCTAGATATATTTAAAATCCTCTGATATTTTCGAATATAAAGCTGAAACATGTCCTTAAATTAAACTTCAAATTACTTCTACAGATGCATCATATTGTCAAAAATTTGCCGGAGAAGACTGCTTCAAATAACTACTAGACAGAGGCACCTAACTGACAGCAAAATTCGGGGGAAGAAAGCTCTAAATAGCTTCCAAGGTCATCCAATTTTTAAAATGTCTTGGGGAGGACAATTCCAAATTCTGAAAGAATACAATTCTCAAATTTTTTTCGGTGGAAGGCCACTTAAAAGATTATCTTCTAGAAGGTATTTAATTATCGTAAAAAGTTAAGGTGAGGATCATTTAAATGGCTTCGAGAGGCATCTAAATTTCAAAAATTTCTAGGCGAGGAACACTTTAAATGGCCTATAAAAGAATCTAATTTAAAAAAAAAAATCAAGTTAATGACTACTCATAGCTTCTAGAATGAACCATTTTCCAAAAAATTGTTGAAGGTGAGTCACTCCAAAGTTAAAAAAAAACCTATCCTATTTAAAAACAATAGGATAGGATGACCACGGCTTAAAACATACTTAAGATCAAATTCGAATGAGAAACTATTAAATGTATTTAAACAGAAAGCTAACATTGTAAGTAGCTATGTTATTTATAATTATGACCCCCTATTAAAATTATCTGGATCCACCCCTGGAGGGTGTACATGAGAGAGTAGAGGATGCAAGACTGTGATGGTATGGGCATGTAATGAGGATGGAAAATAGAGGATGCCTAAGAAAATGTTGGAAATGACTTATGTAAGAAAAAGACCGCAAGGGAGGCCAAGAAAAGAAGAGATGAAGGAGCCGATAACAGAAAGTGTTCAAGAGAGAGGAGAAGAATAGAATACATTATAAGAGGAAGAGTGGTGGAAGAATAGAGGAAGATGTAGGCATTTTACTAAACTTACTTGGCCACAGGCTGGAAACTATTATGATGATGATGACATAAAAAAGTTTTCACACATCTATAGAAGTCTTAAGGCTTTGGTAAATGATTTTAAAAAAAAAACCACACACACATACGCACACGCGCTAAAGTGGTTGAAATAACCACGAGAATAATATGAATGGTGTACAACATATTTTGTTATATAATATCATTAGCATTATTAGCACCGCGTCTTACTACCCGTTCAGGTTATACGCACTTACGCTAATGTGTAATGGTAGGGTGATTGTGAGATGAAATGAAGGACCTACAGTTTAACGTGGAATCCGAACCACGGTGGAGGCCTGGCATTCCCCACATTCATAAGTTGTGTTTAATACACGTCTTGTCAGAGATGAAGGAAAGGTTTGGAAATCAGATAAATCTGTGCCGAGACGAAGGATTGAACCCCGGACCCCAGCACAGAAGTCCGACACCTTACCCCTAGACCGTCAGGTCACCCTATTATGTTATAAATTAATTGCAAGTTTCAGAGACCACAGCAATTTTCAAAAAAAAAACATAATTAAATATTAAGATTAAAACAAAATAAAAAATTGGTAAGCGACACCTTGGCTCAGTCGGTAGCGAGTTTCTGCTGAGCTAAAGGCCCCAAGTTCAATTCCCACCATGGTAAAAAAAAAGAATCATTGGTAAGTGTGGGGGAGGGGGTGTGTGTTGTTCTACATATAAGCTAGTCAGTCGTGTGCCGATTTAATGAGTTGGTTTAGAAAGTGCACGTTAAATACCTCAATTTAAAATATATATTTATTTTGACAAACAAATCTTAATAAGTGTGGGTGAAATTAGAATCATTTTGGATGTGATTCTTCGTCACAAAGCAAACCGGATCGGACAAATCCTTAGAAGAACTGTCTTCTTCATGACGTCATAGAAGGAAAGGTTGAGTGAAAGAGGGACTTAGGAAGAAGGAGGATTCAAAATTGGATGACTTGAAGGAAATAAGAGGATTCTGGGAGCTGAAGAAGGAGGCAGAGGACAGGGTGCATTGGAGGTCTAAGTTTACTGACAAAAGGAATGGACCTGTCGTGAGATAGAACACTAATAATAATTATTGCCATTTAGGTTTTACACAACCCCGATGAGGATTTTATTATATTTTTATTTGGAAAGGTGTTAATGACCAATAATAATAATACTTATTGTAGTAATGGTGATGGAAGCGCAATTGTACAGAAAAGCACTTAGTCAATTACTTGGTTACTTACACAACAATTTTTTATAGACATCTTGTTTGTCTGGCCAACAACTTATCACATCTGATGAAAGTTTAAAAATAAAGTTAAATGGTTGTGTCATTAAAATATTCTTCCATTTAACATATAATGAGAGTGTAAATTCAGAAAGTTTTTTTAAAGAGTACACACATTATTACTATACAATTCCCCAAACAAATAATGAGATATATATATATATGTTATTCATTCTCTTCAAGGTCATTACCTATCTGTGACATATGGCAAGTCTAAAATATTATTTCCCCTGGGTTTTGTATCTATTATTCGTCGTATTTTAAAGGTATAACATTGAAATAAAAACCATACATTCTAACCGGGTTCTAATTAATATAGTCCACACTCTAAAAAAATTATTTAAACCTTGAGTAAGTTTTTTTGTAAACTATTTTTCCCAATATTTTACAGCTTAGGCCATTCGGTTTGGTGGCGAGAACCACCTGTAAGAGTCTTCCTGCCAGGATGTAGATTAAAATAAAAACTCAGTGGAAAAATAAATGTCTATCTAGATAAAGAAACAAGAAAAAATGGTAATTTTCAAATACAAGTCGATGCTTTCCAAGACCAATATTAACATAAGTGTGCATACTTTGTCAGCAGAAGCGTTATCAGCACATGGATAAAAGGTATATATAAAAAAAGGGTGAACAAGTAATTTTTCGGTGACCTGGCGGTCAAGGGGTAAGGTGTCAGTCAGACTTCTGTGCTGGCGGCCGGGGTTCAATCCTCGGTCCCGGCATAGATTTATCTGATTTCCAAACCCTTCCTTCACCTCTGACAAGACGTGTATTAATCACATCTTGTGACTGTGTGGAATGCCAGGCCACCACCGTGGTTCGGATTCCACGTTAAACTGTAGGTCCTTCATTTCATCTCACAATCACCCTACCATTACACATTAGCGTAAGTGCGTATAACCCGAACGGGTAGTAAGACGCGGTGATAATAATAATAACAAGTAATTTTCTTCCCACTATTTCAGTGGCGTGTCGTGGAGTGTTGTAAAGGAAGCAGACCTTGTTAAAACTGCAGGCCTGCCTGTGATCTGTTTTAGACCACTCATGCCCTATTTGACCAACCACACATATGCTCCGCTCTACATGCCTCATACGGGAATGTATCCCCCACCTCTGAACCTGACCAATGAGTACTCTACTGAGGGTGTCTGTGTGAACAATTCACAGGTACAATTTAAACTAATGCTGCTTACCCTGGCAACACTTCACGCCACGCCACTGCACTGTTTCTGTTTCTGTTTCGTACATTGGCGTTTAAGTGTGTAAGTGCTTTGAGTGCTTAAGTGCGTCAAGTTAAGATGCAAACTGCTTTGAAAAATATCTTCGAAATCACCAAGTAGGGCAACGTCGTACGAAACCAATGGTACTTATCTCCTTCTTGCACGCCCTGGTTTAATCGAATTAACGTAGAGATTTCCGAGCTGCCTTACCCAGGATGTCTGAACAGACGAATCATATTCTTGAAAAGGAGGGCCTTAGTTCGCTGAGACTTTGAGGAACTGCGCTGTACCGGCGATATGAGATGCTTCTGTAATTTGAAACAGAGAGAACACATTAAAACATTGCCGGTGATGGCGAGCCGGAGTATTTGTATAGGATTTATTACCCTTGAGAGAGACCACTTCGCTTTCACGCAATGTTTACCGTCAATTACAGGACGAAAAAAAAAACAACAGTCGGGTAAGGAATCCCCGATAATTTTAGCTGAGAAAGAAAAGGCAAGTGTTTTTTAAAGTTTTTATATCAACACTATTTTTGACCAAAATAAATAAAATATTGCTCCAGTAGTAACATAAGAGTTTAATTTTCTTCACACGGGGATATCAACAATGGTTGAATACCTGTCATAAGCATAGCGGCATTAGATGACAAACTTTTTAAATAAAGAAAAAAAGTTGTCATTAAATCCCAGGACACCCTTGAAAGATATTCAACAACTGTTGATATCACCCCCCAAGTGATGAAAATTACTCTATATTTGTCCTTTAGTAGTATTTTATCTATTTTTATTAAAAAAAAGTGTTGATATAAAAACTGCAAAAAATACCGCCCTTTTCTTAAGCCTTAAGAAAACGCACTCAACTTTTTTTTTTTGCATTGTAAATATTTATTTAAGTACTAATGCCAGAATTACGTCACGTGCGAAAGCAGAAAGTAAGAATTTAATTAGAATAATTAGCTTATTATTAACAAGTGTCAAGAGAGGTCAAACTATATTATTCAATTATATTTATAATTATAGCTCTGTCTATATAAATAAGGAGTATATGGCCTTCATGTTTTTAATATCACCGTGTCTGAATTCAGTTTATACGCACATTCTGATAATTACTCTAATGAGGTAGTGATGAGAAAGGAAGCATTTTAGAGGTAATCTACCCGCATTTGCATGGAAGGAATGTGAGAAAACGTGTAGAATCGACCGGGATTCGAACCCCGATCTCCCCATCACCAGCCGGGACAGTCTAACACGAGAGTGACGCCTTAGATCATTCGGCCACTGAAGCGGGTCACATTATTCATGTTAACGAACTTTAAATTCTTTTCAAATGTTTACACTTTAGGCTTATCTTTTATAAGGGTGGGAATGGACCGTTTATAAATTCTAAAAAGAAAAGGGTCCCAGACAGGGGTGGAACCGAAGGTCCCAAGCGGCCCGGGACTACAACAAACATTCATAAATACCACTGAATCTGTTTCAGTGCGAGCTGTAGTGGTGGAGTAAACTATTTATATTTTTATAGTTAGTAAGTTTAATACTGTCGCGGCTATCTGGCCTTCAATTGTCAGATCCAGTTCTCGTTGTTGCATTTTAAAATTTAAAAAAACAACTATACATATACATTAGTAATTTAAAAACAAATCGATCGTAAACGCCTTACAACTGTTACATTGAAACAACAAAGTATTACTGATATGCATGCGGTTGGAGTGTAATACGGTATTATTGCAGTGGCCGGATTTGGCTGGAAACAGAAGCTGTGTCAAGGGAGGTGTAGATAGCAGCACTGTTTGGATTTGGCTGGAAACAGAAGCTGTGTCAAGGGAGGTGTAGATAGCAGCACTGTTTTGGCTGGAAACAGAAGCTGTGTCAAGGGAGGTGTAGATAGCAGCACTGTTTGGATTTGGCTGGAAACAGAAGCTGTGTCAAGGAGGTGTAGATAGCAGCACTGTTTTGGCTGGAAACAGAAGCTGTGTCAAGGGAGGTGTAGATAGCAGCACTGTTTGGATTTGGCTGGAAACAGAAGCTGTGTCAAGGGAGGTGTAGATAGCAGCACTGTTTTGGCTGGAAACAGAAGCTGTGTCAAGGGAGGTGTAGATAGCAGCACTGTTTGGATTTGGCTGGAAACAGAAGCTGTGTCAAGGGAGGTGTAGATAGCAGCACTGTTTTGGCTGGAAACAGAAGCTGTGTCAAGGTAAGTGTAGATAGCAGCACTGTTTGGATTTGGCTGGAAACAGAAGCTGTGTCAAGGGAGGTGTAGATAGCAGCACTGTTTTGGCTGGAAACAGAAGCTGTGTCAAGGGAGGTGTAGATAGCAGCACTGTTTGGATTTGGCTGGAAACAGAAGCTGTGTCAAGGGAGGTGTAGATAGCAGCACTGTTTTGGCTGGAAACAGAAGCTGTGTCAAGGTAAGTGTAGATAGCAGCATTGTTTGGATTTGGCTGGAAACAGAAGCTGTGTCAAGGGAGGTGTAGATAGCAGCACTGTTTGGATTTGGCTGGAAACAGAAGCTGTGTCAAGGTAAGTGTAGATAGCAGCACTGTTTTGGCTGGAAACAGAAGCTTTGTCAAGGGAGGTGTAGATAGCAGCACTGTTTGGATTTGGCTGGAAACAGAAGCTGTGTCAAGGGAGGTGTAGATAGCAGCACTGTTTGGATTTGGCTGGAAACAGAAGCTGTGTCAAGGGAGGTGTAGATAGTAGCACTGTTTGGATTTGGCTGGAAACAGAAGCTGTGTCAAGGGAGGTGTGTACGAGGCGTAGTCACATGAAGCAAACCCACACTAAAAATTATTTACACTAGGATTCCGTATAATCCGGTTTTTCCATCATTCGGCCCGGAATGACCCTCCACCCACTACTTACGTAAATTAAAAAAATACACCCAATATCACCTCTGAAAGAACAGCGTGTCTTATGAATAAAAGCTTTGTTTTCGCTCGCTCTAAGTTAGATGTTGCCAAATCGCCTCTTTCTCTCTCTCTCTCAGTTATGTCTGAAGGTGGTGTGCTGGGGTAGAAGGAGTTATAGGCAACCTCAACTAACCGAACTTTCAAGATTTGTTTTATTTTTTAAGGAGAGATTGACCACACAAAAACGAGAGAATGACAATGCTGTTTCCCAATAGTAGCCATGCAGCTCCCTCAGAGATGATATTCAGTGTAGTAACAGTCAGTATTCACTAAACAAATGATTTTACTTTTGAATTAAGAGATTGTTTATAAACAACACCATCTAAAAACAAACGGGATGGTTTGACGTTTAATGCTATCGTATATTTTCATAAACGATGTATTTTAGGCACCCTCAGACTTACTCAATCAAACATTTGATCAGAATCAAATCAAATTTAATTGACTGGATAGCTTTATTTTAGTTTAAAGCAGTTAAGGCGGCCCAAATCAAACCAGCTCACAGGGGTGTATCCCAGTGTCCCAGTACACCCCTGGTCACCGGTATTTAAAAATTGGAGGATACAGGGTCGTCATATTTTCTTAATACAAAATTTCCTGTATTTTTCAGGTTTTACAGACGGAATTTCCATTTTCTCACATACTTTGTTTAGAAATAGTATATAAGAATGAAATTTCCCTTTTAATAAAGTTGATAATTGTAAAATCATGCAATTGGTGGTTTATAACAGGAGAATTTGACCTTATCGGGGAACCATACAGTTGTCGCGTAGCCCCCCCCCCCTCCCACCCCACCCAATGTTCCAAGGAGATAAAAAAAAAGTGGGGTGGAAGATAAGAGATTTAATGTGATTTCTTCAGTATTTTTTTTCCCCCTCATGCAAAGGCCTACTATTTGAAGATTGGAGTTGAGAACATCGTACCGCGTGTTGTTTTTGTTTTTTAGTGGGAATAGGGGGAGGGTGGGGGGTGTTCCTGTAGTAGCGACAGTAAGTTCCAAGCCCTTATATTCGGCAGGTTCCGGAAAATGAGACCTACTCACTGTTGTTGGCGGTAGTTCCGCGAAGTCATCTAGTACCAGTGTCTCCTTGGACTCGCCGACTCCCTTATGCTTCTGATTCTCAAATACGTCCATAGCAGAGTCGACCTGAGTGGGAAGGAGGCTATTATTAATAATATCAGTGATTTGAGAGTTAGAGTCAAGTTTTTTAGTAACTGTTCGAACTAAACACAAAGTTACTTTTTTTTTTTCTCCTTCCAAACACTCGCAAAACGTGAATACTTAGAACTTTTGTTTTAAATTATATGTTTTATTTATTATTTCTGAACCGACTGATTATATCAGTACACGACTTATAAACTAATTTAAATCTAAAACAGACACGGCAACCAGGCCCCCTGGCCGTTAAATTTATAAAAGTAAAACACGCGTTCCACCAATGATATCATTTTCAGTCATGTTAAGAAGTGAACACGGGGCTCCTAGTTGAGTATGCAGACACACTATACCGACTGAGCTAAGGAGTCGAACTTGAGTTTAGTTAATTTTAGTCAAACTTAAAAGATTTTATTTCATAGCTAACGCCCCAACATTTTATGTTTAAATTTTATTTAAATAAAACTTTTTCAAATATTAAATCTAGTTAGAAATAGAGGCTGAAGAATCAATAATGAAGTTAATATTAATTAGACTAGGTACTAGTATAATTTAGAGGCGAACAGAGAGGAAGGCAGTGTGTTAAGTCAAAATTTAATTGAAGAATTAGATGTCAATAAAGAAGAGTTTGTCGTTAAAATTGAAGGAAGTAAACAGGCTTGCAAAAAACAACTAAACAATTTTTTAACAAAAATTAGAGAAAATATTTACAGTGAATAGCTTTTTTTCTCTTCGGAAAGCAAATAATTAGATCTAATTTCAGAAACAATGTAAAATTCAGGACAAAGGGGAATTCACAATTAAAATTAATAATATGAAATTTCAACGTAACACTAATTTTGAGGGTGTGTGATGTACAAGTTTAGATCAAACAAATGGAAAGAATATTTATACAAACAAAATATTAGGGATGATTCTTGCAGAGTCGGTGAAGTACACATTTTAAATGCTTTACTGGAACCGGCCTCATGGTGTTGTGGACAGTGCACATGTCTACGAGCCTAGGGGTCCCGGGTTCGATTCAGAGCCGATACCTTGGGTATTTTTCCTTTTATGGGGAACTACCCCAAGGTCATCAGGTTTTGGTTAATTAGGCTTGAGTTAGGTCAAGTGTTTCCATGGTTTCACACCCTCATTCTCACTATCACCATCATCTCATCTCATCTCATCTCATCAGGACATGGAAAGAGCCTCCACGGAAAGGATGTACTTATTATTAGTACATTCGAGCGTCCCCTTTGCAACGGTACATTAGTACTGGCTAATCTTTTCACTGCAGGTCTACGAGTGATGTAGCACAGACCCGCTGAAAATGAAGGGTAGCATTACAATCCAAAGTCCCCCGTAGTCCCTCACCTGCGACGGCGTGTCGGCCTGTACCAACGGAGTAGTACCGTCCCCTTGTCTCCTGCTCAGCAACAGGAACACCTCCTCCAGGGTGGACGCGTTATAAGCAGCTATAAGGTCATCGGGAGATTGCTCCGCCAGAAGCTGCCCGCCCCTCATCAGACCGATCTGGAACATCGGCGGTAAAATGAAAAACCTTATCTAACAGCTAGATTTACTTTCACGTGTTCATACGTCAAGTCATGGGTTATGCAGCTCTCACTTTTGATAGATATGATCAATACCTTTCAAATAACACTAATAGTTTTTAAATTAGATGAATAATAACACCTAGAAATAGGATTCGAGCTCTAGAACTTTAGCTTAGCGCATCAAGATTCGTTCCGTTCTAAAGGTCGTTCTTACACACATCCATCACAGACTCAGTCTTAAAAGTATGAGTGAAGAACGACCCTGAGCACAAATAACCTACAAGATATACAATAAAAACTGTCCAATATGGTTTCTACTCCCATAAAATACGCGAAATTTGTCATTCGTTCATTTAATGTGTGGATAAAGACATAGGTAAACGTAGGAATAAGGCATATGTATGTTAAATGGCTCTGGTTCAACTTAAGTTTTTGTTTTATTTAAAAGGGGGGGGGGGGGGTTAATAGTAAACTCAAGTTAAAGTAACTTTTTTTTCATAATTTTTTTGGTGCAAAATAAATAAAATGTTGCTTCATTAGAAACATAAGAGTTGAATTTTCTTCACATGTTGATATCAACAATTGTCGAATATCTTTCAAGGATGTCCTGGAATTTAACGACAACTTTTTCTCTTCATTTAAAAAGTTTCTCATCTAATGCCGCTATGCTCATTACAAGTATTCAACAACTGTTGATATCACCATGTGAGGAAAATTAAACTCTTTATGTTTTTTCTTCTGGCGTATTTTTTTTTTCTTTTCTAAACTAAATCAAATAAGGTATTACTGTCAAAACAGCAAAAATTCTGTCCAATCTTTTAATCTCATTTAAGATTACTTTTTTCACAAATACGAAATGCAGCTTGGTTTCATCTACCCCCCTCCCCTCCTATAGATCAATAAATACATTTGTGAATGTGAGGAATGCAGGCCTTCACCGTGGTTCGGATTCCACGTTAAACTGTAGGTCCTCATTTCATCTCACAATCACCCTACCATTACACATTAGCGTAAGTGCGTATAACCCGAATGGGTAGTAAGACGCGGTGCTAATAAAATAATAATAATAATAATAATAATAAATACATTGAACTACGTACACACGAGGGAGATAATATAATATTTAGCACCGCGTCTTACTACCCGCTCGGGTTATACGCTTAAAGTACTATTTACGCTAATTGATTAGGAATTGGGAAGGTTGAATTAGAGGAAATGAACCCGCATTTGCGTGGAGGGAAAGTGGACAACCATTTAGGAAAAACCACTCCCAGTTCACCCGACCGAGATTCGAACCTCGATCTCCCCGTCCTCAGCAGTCGAGCTCAACACGACTCAAACTACGCCACCGAGGCGGGTAGGGGAGATAATACATGGAGAAAAATATATACATATCGAAATTTGAAATTAATGGGGGATGACCGTATTGGGGAGGAAGGAAGGAGAGAAGAAAAGGGAGGAAAGGTGTGTGTAAATACTGAGTAGGGGCCATGAAGAAGGGGGAGGAGAGAAGAAAAGGAGGAAAGGTGTGTGTAAATACTGAGTAGGGACCATGAAGTATGTATTTTAGGGCAGATAGGGCTGAGTGTGTATAATACAACTGTTCTCTTGTGTTATGTAAGTCATATACTGAAAACAAATTAGCCACCACGTGAAAAATACAATCTGACATGATTAGGGTTCGACCCGGAGGTTGTTTGATCATCATAACTCCTCGACGCTCTTTACCACAGACGAGGTTGATGCAAGTGTCTCGAGAGTTAATGCTCAGTCAGAAGACAAACGAAATGATAAACCAGTGTTGCCGGTAATATTGATGGAAAAGTCTCAAAATTGAAAATTCTTAAAATAGATTGCCTAGAAATATACAAGTGTGTGTGTTAAAAGAAAGAAATGAAATTCAAAAGGTGGTCATAAACAGCTATCATGCAGTAAAGGCTTGCTATTATTTAGTTGGTAAGTCGTCGTTAGGCTCAAAAAATTAAGCTGAGAATATACAAAACTAGAATCCTACCGGTTATTATTTACGGTTGTGAAACGTGTTATCTCACTTTGTACCAAGATAATAATTAGAGGGTTTTTGAGAACAAAATGTTGAGACAGATGAGAATGATGGACAAACAGGAGAAGGATAAACGGTACACAAGGAAGATCATTAAGAATATGCATCACCAAACATATTAAGGATAATCAAGGCGCTTAGGGTTGAGGTGAGGTGGTCATACGGGTGACGACAGACTTGTGCACAAAGCTTTAGTTGGGAAACCTGAAGGTACAAGACCTCCTTGGCAGTCCTAAAAGTCAATGGAAGGATAATGTTAAACTGGATTTGAATTAGGTTGTGCGTCAGGTTATGGATTGATTGGAAATGTCACAGGATAGGAAAGGTTATGTCCTGGCGGCCGTGGACTGTTCGACCTCCTTAAGGTCAGAGAGAGTTGGTGCAAGTTTGCAAACAGGAGCAAAGGTACTCACGATATTCGCCTGTCTGGCTTCTTCGATGTAATGTGTGGTGATGATGACGGTGACTTGATTTTCCTGAGCCAAGCTCACGAGGTAGTTCCATATTCTGCAACAGGTAATAACAGCATATCTATTCAAGTTGTGTATTTCGAGTGTTTTAGTGTACATTTTATAAGAATAGATAGTACCACAAAAAAAAAGCAATATGACGCCCGTTTATCAAAGACTTGGGGTACGCACACACATACATAAATACATACATACATAAATACATACATACATACATACATACATAACATACATACATACATACATACATACATACATACATACATACATACATACATACATAATCATACATACATACATACATACATACATACATACATACATACATACATACATACAATACATACATACATACATACATACATAATTCTACATAATTCGTCGGACGAATCGGAGGAAGAGAATTTTAACAATTATTTAAGCCAACCTCAATATTATTTTAACTATATTAATGACTATCAGAAGTACCCAGCATTTCACGGGGTAACCAAACAATTCATTGCGTGTAAAGCGTTTATTTTCTTCAAACAGACATAAAAAAATCATTTTATTTATTCCGACTGTTTTTAACAAATTTTTAAAAACTCTGATCAAAAATTTGAAATACCATCCTCGAGGTGCACACATTCGTACAGAAGCTACTAATTTTAAAATGTCAGACCTCTGTGTGCGGTAGATATCACGCAATGCCCTTGACAAACAGACAAATAAACTATTAATTTTTTAAAGATATATACACAGAAAATCCAAACAAATAGATATAGTATTCGTAAATTTAAAAATGACACCTAGACATGGAAATCAAATCTGGTGTAGAGTATGACGTCACTACAGTCACCACGCGCTCTTGGAGTCTGGGCCCGCCGTGTGTGGTGCTAGAGGGCAGGTCACGCGGTCTACCTCTCTGGCTTCCTCGCGGGCGGGACCACAGTTCAACCCCACTCACTCGCATTGTGCTAGTCAAATATAATGGTGCTCGTTTGCACGTGATGCCAAAGAGCGGTATGGGACATTGTTCTTTATTTGGATCACCCCTGATTGTGATATATAACAGAAACCAGCACGCTACAAGGGACTAAGTGGCTAAAAGGGTTTCATAAACACACAGCACGCAGACAACGAGAGGGTTTCATGGTAGCAGAGCGTGGTTTCGATCCACGGACCTCTGGGTTATGGGCCCAGCAAGTTTCCCTCGACTTGTCGTTCCAGGGCTCTACCACTGAGCCAACCAGGATTTGACCCCCGTGCTGAGAGTCATCCTTCACTCATAATTTAAGGGACAAGCAAGTATAATAGACGAGGAAGGTTGTTTTAAAGAAAGTGCACAAACATAAGTCTGGAGAGTAGATTGGGGAACCACCCTTGGTGCACCCGGCAGAGATTAGAACCTCGATCTCTCCATCATCGGCAGTTTAATACACTGCAAGGGTAGCGTGTTTGACCACACGGCCACCGAGAGCGGGTTAAAAAAATAGTTACCGGAACAAGTTTTTATTATTAGCACCGCGTCTTACTACCCGTTCGGGTTATACGCACTTACGCTAATGTGTAATGTTAGGGTGATTGTGAGATGAAATGGAGGACCTACAGTTTAACGTGGAATCCGAACCACGGTGGAGGCCTGGCATTCCCCACATTCACAAGTTGTGATTAATACACGTCATGTCAGAGGTGAAGGAAGGGTTTGGAAATCAGATAAATCTGTGCCGGGACCGAGGATTGAACCCTGGCCGCCAGTACGGAAGTCCGACACCTTACCCCTAGACCAGGTCACCCACACCCGGAACAAGTTAACAAATGCTCACGTTGAAAACACCCTACGATTAACTACTACATCCTATACTCCGGGTCTTAAACAAATTGCCGAAGGACATTGCCCTCACTTTTATAATTAAGGTCCTGATAAGTCTTAAAGTAAAAAGAATGTTCAAATTATTATAAGGAACTTATTGTTCTTTTTGAATACATGTACATTTACCAAACCAAGTTTTGACACCATCTGGCACGGTCCGTGAAAATAAATAAAATAAATGTGAAGTAGTTGAGAACCATTGCTTTAGTCTTTAGTTAGTTTAAATAAGATATTTTACGTGCACCTTCCAAACGAATTGATTATATCAGCACATGACTAATAAACCAACTCAAATCTAGAACACATACAACACCTCTTAACTCCGTAGGACCCATTTCGGTGCCCAAGTGGTCTAACGCGCTACTCTCGCAGTAGACTAAACTACCGATAATGGGGATATGGAGGTTCTAATCTCGGTCGGGTGATTTTTCCACTCTCCCGCCACGCAAATGCGGGTATGACTGTACTATTATAAATATAACCTTCCTCATCCCCAAAACAATTTGCATAATTAGTAGATACATAAGTGTATAATCCAAACGGGTAGTAAGACGCGGTGTTAAAAAAAAACACCTCATTATGCAGACAAAAGCGAATATAAAGATTAATTATGATATCGCTTAATAGCCTATTAAACAAAAGCCCAAGAATCAAGGGAATATCTTTTTTGACATTGAAAACCAGATTCGTAAATAAAAAAATGTATGTCTACAATAACTATAGTAATATAACCGATTTATCTAGTCTCTTCAGCTGTCCAAAAACAGGTTTGCAAACAAGTTCTTGTCCGTGATCGTAAGGGTACCATACAAAGCGAACTTGCTCAAAGACGTCAGGGAACAAACTACTGACAGGTGGGTGAATTTCTAGATCCGGTTATATCATATTTATATTTATATCCAAGGAGAGTATGAGGCTGTAAATTAATATTTTCCACAACATGTTCAATAAGACGAATCCTCCACAATGGTGGCTTGCGGATTACATTCCGATTTTCAGAGTAAGCCCGTTATTAAACAGCTAGAAAAACCTACTTTCACGTATTCATACGTCAAGTCATGTAATCTGCAGCTGTCACTTTTGATAGATCTTATCAATAGCTATAAATAACACTAACATTATGTTATCAATGTTGGCCGCTAGTCTAGTCCTGTTTTTTTTAACACCGCGTCTCACTATCCGTTCGGGGTATACGCTTATGTACTAATTACGCTAATGGTTTTAAGGATAAGGTTATAGTTAGATTAAGTGTACTCGAATTTGCGTGGAGGTTAGAAAACTATTTAGGAAAAACCAGCCCCAGTTCACCCGACCGAGATTAAAACCTCGATCTCCCCGTCTCCTCGGCAATCTAGCTCAACACGAAACTAGCGCGTTAGCTAACTACGTCACCGAGGCGAGTTAATAACTGTTATTGCTTTATTGAAATTCGTTTTAAAGTTTAATTTTTCTTTTAGAGTCCAATCATAGTAGACGAATAACAAATCAATTTGTCTGTTACTCGTTATACTTGACCGCTATTTCGGACTCCGACTATACCAATAAAAATAAATGGTAGGACACAACCTTATTATTATTGTTAGTGCCAACATTTTCAAAAATAATTTATTACTAAACTACCGTCTAATATGTATATATAAACAAATATAATACGCCTATATATTCATTTATCATGTAAAACACTCCCCAGATACCTATTTTTAACTATATTATTCATGCCTGCCATTCTCAAAAATTTCCAAAATTTGTACTTAATAAACTACCTTTTAATGAATCTCCCCCTCCCCACAATATATATATAAAGTAGTAATAATGAGGAAGGTAGAATTTGCGTTTCAGGAGAATGAGAAATTATTTAGGGAAAAACACTCTCATTACACCCACCAGGATTTAAAACCCCGACCTCCCCTTCACTGGCAAACCATACTATATGAGATTGACATTTAGCGCAGCGTTTTCATCGGCGATGGTTTATATATATTATATATATATTAGAGACGGGACTCCCGAATCCCATATTATTTAAGAGATTTGTAAAAATCTCAAAAAAGTATATTTAGATACAATTATGAAGAACTTAACTTCAAATAACAATTTTAAACAAATGGTAAAATTAATTATTTAGATTTGTGTGGTTGGGAGAGTAACAAAAAATAAAAAAATCGTATTGATATAATTAATCTGTTTTTAAGTCCTACTAGACATGACAAACAAAATCTTATTCATTGGCACAAAGTCTTTAAAAAAACTTTAAATTTTTAATTACATTTTTAATAATTTCACTTTAATTAAAATTGTACAATTTTTAAAGATTCAAAGATTCGAATTTGGGCGTTATGCTGCCATTTTTATAAATGACTTTGTACATGAAAGAGAGTTATGCGCTATTATGTAAGACAACTTAAGGTAAGTAGGAAACGTAAGAAAAGGCAAGTGTTTTTGAAGGTTTTGTATAAAAATATATTTTGGCCAAAATTAAGTATTTCTTTCAGTAGAAACATTTAAGAGTTTAATTTTCTTCACACAGTGATATCAACAATTGTTGAACATATGCCAAGGATGTCTTGGAATTTAATGACAACTTTTTATCTTCATTTAAAAAGTTTGTCGGGTGACCTGGCGGTCTAGGGGTAAGGTGTCAGACTTCTATGCTGGCGGCCGGGGTTCAATCTCGGTCCCGGCACAGATTTATCTGATTACCAAACCTTCCTTCACTCTGACAATACATCTTGTGAACGTGGGGAATGCCAGGCCTCCACCGTGGTTCGGATTCCACGTTAAACTGTAGGTTCTTCATTTCATCTCACAGTCACTCTACCACTACACATTAGCGTAAGTGCGTATAACCCGAAC
The DNA here is from genome assembly GCA_039000515.1 of Timema cristinae. NCBI lineage: Eukaryota > Metazoa > Arthropoda > Insecta > Phasmatodea > Timematidae > Timema > Timema cristinae. Next base: position 63,498,292 of record JBCFYV010000003.1, on the reverse strand, counting down.
GGGTAGTAAGACGCGAGGCTAATAATAATAATATAATAATAATAAGTTTGTCATCTAATGCCGCTATGCTATTCAACAACTTATTTTTCATCGCGCCCCCCCCCCCCCTAACCTTAGAACCGGCCCGCTGCGACACAATGTATGCCCTGATTTTAGTAGGAAGAACAGTATCTGTTAGTTACTTAAGTTACTAAAATAATTTTAATATAGTCATACATCAAGTCATGGGTTTTACAGCTATCACTTCGATAGATGTTACCAATCCCTATAAATTACAATAATGATATAGTAACATAATACAAGTGTGAACTGCCAAAAAATATGTTTTGAGTTTCTAAAAACTGTCCTTGCAACCAAAAATTGTAGTAGAAATAACCAAGGTAAGGTGGGTCAGTTTTAAGTTGCTCACCCTGTAGAGGGAGACTTTAATCCATTAATATAATATTCAGTGGAAAAAACAAAGTATTTACCTGTCTGCCTAAATAAACTATAGATACAAGGTCAAATGTTAAAATACGATCATTATTACCTTCGACACAACCACTCGTTAGGTTAACAAAGACTAGAAGGAGTGATTACTGGTGTCACAAAAAACCACTTATTAAAAAAATATGAAATAGTAACCAATTTTGTAAAAAAATAACCAATTCTGTAAGAAAAAACCAATTCTGTAAAATAAAATAAAAGGTGACCTGATCTTGCAAATAATCAACCAAAATCATTTTAAAAATAACATCCTCTCTCTAATATATAAATCAAAAGTTATATGTTTATAAATAAAACTAGACCATTGATTTTTTTTAAATCCCTTATATACACATACATAAATACATAAACATAAAGCATTTAGTTTTTTTTAGGTTGTCTACACGCACTAGCTATGAGATGATGTGACGATAGTGAATACGTAGGTGTATGCCAGTGGGAGTTTTAAACCTAACTTAAGCCCAATTTACCAACCCCCGTTTGGGGTGATTCCCCTTGAGACCTTAAGAGAAAAATACCCACGGTACAAGGCGGGAATCGAACCCGGGACCCATAGGTTCGTAGCCAAGTGCATTTACCACTACATCACCTGGCCGGATGGAATTTCGCTACCGTTAACAGTTTTAAGATTATTTTTTTAAAATGCAGAAAGTCTTAAAGGCTACTTCATGACTTCAGCCCGCAGTCTAGCTATATCGATCGAGTGGTCGCCGTCGGTCGGAGAATATACTGCCAATTTCCATGGATAGAGGGTGCCATATGGTAAGCACAACGAACCCTTCAGCCTCGATATCGGTTTTCTAGACCGGAACCGCTACTTCTTCATTCGAGCAGCTCCTCCTTTGTCCTCACAGGGGCTGAGTTGACCCCGAAACTAGGCTATACTTTTGAATATTCAAACTTTTAAGAATGTAATCATACATAAACTTGGTTCAAAAATGGCTATATAAGGAATTATATTAGATAAACACTTTATGTTGTCAAAAACTAGATACTTATATTAACAAATTTGCATAATATATTTTGTTAAAACAATTATTTACTATTTTAGCACACTTTTAATAAATTCGACTTAAATATTTGATCATGGCCCATTAAGAATATGCTTTAATTTAGTGAAAAACCTCATAAAAAGACTCAGATTAACTTTTTTATAAATAATATACAGCCACAATAGTAATAAAATATTAACTTATATTCATTTTACAAGTATATAGTTTTTTTGAATTTTGTTTTGTGTATACATAATTAATACTTAATGTTAAAATGGACACAATAAAAATAGTAACTTTCCATTCCTTTTTACTTGAAAAAAAATGTGTCATTTAGTTACACAATTAAAAAGTTACCTTTAATTTAAAAATCTACCTTTTAATGACCCCTTGAAGAATAAATTAAAATATACATTCTCTTTTGTCAAGGATAACTTCAATGAAATACCTTGTGTGCTATGCACATGATATTTATAAATAATAACTACACAGAATAAATAATTGTGCCAACAATTACTAAGAGATATTAAGTAGAATGTACACATAAAAATAACAAGTTTATCGGACGTGTTTTTTATTAAAAAAATATTGCCAAGGAGAGTTATGTTCATGATGGGTAAATAATGTATTTACGATACACTTTGAATATTTATGAATGATTAAAAAAGTAAAAAATAATAATGCGGAACTATATAGATAAAGGTCAACTTAAAAGTCAAAAGTGGGAAATCGGGTGATATTTAAATAACTACCAGTTTTTCAAAGTTTTCCACTGCATATTTTATAGCTGAACATGAAATATTGTCCTTAAGAGGCAACCTGACCTTGATGTTTAAGAAGGTTTTGTGGTTTATAAACTCAAAGCGGGGATGTGGCTGGAAGACAATGCTTGTTCGCTCCCCCCCCCCCCCCCCCCATCAAAAACTTATTGCCCTTCCCAAATTCTTCTTCAAATATAGAACGAATAGATTTTTCCCCTCAGTCAGCCAGCAGATTCACACGCTCGGCAAAAAACAAGCGGAGAACAGAAACGGGGTCACGTGACGAACTCTAAAACCAATCACAAGATTTCATAGCGTCATTCATCAACCCGAGCTGTTCTTCTAAAGTTCAACTCATCTCTTCTTCGTCCGTTCTGCCTTTGATATTTGGAACGGGAGAACCAATCAAATCTCAAAAACCAACTATCTTAAATCAGTGCGCATGCGCTGTAGAGCTAGGAGCTAGCAGACAGCTTATCTGGCCGTTGTGGTGAGATTTGAAATAAGCCGTTAATGTAAAGAATGTGTATCGATGTATTGGATTGTGCCACGACACAGCGTTATAATTGGCAAACATCCATAGTGAAAATTATTTAAAATATATGTTCACCCACTAGAAAATAAAATATGTCGATAATCGGCTGTTTTAAGTTTGCATTGCAATGCATCATGGGTCAACATACAGCGTGGGAATTGCTGCAAAACTCAGGCAGCTTCTGCTCTATATGTTCAGCGAGCGTGTGAATCAAGTTTTATACAAGAATACTGGCTCGGTTAGGTCTAGTATATTACAGGCTAGAAGCTATAAGTTTGCCAAATTTCAAGTTTCTAGCTCATCTGTAAGTGGATAAACATTAATGTCAGTGAGTCAGTCATGTGGCTTTATAGTAGTATAATTAGCGCCTCGTCTTACTACCCGTTCGGGTTATACGCACTTACGGTAATGTGTAATGGTAGGGTGATTGTGAGATGAAATAGAGAACCTACAGTTTAACGTGGGATCCGAACCATGGTGGAGGCATGGCATTCCCCATATTCACAAGTTGTGATTAATACAAGTTTTGTCAGAGGTGAAGGAAGGGTTTGGTAATCTGATAATCTGTGCCGGGACCGAGGATTGAACCCCGGATTCCTAACACAGAAGTCTTACAACTTAGCCCTAGACCAACAGGTCACCTTTAAAGAGTTCTTATAACCACTATGAAAGTAAAGAGAAGCTTATGAAGGAGGAGGATTCAAATATTAGTGACTTGAAGGAGAGAAGAACATTCTGGGAGCTGAAGGAGGAGGAAGAGGACAGGGTGCATTGGAGGTCTAAGTTCACTGACGAGAGGAATGGACCTGTCCTAAGATAGAACGTATAATAAATAATAATATTCAAGTAACACTGCAATAATTTACTAACAAATTTAAAACAACAACTGTTAGCACAGTACTTGGACGATCTTACGAAATATTGGAGTTGTATTGACAAGAAGCGAACACTCAAGGAATGGTGGCGGCAAAAAAGGCGAAACGTTTAGAACGGGCGTATCTAGCTCGTTAGATCATTAGTCCAACATTGGAAATTAAAACTACCAAGTGTCCACCTTTCAGTGTATTATCTTGATAAAGAAAATATTACAACTTGTATATTATTAATACAAAAAATAAGAAAAGAGTAGGCCCCTATAGAAAACCATAAGACTAAACCTATTATTCTTTTACAAAAAATTGGAGACTTTTTTATTTAAATGGTGATGATATTTATCTTCAAATTTGTACTAAAGTAATTTCCAAAATTATTGATAAATGCATGTTCGCAAGCCGAGACCTATCGTGTGTTTGGTTTCATTTTGTGTGAGAAAACAAGTTACTGTTACTTAAGGTGAAAGAGAAAATGAGTTAAGGGTAGTGTTTTTTTTTTACAGTTTTTGTATCAACAATTTTTTTTTTTTTGCCAAAATAAATCAAATATTTCTTCAAAAGAAACAAAGTTTAATTTCCTTCAAATGGTGATGTCAACAGTTGTTGAATATCTGTAATGGGCATAGCGGCATTAGATGAGAAACTTTTTAAATTAAGAGAAAAAGTTGTCAGGAAACCCTTGACAGATATTTAAGAATTGTTTATATCACCATGCGAAGAAAATTAAACTCATGTTTCTATTGGAGATATATTTTGACCTAAAATATTGTTTTGATATAAAAACTGCAAAAGTTCTAACTTTGATTCGTTTTCCTTTCTACCCAAAACACTGCACGTATTGGGTGTACGAATTTAACAATTTTTGAGAATTAATAGCTATCGAAGAAAATGTACAAATTTGGTAAACCACACACACAAAATAAATTTCCCCAAATTATTTAAAATTTCCCTCAACTTCAGTTAAAATAGGAATAGGGTCGCAATACATGTTGGTTCAGCATAAGGTCTGCGGGCCCCATAAATTTATAGGGCCCTATGTATGACATCCCTGCCTAACGTGACCATCCGGCCCGTATTTAAGGGTATCTTACAGATTTTTACAGGTCCGGAAAAAACGCGCATATGTTCTGTATTTTACCATTTATCCCGTTAATGTTCCCTATTTAAGAAATAACATGGCGTGAATCATTTAAACTTTGGTATTTTAACTTTCTCGCTATCTTACAGGGAGAAAGCATTGTGATCGTAAAAAAAAAAAAAAAAAAAACCCTCAAGATTTTGATAATTCTCGACGTTTCATGACCCCCCAAATCCGAAAAAGTCGTTTTTGAATTTCCGTCTGCCTGTCTGTACCTTCGACTAGAGCCTAAATTATTTTACCGATCGAGCTAAAAGTTGGTAGCTAGGGCTTTCATAGGGTTGCCCAGAGGGATTTTTTGAATTTGATATTCAACCCTAAATTTAAGGATAGTTTACTGAGGGGTAAAAAGAGAAAAAGTTGATTTTCTCAAAATCAGCTCCAACGATTTTGATTAAATTTCATTTCTAAACATTTCTAAATATTCTAAGCAAAATGGCTACTCTAAATATTTCGTCAAAATGACTTTAAGGCCTCCGGTCTGATGCGTAAATTATATTTTTTTTTATTATCTCCTAAACTTTTTGAGATATGAAATTATTTATCATTACAAATATGTAGGTCTATTTATAATAAAAATATTTTATTTGAAGAATATTTTTATAAAACCAATAACTTTCATGATATATATATATATATATATATATATATATATAACATTTCAAACACAAAAGGTAAAGTATTGCGAACATAAAAAAAATCTAACCTGAAATGTTGATGGATGTCGACGTCTCAAGACCCCCCCCTCCCCCCAACCGTAAAAAGTGGTCTTTGCAATGCTGTCTGTCTGTGTGTTTGTTTAAACTTAAAATTAAGAGTAGTTTAATAAAGGGTGAAAAGAGAGAAATTAGATTTTTTCAAAATCGGCTCTATCGATTTTGATTAAAATTCGTATCTAAGCGTTGATTAAGATTATAAAAAAACTGGCTATTTTCATTCTCCCATGAAAATGAATTTTATGGTACGTTACAGAAGCTGAAATTTCTGTATCTCTGCAACTATTACAGATACTAAATAGATTATCATTGTAAAATTGTAGTACTATTACAAATGAAATTTTTTTTATATGAAATATATTATTATAGAACCAAGAGTTTCTGAGATATTGACAAATATATTAATACAATTTTGTGAGCTTTAGTTGTAAAGAATTATTACTTGTTTTAACGCAATATTTCTCCAATGCCATAGAGTAATTAAATATAAATAAGTCTCTAAAAGTTTGTTGTTTTTTCTTAAACCTCTTAGGAGAAATGTTTTTACAACAATGATCTATCTCCATTTTAGACTCAATAGTCAATATTAAAATATTTTATTTCGCTTCACATATATTACAAGTTTTGAGTAAATATTTCCATTTTTAAACAATAGACCGAGAAAGTCCATGCGGAGTTCCGTACCATTTCTTTCTTTCAGAGTTCATTAAAACATAATAATGATACAATATTTCGGTTATAATTTTACAAAGACAGCCCTGAGTTTGGAATTTAACCGTTGAGCGTTGGGAATCCTCGAATTTTTTTTATCTAACCGCAGCTTACTGCTTTTCACGTATCGGTCAGTCAGTCTTCCTCAATATATCGATTAACTAACAAGCGGTAATAGTATATATTAATAATAATGATAAGCATATTAATTAATGTTATGGGCGAGTAGACAACCTTCGACCAGATAATGTCCCTTATTTGTGTTATGAGAAAATGATCACCTTATTTGTGTGTTCTTTTATCTAGTTATCAGTTTCGACATATGGCAGCCTTTCAAAACCGTTTTCGCTTAGTAACAGATTTGATTTTAAAATTCTAAGCAATCGATAGAGTATCTATGGCATATTTGTTTACATTTTGAGAAATATTGCGAGACTGGCGTTTTAAGCTAAGTGAACGACGGTTATTCTTCAAAAATATAACCAAGGATACTATTGGATATAGTATTCATTTGTTTACAGTCTAACTTTATCACCAAGGAGAAATATCTACTTCAAATCTAAGGGAAAGTTATAGGAGATATTTCAACTTTATATCCAAGGAAACATCTTTGACTGTAGCAGCGATAATCAGATGGAGGGAGTGAGGTCTACTGTTCACAGAACTACTAGTAAGACTGTAGTAACGATAATAACATGGAGGGAGGTCTACTGTTCACAGAACTACTAGTAAGACTGTAGTAACGATAATAACATGGAGAGAGGGAGGTTTACTGATCACAGAACTACTAGTAGACTGTAGTAACGATAATAACATGGAGGGAGGAGTCTACTGTTCACAGAACTACTAGTAAGACTGTAGTAACGATAATAACATGGAGGGAGGGTCTACTATTCACAGAACTACTAGTACGACTGTAGTAACGATAATAACATGGAGGGAGTGATGTCTACTGTTCACAGAACTACTAGTAAGACTGTAGTAACGATAATAACATGGAGGGAGCGTGTCTACTGTTCACAGAACTACTAGTAAGACTGTAGTAACGATAATAACATGGAGGGAGTGAGTCTACTGTTCACAGAACTACTAGTAAGACTGTACAGCGATAATAACATGGAGGGAGTGAGGTTACTGTTCACAGAACTACTAGTAAGACTGTAGTAACGATAATAACATGGAGGGAGTGAGGTCTACTGTTCACAGAACTACTAGTAAGACTGTAGCAGCGATAATAACATGGAGGGAGTGAGGTATACTGTTCACAGAACTACTAGTAAGACTGTAGTAACGATAATAACATGGAGGGAGGGAGGTCTACTGTTCACAGAACTACAAGTAAGACTGTAGTAACGATAATAACATGGAGAGAGGGAGGTTTACTGATCACAGAACTACTAGTAAGACTGTAGTAACGATAATAACATGGAGGGAGGGAAGTCTACTGTTCACAGAACTACTAGTAAGACTGTAGTAACGATAATAACATGGGAGGGAGGTCTACTATTCACAGAACTACTAGTAAGACTGTAGTAACGATAATAACATGGAGGGAGTGATGTCTACTGTTCACAGAACTACTAGTAAGACTGTAGTAACGATAATAACATGGAGGGAGGTCTACTATTCACAGAACTACTAGTACGACTGTAGTAACGATAATAACATGGAGGGAGTGAGGTCTACTGTTCACAGAACTACTAGTAAGACTGTAGTAACGATAATAACATGGAGGGAGGTCTACTATTCACAGAACTACTAGTACGACTGTAGTAACGATAATAACATGGAGGACTGAGGTCTACTGTTCACAGAACTACTAGTAATACTGTAGTAACGATAATAACATGGAGGGAGGTCTACTGTTCACAGAACTACTATTAAGACTGTAGTAACGATAATAACATGGAGGGAGCGAGGTCTACTGTTCACAGAACTACTAGTAAGACTGTAGTAACGATAATAACATGGAGGGAGTGAGGTCTACTGTTCTCAGAACTACTAGTAAGACTGTAGTAACGATAATAACATGGAGCGAGGTCTACTGTTCACAGAACTACTAGTAAGACTGTAGTAACGATAATAACATGGAGGGAGTGATGTCTACTGTTCACAAAACTACTAGTAAGACTGTAGTAACGATAATAACGTGGAGGGAGTGATGTCTACTGTTCACAGAACTACTAGTAAGACTGTAGTAACGATAATAACATGGAGGGAGTGAGGTCTACTGTTCTCAGAACTACTAGTAAGACTGTAGTAACGATAATAACATGGAGGGAGTGAGGTCTACTGTTCACAGAACTACAAGTAAGACTGTAGTAACGATAATAACATGGAGGTAGTGAGGTCTACTGTTCACAGAACTACTAGTAAGACTGTAGTAACGATAATAACATGGAGGGAGTGAGGTCTACTGTTCACAGAACTACTGTAATAACAGCGATAATCACCCTTTCCATCGTGTTCTCACTATAGCTCAGATACCACCTAAATGTCGACAGGATAAAACAGTGCAGGACAAATAGACAGGCAAATCATAATAAGAATCAGATCAAACTAATTAATAGACGCATTATAACTAGCGTGAGTTGACATAAGGGAAAGTTGCTTACGTAAACTCGCCGGTAGATATGAAAGTACTGGAGCATGAATTAGAGCCGGCACTGATGGCTGAAACTTGGACCCTGAGGAAAACTAGGAATACATCTCTGTAAAGGGTTGAAATGTGATCTTGGTGGAATATATATAGGATTATAGGGAAAGCCAGTGTGTTAGTGTCAAAACATTTTTATGGTCAAAATAAATAAAATATTTTTCCGTTAGAAACATTAGAGATTAATTTTCTTCACATGGTGATATCAACATTAGTTGAATATCTGTCAAGGGTGTCCTGGAATTTAATGACAACTTTTTCTCTCTATTTAAAAAGTTTCTCATCTAATACAGCTATGCTCATGACGTATATTCAACAATTGTTGATATCACCACGAGAAGAAAATTAGACTATTAGAGCAATATTTAATTTATTTAGACCAGAAAATATAAATTTTGCTATAAAAACTGCCCTTTATTCGGGAAAACTATTCAATGTAAGTACTAGCAGGGAATCTAGCCCGGGACCTCTAGACTCGTAGCTAGATACACTGACCACTACACCACAGAGCAGGTTATTTTAGAGGTAATATACCGGGATTTGAGTGGGAGGAAAGTGGGAAAACTATTCAAAGGAAAACCAGCCTCAGTATACCTGACCAGGATTCGAACCTCGATCTCCCCATCATCAATAGGCTGGTCTAACACGGGAGCGATATCTTGGACTAGTAGCTCAAAACCACTTTATTATTGTTTTTTTTAAACACACTTTAAATATTCGGTAAAATCTCTGGGAACCCCTACCTGGCTGACACATATTATGTTCGACAGCAGTAAAATTACAAAATATGTTTATAAACCATCAAGGTTACTAAATAATCAGCTCATACTTTAGAATAAATTATTTCAAGAGTGTTTATTGCCTTTTTCTATTTAATAGTTACTGTCAGGTGACCTGGCGGTCTAGGGTAAGGTGTCAGACTTCTGTGCTGGGGATCCGGGATTCAATCCTCGGTCCCGGCACAGATTTATCTGATTGCCAAACCCTTCCTTTACCTCTGACAAGACGTGTATTAATCACAACTTGTGAATGTGGGGAATGCCAGGCCTCCACCGTGGTTCGGATCCCACGTTAAACAGTAGGTCTTCCATTTCATCTCACAATCACCCTACCATTACACATTAGCGTAAGTGTGTACAACCCGAACTGGTAGTAAGACGCGATGCTAATAATTAATAATAATAATAACAATAATAGTTAACGTCCCTTGGTACTTGAAATTGGCTTATCTTTATCTATTTGAGGTATTTAACGTTCACTTTCTGAACCGACTGATTATATCAGCATACGAGAATTTCTATGAGCGAGAGTGAAAGAGCCTATCAATTTTGACGGTAAAGGTATTTTAACATACCTTCCAGGGTTCTTTTACATTCCGCAATCGACATGAGACCGACATCTTTACTTCCCCTTCTCGATTATAAGATAAATCCATCGACCCCGGCTAGGATTGAACCCACGAAGGCGAGCACTTTACCACAAGACCACCGAAGTCGACCATAACTTATCAATATTCTTACCACCCATCACTTTTAACATTATTACCGGTACTCGTCTCTTCCACTTATTCGTATACACGAGTTCTCTGAGCATATTTTCACATTGTCCCAAAAAAAATGATGGAACAGACCAACAAAAAGCAATCGTTTGCAAATTCTCGCGGAACCCCGGTCGGAATCACCGACCACTCGGCCCATAAGTGGATCATCACATAATAAACGAGTGAAAATGAAAAGGGCTTGGTAATGTATACACGCGCCATTATTAGATACTATATTACAATGATGTTTACATACTTTTAACTCAAGTGGATCTGTTAGTGTCAAGGACACTTCTTCCTTTAGTAACCTTCGAACAACTCGTCCTGCACCTCTTTTGTTTATCTATCTACCACTTGAAGATTAAATATAGAATGGACCGCGGGCCAAACGTGAGAGATAAGTTTGTTTTTTTACTAGCACCGCGTCTTACAACCCATTCGGGCTATACGCTTATGTACTAATTACACCAATGGTTTAAGGGATTAGAAAGGTTTTATATATAGGAAAGTGTAATCGCATTTGCGTTGAGGGATAAGTCAAATTAAATATAGTTTATTTTTAACAAATTCAAAGTTAAACGAGAATTGTAAGAATAGGTGATAATAAATGCTTAATATTTACATAATGTAATCGACACAATGTGTTTTCCTGGAACTAAAAATAATTAAGTACACCCTAAAAATATATACTACAAATTATTATACAATTTTTATACTACTATAAAGCCACACGGCTGACTCACTCATTGACATTAATTTTACCCACTTCCAGATGAGCTAGAAACTTTAAATTTGGCAAACTTATAGCTTCTAGCCTGTAACCGACGGAAAAATTCCAAAAATTAAAAAAAAAATTTTAATCCCCGAAAAAAATTCAAAATTGCGGAGCAACTTTAAAGTCGGTGCGACTTTATTTGAAGGTCTCTTGTGGTTAAACGGTAAGACCTATCAAAAAACGGCTCTGGAATTACATTAGTTTACATCCACTTGCAAAGAAAACTCACCCGGGGTTTGGGGGGCCCCAACGAGCAAAGCGAGTATTAAATATGAAACTACAGCAATATTACGTGCTTTACATCAGTCAAATAAATGTAGATTTTTTATAAATCTGAGGTTGCGTATTACAGAAGGTTCCAGATTATCCGAGGTGGTCACACAAATTATGTTTCGTGGGAAATGTTCCGGATAAAACTGGTTTAGCCGTGTAGTATGGGTAACGGAGTGAACCCCCAGCTGATCCATTGTTTACACGTACTGTGACCCCGTAAAAAATTGTAGTCTACTTGTACAGGAGTCGAGTGCGTGTGTCCAATATTCCTCCGGTAGTAGTCTAATAAGTTGCCTATCACTTTGTCATACGGCTGCGGCTTATTGATTTGTCACTTTTTTCTTTTTAAAGGACAGAGTTTAGTGCGTTTATATTTAGTGTATATTTTTTTAGTTCCTACTCGAAAAAGAAATGTTAGTATAGGGGTACGAGGGTATGGAGGCTTCAAAATGAATCAATCGTCGAGAAACTTAAAAGTTGCTCTAATGATTTCTCTCAAACTGAGTTTTTACAATATGAATAATTTTATACAGGGCCTATTCCTTTTCCTTAAAAAAATTCTCTAATAGATGCTTAATGATTACTTTTTTTTAAATTTGAGATGGGCACTATTTTATATGATAAATAATAATGTACGTTTATATTTCTAAAATAAAAGTGTGGATTACCCATGATAATTTTTAAGAAAGTAGCGATTACTATTTAGTTCAAATGTGTATCTGGAAATTATTTGTAATGTTAAATAAGAATATAGTCATAGTTTTATAAATAAAAATAATTTTAGTTAGTTTATAATGACTTATTTTTGAGAATTTGAATTTTTTTAAATAACTTTGTTTGAACTATTATCTCACAAATTTTATATTGAGAATGGTTAGTGTGATCATGAAATTATATGGTTTTTTTTTAAGAAAGCCTAAGGATAATTTACTAAAATCCTATTTTGGAAATTATTCCAAAATTGTACACTATATGAGAAATTTATTCTTGTTTCTTACCATTTATTTTGTCTAGACGTGGTTACGTGGAGGTGAGTGAGCAATGAAAAGGGAAATGGTATGCACACAGATTAAAGCTAAAATACTCTCTCGCATTTTGAGAACTTCTTTTCAGACGCGTTTCTCTAATTTGAGATTACGAATATCCTGTTAAGATTGAGTGTGCCTTAAACTAAGCCTTCTCAGATAGTGATATTGTGTGTCCAAAACCCAATAGGAGCAGATTTTTCCTAAAGTCTTATGGCAGCCTTATTCTGAATTCACACATAAAGCTACGCCGTACGACATTTAAAGCTGTACTACGCTATATTTTGAAAGGTTTAATGGAATATTTAAAGTCTTCAAGACAACATGACCTTTTGTTGGTCTGTCCGTTGTGCGGATGCGCAGCACAAAACGTAGCGCGAGTGAGATGTAAAAATCGCCCTGTTCGCATAGCGTAGCCTTAAGCACGGCGTAGCATAACACAGCATAGCGTGATGTGTGAACGTGTTTGTTTAAATACCTGGCTTGCGATCTTAAAAGATAGTATAGCGCAGCGTAGCTTTGCATCTTACCAATGCAGCAGAAGGCAACGCGTAGCATGGACTAATGTCTCATACTACGCGTTACCTTCTGTTTCCTCTACTGCGTGCGACCTTGCTACAGAAGTTGCGTGTTGCCACTTGTCGCCTTCCTTCCCGCCGGCGGTGGAAACAAAGCAAACAACACTATACTTATTAGCCACAGACAAGCTAATACACCAAAACTACAGCCTCCAGGTTAAAATGCCTGCTCTCCTTGATAGAGCTTGAGATCTTCAACACGGGGCATTATTTTAAAAAAAAACTAATTTTAAACATGGTTACACTAAAGATAGGACACATATCCTTTGGCCTGTTTTCACAAAGCTAGGTTCAGGTAGCGACTCAGCCCCTTCTTCACATAATCCTACCTCACAAAGAGCTTACTGAGAATGCACATTATGATTACAATGGTCCCTTTATGACGAACTTGTTAAAAGTGAGTTGTTAACACAACGGCACATTTGGAAGTTTTTTTTTTAACACCGAACATCGACACTAACGAACCCCAGTGTTGATTGACTCAACCTGGCTCAAGGAGCGTAGCGAAACTTCCGTAAGGTCGAGGATCTGGTTGGTATGAATCTTGTCTGTGGTCTTGGGAGTATTTTTCGTCTTATTCCATGCCACTATGTTGCTTTTTTTGTATTGTACTGCATAATTCCAGTGTTTCAAGTTGTATTAGTCAAATGAGAAAACTCTGAAGTTCGTCGAAGGGTATAAGAATAATTAAATACTTTGGAATCACCAATGAAGTGATCTAAAAAAATAGACAAAAGTAATGTGAACATTTTCCGAAAATTATTGTTGGATTGTATATAACGTCTCCAATTTGAAGAAGAAAATAAAAAAATCTTCGTCTGCTCCGGTTCTTCTCCTGTTCGGCAAGAATGGGATGACCCGCGGCCGCGATCGCTCTCGATGACATATTTTGCAGCAGACTCGCGAATGAGAAAAGGAGGCAACCTGATTGCTTTGTAGCATACTACTGAAATCGCAAGGAACAGGCAACAAGAATCAACGTTGTCGCATGCTACATGTTGCCTTGGTGTAAAACTGCCTTCAAAGCTTGTCAAACCAATAAACCCGGCAACATTTCTACACGTCAACAAGCCGCCGCCCGTCGCTATGAAAGACAAATTAATAGTACAGGCGTAGGTTTCTTCGGTCGCCGGATGTCCCAATCCAAGCAAGGATGTGTTTTCAAGGTCGTCTAGAACTGGATACGCAAGACAGGCTAAATGGTCTCCAACGAGAGTGAAAACTGACCCAGGCAGGTAACCGATGATAAAAAAAAAGGACGAGCTCAAGCATAGGAGAACTGGAATGGTTGAGCGACTTGAGGAAAAAAAACACTGAGAACGCAACAAATTTTTTAAAAACATTTTTAATGATTCGTTTAGACAAGGTTTTTTTACCAACATCGGTGGGCACGCGGAATAAATGTCATGCGAACAATTGTAAAGTTATTCCCAAGCGTGAAGAGTTTCTTTAGCATCGCGTTTACTATAGGTTCAGGTTATACCGAGAGTTAGGGAATAGGGAGGTTGAAGTTGACCCACATTTCCATGGAGATAGGACAGAGAGGGGAGAGAGAGGGGAGATAAGAGAGAGGAGAGAGAGAGAGAGTAGAGAGTAAAGAGAGAGAGGAGAGAAAAACAATTTTGAAAAAAACAAAACAAAAAAAACAGTTCACCCGACCGGGACTTAACACCGATCTCCCTGTCAACGTCAGTCTAGTCCAACGCGAGAGTGACGCCTTAGTCTGTGCGGCCACCGGAGCAGGTCACCAAGAGTTGACTTTGCTTGAGAAGTGTACGATGAGTATTTACGCGGCGTCGCCTGCCTGTGACGTGGCGGCAAGAACCCATAAGGGGGTTAAATCGGGGTAACTACCCTAATCAACAATATTGCTTTATAAACTCTTTGTAAGCGTTTAGAGTGTAATAATCAGATAAGTTTGTTCTAATAACGCCTTCGAAAATAAATATAGCAATTATTTTTAACCCCGCAGATGCTTCTAAGGGGTGGAAAAAAAATGAATAGAAAATTAATTAAAATATGTAATTACGTTTTAATATGCAATTACAAGAGACGGTAGAAGTTTGTATTTTATATTTTGCTGAATATTGTGGTGTTTGTAGTGTCTGTGTGAGTGAGAGGGCCCGGCCTGGGTGGTGTGTGGTGGTAAGTGGTGGGAGGGGAGGGGGCCTGTCGAAAATAAAACTCCCCATGAGAAACGATACATGGTCACCTCCTCGCGGTGTTTCTCGGTTATCACTAAGAACGATTCTGTTAAAATTCAAACAAGAATTTCTCATTTTCATCCAAAAATAAATAATAACACAATATCCAGTGTGAAGAACGGGGATTCAGCTTGTTAGAGATAAAGTTCATCTAGAAAGTTATCAAATGCTTCCAATAATACGCACTTAGTGATTACTCTACAACAATCTATCTGTACATTAGTAACTAAACGGACTAATAATGTAAATACAAATGGCTTTTATTTTATTCGCCATTGTGACAAAATAAGTTCCCAGTTCTCAAAATTACGAGCTTCTTATGAAAATCATACTTTAGAGAGTCATCCCAAAGTACTAAGAGTTAAATTTCATTTTTTCATTTATTTAAATTGTTTATATATTTTTTCTCAGCACTACGTCTTACTACCTATTTGGGTTATTACACCTTTGTACTAATTACGCTAATGGTTTTAGGAAGGTTGAATTTAGCGGAAGAATACCAGCATTTGCATGGAAGGAGAGTGGAAATACTTTTAGGGAAAACGACCCTCATTACAACCGACCAGGGTCGAACCCCGATCTCCCCATCTTCGGCAGCCTAGTCTATTGCGAGAGTATCTCCTTAGACCATGCGACCATGTAAGTGGGCGAGATATGTTTAACGTGAACTTACTGAACCGACGGATTATATTAACACACGACTTATAAACTAACTCAAATCTATAACAGACACAACATACAACCCCCCCGGCAGTTAATTAATTAATTTATTTATTTAGCACCGCGTCTTACTACCCGTTCGGGTTATACGTTTAAGTACTAACTAAGCTAATTGGTTAGGAATTGGAAAAGTTGAACATAGAGGAAGTTAACCCGCATTTGCGCGGAGGTTGAGTAGAAAACAATTTAGGGAAAACCACCCCCAGTTCACCCGAGCGAGATTCGAACCTCGATATCCCCCATCCTGGACAGTCTAGCTCAACACGAAACTAGAGCGTTAGCTAACCACGCCACCGAGACGGGTGGGAATTAATTAATCGCTGTGAAAGTGTGAAACCCAAAATTTGACCAACGATAACTTTTTTTCCCCCGGCCATGCCTGTAATCGAACTATAGATTAGTAGACATACACGCTGCTGAATGAACTAAGGTGGTTAAGGTGTCGGACCACCAAGAGTTAAACTTTGTCTTGTAAAGGTGTGTACGAGGAGTGTCCACCTGACGGCGTGTCGTGCGAAATGTCCGAGGACACATGTTGCGCCAACTCGCACACTCGACACATTTTTTTTTTTTTTTCAAATCTTTGGTGCTGAGTCGGCTTCTTTGGCAATGTATGTATAAGTCATTCACGAGCTAAGTTTACTTGGATGACAGCTCGAAATGTTACTAGAAGTAGTCCCTAATATATCACTACGCCAACAGCCGAAATCTATCACTTTGGATCACTGTAATAAAGACAGATGGTAATATATTAATGTGATAGTTAACCACAGTAATTTAGGCCAATATTATTTATATATTTATTTGAGGTCGGACACAAAGTTTATTTATAGTTTTATTCCCCTTAAAAAATATTAACACCACTTTCACAAAAACTTCTAACGAACATAGCTTCAAAATGGCGACTGACGAAGTTAAACCATATGGTTGAACATAACGGTAAACAAGTTTTTTTACAATGATGCAGACACGCAGTTGATGAAAATATTTTATTCAGTCAAATATTTCAAAATACGATAAATAATCATAAAATCATTTATTGTATGTACAAAAATGACAACAATTTTCTTTTTCAAGTAAATACGATGCCTGTATTAAAATATATTGTGTGTGCACTATATTACACAAAATCGGTAACGTTCCAAAACGAAAAATAAGTACTTTTAATTATGTATAAAATATTGTTTCGAGTTGGATAAAAAGAAATTATAAAAAAAAATTAAATAGTATGAGAAAACTTAAGCTTACGTTATTTTAAATGTAATATATAACAGGTAATTAAAGATCTTTACATTCATAACAAAACTGTGATCTTTTACAAGTGTTGGCAACCCAAAACCTAAACATATGATTTTCGAACTGTCATGCAGGTAAAAACCTATCGTGAACGGAATATAGGGAACACCTTATAGTGTTACATAGAGCATTCGCGATAACTTTGACCTTACGGTGTTACATAGAACATTCGCGATAACGCAGACTTACGATGTTAATAGAACATTCGCAATATCTTTGACCTTATGTTGTTACATAGAACAATCGTGTTAACTTTGACCTTATGGTGTTACATAGAACATTCGTGTTAATTTTGACCTTACGGTGTTACATAGAACATTCTCAATATCTTTGACCTTATGGTGTTACATAGAATATTCGCGATAACTTTGAGCTTACAGTGTTACATAGAACATTCGCAATAACTTTGACCTTCTGCGAAAATTGTAAAGTTAGTTTGGGTTTTTTATTATTATTAGCACCGCGTCTTACTACCCGTTTGGGTTATACGCACTTACACTAATGTGTAATGGTAGGGTGATTGAGAGATGAAATGAAGGACCTACAGTTTAACGTGGAATCTGAACACGGTGGAGGCCTGGCATTCCCCACATTCGCAAGATGTCTTGTCAGAGGTGAAGGAAGGGTTTGGTAATCAGATAAATCTGTGCCGGGACCGAGGATTGAACCCCGGCCGCCAGCACAGAAGTCTGACACCTTACCCCTAGACCACCAGGTCACCGTCTGGGTTTTTATTCATGTGTAACGCAAATCTGTAGATCTCGGTGGTATTGGTGTGTAAAGTACTCGCTTCTGTACCCGGATGGATGTTGTTGGGTTCAAACCCGGCCAAGGTTGACGGATTTTTCTTGATCGATAAAAATCCGTAACACAACTTCCTTCGAAGGGTAGTTAAATCTGTTGGTCCCATGTCGATTGTGACTTGTAAAAGAACCCTAGTAGATATGTGAAATGTACTTTTCAGGCAAAATTGGTAGGCCTTTTCGCGTTCGCTCATATCATTTCAGTGTGAAAAAAACAACGCGGAACCATCACAGTTTCTGAACTCCCCTAGTACGCGGGATCTCTACCAGATGGTGCAGGCATCACTAACTATCGCTAAAAAAAAATCCGTCAACTTCAGCTGGGTTTGATCCCATGAAAATCGGATCCTGAAGCAACCGATTTACCCCAAGACCACAAAGATCGACTCTTGGGATTCGATTGATGTAATTTCATAGAAGGATTCACGACACATTTTATTGTAATTTGTATTTTCCTCCTTCACTATTTGTTCTCCTACTGTCAGACAGCTGCACCCAGTAACTTTAACAAACAAATCAATTTTTCTGGGCGTTTATGAATTTATTTTGGACTAATTCTAGCGCCTTAAGGTGGTATGGAATGGAAAGTGAGAAAGGTTAAGTGCTTTTCAAATTTTTATGACAAAACTTTTTTTTTGACCAAATTAAGTAAACTAATGCACCGGTACAAACATATAATTTAATTTTCTTCACATGGGGATTTCAACAGTTCCTGAATATCTGTCAAGAGCATAGCGGCATTATCTAATAAACTTATGAAAAGAAAAAGTTTTCATTAAATCCCAGGACACCCTTGACAGATATTCAAGAAATTTTAAGGTCACCAAGTGAAGAAAATTAAATTATATGTTTGTACTGGAGCAATATTTTATTTATTTTGACAAAAAAAAAGTTTTGCCATAAAAATTGCAAACACATGTTTTTTTTTCTCGCGTCCCCTCCCATCCCACCTTAAGTGTAAATATACGAATAATTCCGTCGGTTAGTAATAAACGGAAGGGGGGGGGGGGGGGCGAAGGGAATCGGTGGCCAGCCCTGATAAGAAATGTGGTCACCCAGACGTTGGTAACAAGCTACACCGGTTACTTTCTCATGTTTGAGTTAAGAGTGGGAAAAAATCTCGCTTTCAATGCAAATGTTAAATTCTGTAGACGTTATATAATCAAATCTGAAATTATCCGCGCATGGGAGAACCAGTTTGTAAACCTAGAGGTTTAGATACTCGTGGCCTTGAAATAGAGGACGGCGGAGAAAGGCCCTCAACGTAAAATAACGTGTAGGACGCTGATAGGGATGGCAACGATATATCGATGTAAAAATGTATCAATATATTTATATATTATATAGGTTGGTGACCTGGTGGTCTAGGGGTAAGGTGTGAGACTTCTGTGCTGGGGGTCCAGGGCTCAATCCTTGGTCCCGGCACAGATTTATCTGGTTACCAAACCCTTCCTTCACCTCTGACAAGACGTGTATTAATCACATCTTGTGAATGTGGGGAATGCCAGGTCTCCACCGTGGTTCGTATCCCACGTTAAACTGTAGGTCCTCCATTTCATCTCACAATCACCCTAACATTACACATGTGTATAACCCGAACGGGTAGTAAGACGTGGTGCTAATAATAATAATAATAATAATAAATGAACCTTTTATAGGCCAAGTAGTGTAAGTCAGTAAATGTTAATTTTACATTAAATTATATACAGTATATAGGCATGTATATGGTATAAATTAACATTTAATTTAAGTTTTAATAGGAAATATTTTGTATAATTCGAAGCATTTATACTGTCAATTTTTTTCGACCTTTTACCCATTTAAAACCTAACCTAACGAACTTTATTAAACCACCCCTTAAGGGAATTCTACACTGGCAGCGAGCGGGTTGCCTAAAATGGGGATGTGTTCTCTCCGTTTTCATCAATTCTGATTTAAGTCTGCAATGTTCGTATGTTGATTTTTATAAGTGTTTCTATGTTTTTGTTAGAGTTTTTATGGTATTTTCATGTATGTATTTATGTATGTATGTGTATGTATGTATGTGTATGTATGTATGTGTATGTATGTATGTATATATTGTGTATGCATGTTTTATGTAACGTATATAAAATGTGCGTGTTTATACGTAATATATTTTGAGATTTTTGATTTATTGTGTATCAGCTGCGTAGATACTCATTAAAATGGTTAGTCAAAATTTTGGATATATCTATTTTTTTTTATTTTTTTTTTAGTTATTTCTTGGACTTCAAATTTTAAAAGTTTTACTGTATGTCTATTATATGAGGGTTGGTTATAAAACAAAATAAAAACTTTATCTTATAGAAGGCAGTTTCATAGAAACAAATAGTAATTTTATAATTTTGAACTGAAATATTTTGCCAACTAAAAATGTCAATGATAAACGAACTGAAATATCTTAGTAAGTCAAAGTGACTGGGTTACTTGGCTTCGTAACGGTCCATAAAATATATTATGTTACACCCTACTAGTGAAACTGCCCCATTCCAAGAATTGGCCAAATTTTTGCCCATTCCGTGAACTGGCCTCTCCTTTTGTCAATTTCAACAAACTGGACAAAAATTGCCTTAACACTCGCCCATTCCTTAAACTGGAACTTATTGTACTCTCTCTACTACAATCTTAACTGAAATTAGATTTAAGCTACTATTCTAAACTAATCCAACCTAATTTAATCTAATCTTCCATTATAAAACGATTAAAAGTTAAATTAACTTATATTATAAACCTGTCCGTTGCTTGTCCATTTCACGGGCCTAGTATTATTTAGCTACCGTTTACTACCGGTTGGGTTATACGCCAGTAAAAAAAATCGTCCAGTTCATGAATTGGGTAAAAATTGTAGTTGCCCAGTTCGTGAAATAGCCAGTTCATGAACTGAGCAGTAGGCCTACAAGCTCTGCACAATAGATGAACTGGATATTTTTTTTGCCCAATCGGTGAAATAGTCCGGAGGAGAATCCAGTTCACGGAATGGGGAAACATTTTTCCGATTCATGAACTGGGCAAATTTAGGAATGGGGTTTAACATATTTATGTTATCTTATATTTATATCAAATTCTATGAGATATTCCGATCAATTTGTCAATAAAGCTCATGTATCGGACTATACTCTTTAAAGTTTGTGGATCATAATAAATGAAACCATTTTTTATCTTTATAATTTTACTAACCGGATCTATTTTTCCATATTTTTATTAATCTTGCCTTCTATTTTCAACCATTAAATAAAACACACAAGGTAAGATTGAAAGGTGTTTTGAAACGTCCTTACGACCAACCTGCTCCAAACGACACGTGTATCTCAGCTAGGATAGTCCCAGGTTGCTCCAAACGTGCTATGACCAACCTGTTCCAAACTTACTATAACCAACCTGGTCTAAACGACCCGTATATCTCAGCTAGGATAATACGAGGTTGCTCCAAACGTGCTATGACCAACCTGCTCCAAACGACACGTGTATCTCAGCTAGGATAATCCAGGTTGCTCCAAACGTGCTATAACCAACCTGCTCCAAACGACACGTGTATCTCAGCTAGGATAATCCCAGGTTGCTCCAAACGTGCTATAACCAACCTGCTCCAAACGACACGTGTATCTCAGCTAGAATAATCCCAGGTTGCTCCAAACGTGCTATAACCGACCTGGTCCAAACGACCCGTATATCTCAGCTAGGATAATTCCAGGTTGCTACAAACGTGCTATGATCAACCTGTTCCAAACATTCTATGACCAACCTGGTCTAAAAGTACTATAACCAACCTGGTCCAAACGTACTATGACCAACCTGGTCCAAACGTACTATGACCAACCTGGTCCAAACGTACTATGACCAACCTGATCCAAACGACCCGTATATCTCAGCTGGGATAATTTCAGGTTGCTACAAACGTGCTATGATCAACCTGCTCCAAACGTACTAGAACCAACCTGGTCAAACGACATGTATATCTCAGCTAGGACAATCCAGGTTGCTCCAAACGTTCCACTCGATTACACACACGTATAAACAAACAACGATCGGCCACGATCGTCAGACTTAGCGAACACGTTTCAATAAAAGGGTTATATAGTCTCTAAAATTATAAATACTATTTAAATAGATGGAGGAGGGTTGCTTGATGATGTGACGTAATATTAGAAGGGAATCAAACCTAAAATTTGCGTGACGTTTATGGACAGACCCTAAAGCCATATTCGAACATTTTCAACAAACCAATCATCAGTAAAATTGCTCTTAAATTTAGAGCTGAAATTTAAATAACGATTTTGCTTTGAGGTTTAACCATTTAACATCTAAATATTACGTTTTAAGGAAATCTCGTTTACTGTTTTGACTGTAGCTTCAGGTATATTCCAAACAAATTGACAAATTTAATATTGTAAGAACTTTTTTTTTTTTCTAGTTCGGGGTCAAATGAAAACATCCGTCATAATCTCGAGGTCGAAAATATTTCACGCTCACAAATACTCTCTTCTAGAGAACGTAAACAAGTTTGTGGCTACCTACCACTCCATCCATTTAGAAAACACGAAATTATGTGATGGTCAAATGGAGACCTTCACTAACGAAAATAAGAATGTCCAACTAACTTAAACTGCTTTTGACCTCCAAGAATCTAGCTAAGGCGTCACTCTTGTAAAAAAAATAGAAAAGAAGAAGAGGACTGTAGATGACAGGGTTCGAATCCCGGTCGGGTGTACTGAAGGTGTTTTTTCTTTAAATTGTTCACGAAAATGCGGGTACACTTTCTCTAAGTTCAACCTTACGCATCCCTAATATATTATAGTAATTAGTAGCTTACATGTGTTTATAGCCCGAACGGATAGTAAGTTTAGGTACTAAAAACTAACCAAATGAGCCATTAATTTTCCAAAACACATTCTGAATGATTAAACAAATATATATTTGAGGTAATTAACGTGCACTTTCTGAACCGACTAATTAGATCAGTACACGACTCATATCATACAATTAACTCGAATCTAGAACAGACACAACATCCAGCCCCCTGGTCATTAATTCATCACAGTGAAAGGGGAAACCCAATGATAAATTTTTCGGTCATGCCGGGAATTGAACCCAGGAATCTTATCTCAATAGGCAGACAATTTACAGAGCTGAAGTGGCGGATTTATGAACAAATAGGTCTTTGGAATTAACTCTTTGTCCAGTGGCGGCAGTGGAAAGTATGAATGCTTTTATTTAGTTGCTCAAGACAAAAAACTCTAATTTTTAAAAAAATGTGCAATATTATGTACCTCGAATAAAAATAAGATTTTTTTTCTTTAAAGACTTAACTTAATAATAATACTTAGCACCACGTCTTACAGCCCGTTCGGTTTATAAGCTTAATTACTGATTACGCTAATGGTTAGGAATTGGGAAGGTTGAATGTAGAGGAATTGAACTCGCATTTGCGTGGAAGGAGAGGGGAAAACAATTCAGGAAAAACAACCCTAAGTTCACTCAAGTGAGATTCGAACCTCAATCTCCCCGTCCTCGGCAGTCTAGCTCAACATTAAACTAGCGCGTTAGCTAACTACGTCACCCTGGCCGGCAACTATAAACAAATCTACTCTTTACAGTTCTCTTTCTACTTTCTCAATAGGTCCTACCGGCACGTTTCTATTTTTTTTAAGTGTTTGAAAAAAGTTCTGAAAACTAAATATGTTTATCATTAATTTTAAAGAAAGAAACATTTTATATAATATAAAAAAAATACTAACAACATTATCACTTTTATAGTTTAATGATATTTGGGTTCACCTTGGCGAAACACTTCAATAGTTGACTAAAAAATTTTGAAAATATTAATAGAAAAAAAAAAGGAACGAAGGGATGATATTTTCGCACACATTGATTAAGAGGTACAGAGGGGGGCCGGGGAATGTCCTATTTATTTTATATTTTTTCTTTTATATTTTGTCCGATATTATTATTATTATATTCAAAGGTAGTTTATTGATTTTCAAAAATTTGAGATTGTCTATCGTGAGAAAGAATGTTCGACTTTGTCGTACCATTTATTTACAATTATTATAACGTTTACTTTTATTAAAGTTGTAGACAATTAAAAAGTCACATGTGTGTGAAAACATTTAATCTGACGTGTTCACTGATGACCTTGAAATGACAACTAAATACAAACATGGGTGACGTTAAATGTATTCAAAGTTGGCAAGGGGACTCACGTGTTCCTCAAAATGGGATCCAGACCCACGGTAGGCTCGTCCAGGATCAACAGCTCAGGGGTGTGAACCAGCGCGCAGGCGAACGATACCCTCCTTATCTGTCCGCCACTGAAACAATAATTATATTTTATGGAACATTGAGGAAATAAGGATTATACTGTAGGAGCGGGGGTCGAGTGTTTAGGGTCAAAGATAAAAGCTCTGATATTAGGGCTACTTTCAACACCGGCCTTTAACTCAGGCCAACCTGAGGACATCAGCCGAACAATACTGACCTTAGGACACCGGCCGAACGATACTGACCTTAGGACATCGGCCGAACGATACTGACCTTAGGACACGGCCGAACAATACTGACCTAGACACGCGAACAATACTGACCTTAGGACACCGGCCGACAATACTGACCTTAGGACACCGGCCAAACGATACTGACCTTAGGACATCGGCCGAACGATACTGACCTTAGGACACGTGAACGGTACTGCCTTGGGAATCAGCGAATGTACTGACCTTAGGACATCGGCCGAACATACTGACCTTAGGACACGTCGAACGATACTGACCTTAGGACACCAGCCGAACGATACTGACCTTAGGACACGGCCGAACATACTGACCTTAGGACATCGGCGAACGATACTGACCTTAGGACATCGGCCGAACAATACTGACCTTAGGACACCGGCCGAACATACTGACCTTAGGACATCCGGCCTGAACGTTACTGACCTTAGGACATCGGCTGAACGATACTACCTTAGGACACGTCGAACGATACTGACCTGAGGACATCAGCTGACGATACTTCCCTGAACGCGAACATACTGACCTTAGGACACGCAACAATACTGACTTAGACCGCTGAACGTACTGACCTTAGGACATCAGCTGAATGGTACTGACCTCAGATTCCTCATGAACCTCCCCGAGGGCGGAAGCAATAGGAGTCTCGACAGTTTCTTGTAGCTATCATCTAGTTCTTGGCCGCTCATACCGTTGATCCAACCGAAATAGTAGATGACTCCTTGACGGTGAATTCTTGCACTTGGGCATTCTCCTGATCGAACAAACAAGCCATAATAAATGTAGGCCTACATTGTGTCTATCCCGTTTGGACTTAGTTCCATTTTAAAACTATCCTTTCACGCGTGAACGCTTCTCAAGTCGGACATGTTTCCTACAGTGCGGCTCGAACAAGTTTACAAGAGTGCCAGGAAATTTTTTGTGTTTGAAAAGTTTTTGTTCAAATGTCAATGTGTTAACGATAAATATTCAAGAACCTGTTGATATTATTCTGCGAAAAAAAAAAAATTAAATGAATGTATCTTATGAAGAAATATTTTCTTTATTTTTTCTTTAAAAAAAAGTTTTTTTTATATAAAAACTGCAAGCCTACACCGACCTAAAAGGTGAGATTGTAGAGCATGCGAGTTAAGAATAGTGTGTTTACAGTTTCAAGGTAAAATATCTTTTTCGCCAAAATAAATCAAATATTTCTCCTGTAGAAACAAGAGTTTAATTTTCTTGCATGGTGATTTCAACTTTTCTCTTCGTCTAAAAAAGTTTATCATCTAATGCCGCTATGCTCATGACAGATATTCAACAACTGTTGATATCATCACGTGAAGAAAATTAAATTATGTTTTTACTGTAACAGTATTTGATTTATTTTGTCAAAAAAAAAAAAAAGTTTTGCCTTTAAAACGCTAATTTTTCTCACGTTCCCTACACTCCCACCTTAAACCGCATTCCTTCTTAGCACACCTTAACTTTTTATTTTATTTATTTGAGATACTTAAAGTGCAATTTATAAACAGACTGTTTGTATCGTCACAAGACTTGTAAACTAACTCAAATCTATAACAGACACAACATCCAGCCCCCAGGCCATCAATTTTTCAGTATGAAAGGGGAAACTAGGGAATCGAACCAGGAACCCTTAGCTCAGTAGACAGACGCGCTACAGACTAAGATAAGGTTTGTCGGACTCCACCTCCACTAATTGAAGCTAAATATCGCGGGCCATATGAACGTACGTTGCGGACCACAGGTATAGAAATAAAAATGGATGTAAGCTATTGAACGTACCTGAGGCATGTAGCCTACCCTGGTCCCGGCACGCCACTGTTCTTGGTGCCTGGTCGCCCTCCGAGCACCCAGATGTTGCCAGAGGTGAGCTTCCTCGTACCCACGATACAGCTCAGCAGGGTGGTCTTACCGCACCCACTGGGACCCAGCAGACCGTAGCTGCAACAAGCATCACACCGCCATTTATACAGGTTGTCCCCAAAAAACTACTGTGCCACATACTAGTTTTTCTCTAAATATTTTTAGCGCCGCCTTTTAAGTCGAATTCAGATTACGTTGAACTTTCGTGTTAACACGTGTTATGACGGTTTAGTGGGAAAAAAATCAACCCAATAAATATATTGAAGAGCTCATACTGCCGTGATGTGGTGTGTTGTGACATGTTATGTGTTATCTGACGCCGTAATGCATGTCAACATGTCATGACACGCATCAGACCAAGATATGCACATCCAGATTTTTGGCAGACGTGTTGAATCATCAGAACGTTACATTTGAGTTTTTTTTATTTAATTTTGTTTTTTAACAGTGAAGGGTAGAAATCTCCTTTATTGACATTTAGTGTACATTTTGAAAGGCAATTCAGCTTTAAAAAGTTCAGGCCATAAGGTATGAAATTCACCAAATTCATCCCTCTCGGCATTAAATAAAGTACTAATAGTAGATACAATCTCCTCCCCTACATCAAGATCAGATAATAGTCTTTCATTCCTTTTAGTACAGTCCCCTTGAAAATTTGCTCAAATGAAAAGTCCACAAAATGATGTGCTCTGATCAGAATCAAAAAGTCAACTAACAACATTCATGTCCAAACGCACCAGACACATTAGAGCAGTGTAATCACTTGAAGCTTAGGCCGGTTACACACTAACGAGTTCCGAGTCGAGTGGATCCAATCTGACTCTTGAGTCAAGTCTAGCGAGTCGAGTCATCGAGTCCACTAGTTTGATCAAAGATCTCGTGCAAGATGGATGCAGTGCAGTTTCTATAAATACAATTGTATGAAGGCGCCAGCGTATACGTCTAGAAAGACGTCGCTTAGTGTGGATTTACCCACTTTATGTGAAACCTTTGGTAGTTTTTCACATTTGTTTCCAAATAGCGGAAACTGCATTTATATCTCGATGTTCGGGATTGGACGGGCTATAAATCGAAGGATTCTCCTGAACGAGAACAATGAGGTATTACCCGCCTCAGTGGCGTAGTTGGCTAACGCCTTGTCGTGTTGAGCCCGACTGCTGAGGACGGGGAGATCGAGGTTCGAATCTCGGTCGGGTGAACTGGGGGTGGTTTTTCCTAAACGGTTTTCCACTCTCAATCCACGCAAATGCGGGTTCACTTCCTTTAATTCAACCTTCCCAATTCCTAATCCATTAGTGTAATTAGTACTTAAGCGTATAACCCGAACGGGTAGTAAGACGCGGTGCTAAATAATAAATAATAAAAACAATGATGTATTCAAGTGTCCATTCTGTTAGCCTTGGAAAGAACGGGTAAATAATACCCTTGACTCGGCTTGACTGACGAAATCTGTAATCTGCCGCATCATTGACTCTTGACCCGGCTAGACTCGAATAGACTCGGAACTAGTTGGTGTGAAACCAGCCTTATGAGTTGTGCTGTGATATGTTGACATGGAACCAGCATAGTCTGAATTAGACTTTACTACCAACTCGAGTTGTACTCGCTTCTTACAAAATATGTTGTAAATGTCCCCCCACGGGCCTATAGTCATGTTTGGACAGGTATCTTCATATCATATCATATAAGAAGAGACGTGTCCAGACGTGTATACAGGTCCGTGGACGAACATTTACAACATTTGTTTTAGGAAGAACTGCTGTGAGGCAACGTGTAACTTTACGACACAGTAACTTTGAGACACGCTGTCGATAACAATTGAAAGGTACAAGGGGGGGAAATATGAAAAATCACTAATAGCGGGAAAAAATTTACCCCAAGGGCACGTCACCAATTTATTTTATTAATAAATACCTGTATTGATGGGTACGCGGACAAAGACGTTAGTTCTGTCGGATTAACTGTTGATGGCAAGGTCTGGTTTGAATCCCGCTTGGATATGAAGATTTTATTTTTTAAATAAATGGTTTCTCAATGTCCTTTCTATACAAATATGTATAGATTTCTTCAATAATTTACCTACCTCATTCCTACTCCATTAGTGTAAGTATTGGGATATCCCGGACATTTAGTAGCGAAAAAAGTATTTAAAAAAGTTATAGTATTTATTAATAAGTGTGCTGTCTTAGGTTAGATGAACACAGTCCAATTTACTTAGAAAGAGTAAATTAGAAAATACAAGCAGAATATTTTTTCGGTCAACATTGATATAATTTTAATATATTATTTTTTTATTATTGATTTTTAAGGTATTGATAATTTAGATCAAAAATGACGCCTTAAGACAAACGTTATTTGACGTATGATTACTTGAAAGAAGATAAACAGCCGCCTCAGTGGCATAATAGTCCAAGGCATCATTCTCGCCAAAGACTAGATTGTCGATCACAGGACGATAGGGTTTCAAATCCCAGTCGGGTGTATTGAGGGTAGTTTTTCATAAATTGATTTTCCACGCTCTCTCCTCGCAAGTGCGGGTTCATTTCCTTTAGATTCAACCGTATTCATACCTAACAAATTAGCGTAAATAGTACATTGGCGTATAACCTGAACGGGTATCGAAACACGGTGTCAAAATAAAAATCCTAAGTATAATAACTTGCAGCTTTTTAAGTGTGTTATCTTAACGGAAGCATGTCAGAGTCGCCAATTGCGTATTTATCTCTTCCAATAGGAAGTAGTTACCTCACACACAAGAAGACATAATACTACTGGTTTCTAGAGTTGAGCAACTCGGTAGTGAAACAAGTGTGGAGTTTAATGATTCACTTAGTGGGACCTACTTTGTACCCTTGTTGGAAACTACACGGTTACAGTTCGCTCAAAACTTCTAGTCCTCACGTCAATCAATGCTTAACTGGCACACCAAATGGGAAGACCTAGACGCAGATGGGACGATACAATTATTAAAATGCACCTAAAAGAGATTAAGTGCAGTGAGGTGGACTGGATATAACTAGCTCAAGACAGGGATAAGGTGTAATGAGGTGGACTGGATAGAACTAGCTCAAGATAGGGATAGGGAGTAATGAGGTGGTCTGGATAAAACGAGCTCAAGACAGGGATAAGGTGTAATGAGGTGGACTGGATAGAACTAGCTCAAGACAGGGATAAGGTGTAATGAGGTGGACTGGATAGAACTAGCTCAAGACAGGGATAGGGTGTAATGAGGTGGACTGGATAGAACGAGCTCAAGACAGGGATAAGGTGTAATGAGGTGGACTGGATAGAACGAGCTCAATACAGGGATAGGGTGTAATGAGGTGGACTGGATATAACAAACTCAAGATAAGGATAGGGTGTAGTGAGGTGGACTGGATAGAACTATCTCAAGACAGGGATAGGGTGTAATGAGGTGGACTGGATATAACTAGCTCAAGATAGGGATAGGGTGTAGTGAGGTGGACTGGATAGAACTATCTCAAGACAGGGATAGGGTGTAATGAGGTGGACTGGATAGAACGAGCTCAAGACAGGGATAGGGTGTAATGAGGTGTACTAGATATAACTAGCTCAAGACAGGGATAGGGTGTAATGAGGTGGACTAAATAGAACTCGCTCAAGATAGGGATAGGGTGTAAGGAGGTGTACTAGATATAATTAGCTCAAGACAGGGATAGGGTGTAATGAGGTGTACTAGATATAACTAGCTCAAGACAGGGATAGGGTGTAAGGAGGTGGACTGGATAGAACGAGCTCAAGAGAGGGATAGGGTGTAATGAGGTGGACTGGATAGAACGAGCTCAAGATAGGAATAGGGTGTAATGAGGTGGACTGGAGAGAACTAGCTCAAGACAGGGATAGGGTGTAATGAGGTGGACTGGAGAAAACTAGCTCAAGACAAGGATAGGGTGTAATGAGGTGGACTGGATAGAACGAGCTCAAGATAGGAATAGGGTGTAATGAGGTGGACTGGAGAGAACGAGCTCAAGATAGGAATAGGGTGTAATGAGGTGGACTGGATAGAACGAGCTCAAGATAGGAATAGGGTGTAATGAGGTGGACTGGATAGAACGAGCTCAAGATAGGAATAGGGTGTAATGAGGTGGACTGGAGAGAACTAGCTCAAGACAGGGATAGGGTGTAAGGAGATGGACTGAATAGAACTCGCTCAAGACAGGGATAGGGTGTAATGAGGTGGACTGGATAGAACGAGCTCAAGACAGGGATAGGGTGTAAGGAGGTGGACTAAATAGAACTCGCTCAAGACAGGAATAGGGTGTAATGAGGTGGACTGGAGAAAACTAGCTCAAGACAAGGATAGGGTGTAATGAGGTGGACTGGATAGAACGAGCTCAAGATAGGAATAGGGTGTAATGAGGTGGACTGGAGAGAACTAGCTCAAGACAGGGATAGGGTGTAATGAGGTGGACTGGATAGAACGAGCTCAAGATAGGAATAGGGTGTAATGAGAGGAACTGGAGAGAACTAGCTCAAGACAGGGATAGGGTGTAATGAGGTGGACTGGATAGAACTCGCTCAAGACAGGGACAGGTGGCCTACTTTTGTAAGTGCGGCAATGAACGTTCATGTACTAATGACGAGTATGTAAGTGGAACATCAATGAACACTTAGTTTTGTGTTTCAGCAATGGCCTTCACTTTATCGTTGCAAATTTCTACTGCTACCAGCGCGGTATGGATAAACTCACGGTTAATAAGAACCCTCGGGGGTGGGGGTGGGGAAATCCTTGACAATCACTTTGAGGGGAGGGACAGTAAGTTTTGACCAAACTCTAGTTGATTTCTCAGAATGTCGTAAGTACTCGTGATTGCTTCTTTGTCGTGACATTTACAAAGCTAGGATTTCACAAATGCAAGGACGCTCATTGCCTGTCTATTGCGAGATGATTCTAGAACGTTTTGGATAACGCGTTATGTACGGTGTTTACTTAGGTTTACAAAAAGTTATGAAATTTAATTTGCATGTTACACGTTATAATGTCAAAAAACAGTGGCAGGCCCAGAAACTTGGTTTTGAGATTTATTGGTAAATCTATGACCAATTTTATTGTTTATATCTTTCGAATATCAAGACAGACAGTTTTAAAATTTAGCCTTTACATTTGATCAACCCCGATCACGGAACAATGCAATTGTACTCATATCAACATAGATTTTATAAACCCGTTTACGGGGATTTATTGATAGCAAAGCGAAATATTTCTTTAAAAGATTTCTGTGCACCCACATTCGAATGAAGTGCGAATGGGAAAACCTTTAGGAAAAAAAACCATTCGAGAATCGAACTCCAATCTCTCCGTTACCGAGGATCTGTTTATTGTTGGGATTAGTTCAAATGGATTTAGTTAATTGAAATCAGAAGTTCATTTATCTAGTTCAATATTTCAGCCGTTCCTGAACTATATAGCTTGACATTCAGTCAAGCACAAGTTCGCGACCTACAATCGTGCCATTGAATTGTGATACATACCCGTTTCAGTGGCTGAATGGTCTAAGGCGTCACTCTCGTGTTAGACTGACTTGCTAAGACGGGGAGATCAAGAGTTCAATTCCCATTCAGTTCTACTGAGAGTGTTTTCCCCTATACGGTTTCGTCTTCCCCTCCCACGCAAATGCGGACCTCTTAAGATTTCTTCATCCATACCTCATTAGAGTAATTATCATACTTGCGTATAACCTGAACAATTAGTAAAACGTGGTGATAAAAAAAAAGTGAAATATTTATAGATATTGGGGCAATGATGCTAATCATTATTATTAGCACCGCGTCTTACTACCCGTTCGGGTTACACGAACTTACGCTAATGTGTAATGGTAGGGCGATTGTGAGATGAAATGGAGGACATACAGTTTAACGTGGAATCCGAACCACGGTGGAGGCTTGGCATTCCACACATTCACAAGTTGTGATTAATACACGTTTTGTCAGAGGTGAAGGATGGGTTTGGCAATTAGATAAATCTGTGCCAGGACCGAGGATTGAACCCCGGATGCCCAGCACAGAAGTCTGACACCTTACCCATAGACCGCCTACCACCGATAATGCTGCTAATTGTTTGGAGCTGTGGAAAGTGAGTAGTTTAAAGGAAATGTCAAACAACGAGTTTACTATCAACGCAAAAAAAAAAGCCAGACATAGTTCCGTAACATCACGGAAGTAGCCGGCTTAAATTTGTAACTTGGACCGAGATTGGCTGAAGAATCACAATGACTGTTTACTGTCGAGTCCTCTGACAAGACATCTTGTGAATGTGTGGAAAGCCAGGCCGCCACCATGGTTCGGATTCCACGTTAAACTGTAGGTCCTTCATTTCATCTCACAATCACCCTACCATTACACATTAGCGTAAGTGCGTATAACCCGAACGGGTAGTAAGACGCGGTGCTAATAATACTGTCGAGTCTCCTTGTACAGCCCTATTTTCATATGAAAGGTATTATCTGACAACTAGAGGAAGTTTCCCTTTTCTTATTCCTAGCGCCGCGTCTTACTACCCGTTCAAGTTACACGCATAAGAACTAACTACGCTAATGGTTTTAGGGATTAAAAAGGTTGTATTCAAAGGAAGTATACCCGCATTAGTGTGTAAGGAGAGTGTAAAACCATTAAGGAAAAAACCACGCTCAGTACGACCCGACCAGGAGTATAAACCTCAATCTCCCCGTAATCGGTAGTCTAGTCCATCGCGAGAGTAGCGCGTTAGACCATCCAGCCACCAAAGCTGGTTAGAAAAAATTACTAGAGCTAATTTCATGTATTCATAAGTCAAGTCTGCAGCTGTCACTTTTAGTTTATATTTCCCATGAAAATTACACGAATAATATAATAAAATGATACCTATTTTGGCCGCAAAAAAAACTCATTCTATGAAAGTTGGACGTAAATAACCGGAAAAACTCAGCTTTTTTTTATTTTATTAGTTCAAGTATGACCTAGACCGGTCAAGAATCGGGATCGTTTCTCGTCTCCTTTACCTTTGTATCTCACTTTGAACTGAAACACTTTCAGAAAGTGAATTTCAGTCGAACTTGGTTGTAACGAGCACGGAAATAAAACTGAGATCACTGCTGTGATTAGCAAAAAGCCATAATGGTTTTAGTTTTTATAATATATATTCTTAAACAATTTTTATATTTTATTACGAGCGTATTACACGGCTATACAGCACACATATGGTTAATTATACAAACACTATTAATTTCTCTGATATTCGGAAATAGTAAATTCTTGTAATAAACGAAAATGATAGGGGTGACTTGGTCTTTATGACCACCCACATATGATTATGACCTTGCCTTGTCCCCACTCTACTACCTCTCCAGTATCTAGCCTCTTGTCTTGCTACCCCCACGTGACACAAACACCGCTACTACTGTAAAACAAGTTAGAAACTATTGGATATATGAACTAATATTTCTCAGCGACTGCACTGAGGAAGATCGGGGGGCTATAAGCAATTTTAAATATATATATATTTTTTAAATCAAGTTAGGTTGTATGAGATATTTCCCGTGTACTTTCTGAACCGACTGATTATATCAGCACACGAGAATTTATATGAGCGAGAGTGAAAGGTCCTACCAATTTTGCAGGTATAAAGTATTTTTACATACCTTACAGAGTTTTTTTTTTACAAGCCACAATCGACATGGACAGACGGCTTTACTTCCCCTCCGAAGAAAGTTGTCGCTCAAGAAAAATCGTTGAACGCGGCTGGGTTTGAACCCACGGACATCGGATCTTGAGGCGAGCCACTTTACCCCCAAGATCACAGAGGTCAACTTTTAAAAAAAAAATCTTATTGGTGTTATTGGTTCAAAGCTTCACCAAAATGTAACTAAGCAAGGCGATTTTTTAACTTTCAGGGGTAAAGTTGATAGTAGGGCTAGGGAGAAAAAGAAAATGTTTTTGCAGTTTTTATAGAATTACAATTTTTTTTTTTGACTAAAATAAATCAAATATTTCTCCAGTAAAATCAACGAGTTTAATTTTCTTCACATGGTGACCCTAAGCAATTCTCGCATATCAATCAAGAATGTTCTAGAATTTAATGACAACTTTTTCTCTTCATTTAAAAAGTTTCTCATCTAATGTAACCATGCTTATCACAGATATTCAACAACTGTTGATATCACCATGTGAAGAAAATTAAACTATGTTTCTACTAAAACAATATTTTATTTATTTTGCCAAAAAAAGTTTTGTTATAAAAACTGTAAAAAAAACCACCTTTTCTCACATCTCCTACACTCCCATTTAAACGAGGTTACAAAATTAGATGAAATTTTTTTTAAAATCAAAACTAACATAGTAAAATGTTTGATAATAAGCCATCATACAATACTATTAATATAGTTATTTCATCACAAACCACTTGAGTGGCAAAATGGTCTAAACTCTAAAGCGTCACTCTCGTGTTACTGGTCTGCCGATGACGGGAAAAATCTGTGTTTGAATCCCGGTCGTGTCTACTGAAGGTGGTTTTCCCTAAATCGTTCTCACTATCCTTCCACGCAATGTGGAATATTACCTCTAAAATGCTTCCTTTCCCATCCATACTCCATCAAAGTAGTTTTCATTGTTCTATGGATGGTTTACTAGGGAAAGCAAGAGAGCAAGGTGAACACGGTTGGAATGTGATGTCTAAGAAACGTATGTGGAAAAACTCGCACGGACAGAGTAGGTGATGAGTGGGTGCTGAGGGAGAGCGGTTTGAAAGAGAATACAATAGGTCAATGAGAAAAAAAGAGCCTTACGTTGGTTTGGGCTTGTTGAGAGGATGAGTGAGGATAGAGTGACGAAATAAATATATGAAGGTAGAGTGTGTAGATCAAACGAAAGGGGTAGGCCATGTAAGATGTTGCTAAATGTTGTAGACAAATGTGTTGAGAAAAATAAACAAAGGTGTTAAGATTATTATGTATGTATGTATGTGTAATGTTTGAATGCATGTTATATGTATGTATTATGTATGTATATATGTATAGTATATATATATGTATAGTATGTATGTATGTATGTATGTAATGTATGTATGTATGTATGTATGTATGTATGCCTATACCTACTGCTGTCGGTATTTCTCTCACGATGCCGCGCCCGTACTCACATGCATCCTTGGGGAGCACTCAGGTTGAGATGGTCCAGAACAAAGATCCCTTCTTTCCACATGCCGTACTTCTTGCAGGCGTCCCTCACCAGCACGGCGCAAGGCCTGCCTTCTGCCATGTTTGACAGGCCTCAGTCTGGAACAACACGAAACATCATTTTAAAGATTGTGAGACGGATTATATATTTTTTTTTCTGGAAAGAATTTTTAGACATGATTTCTGACAAAACAATTACAGCGATGCCAGATAAAGTTCACGTATCGAACACCGCATTTGGTGGGTCTGCTGTAGACCAAATTTGTTCAGTGGGCCACCTCGGTTAGGGAGAAATTACCCCGCAGACGTTCAGCTCTAACTCAATATTTAATTCTAAGATGTGTTATTTTAAAATATGGATCATGCAAAAATAAAATCGAAAGATTTCAACAGGGTTCTTTTCCCGTAACAACCCTATGTTTTGTTTTTTATTAACATAAACAAATGTGTACCAAAGCGACATTAGCTCATTTTCAACGACTTCATATTTGCGGAGCTATGAGATCAGGCTTGAGGAAAAGGTGTTCTAGATTTAGCCTTCCTCTTATAAATAATTCTGGGTTCGGACAAATATAAAACTTAAAGATTCATCATAATCTAGAGGCTGACATTTTTCACAGTTACAATATTTTTTTACTTTGATTAGAAAGTAAAAAGTGAGATAAATCAAAGCAGTACAATATTGACAGGGTTAAGGTTAATTCACACGCTCTCCGAAAATATAGATCAGACAGTGCTTGAGTAGGCAACCATTCACTCGTATGTTGCATTGCAACACTAACTTAAAACAGCTGATTATCAACATATTTTTATTTAATAGTGGATGAACATATATTTTAGATCATTCTCCCGATGAATGTTTACAAATTATAACGCTGTGTCGTGGCACAATCCAATACATCAATAAACACGCTTTACATTAACGAGTTATTTCAAATCTCCTCACAACGGAAAACAAAGCTGTCTGCTTTCTTCTAGCTCTACAGCGCATGCGTAATGGTTTGAAATGGTCGGTTTTGAGATCTGATTGGTTCTCCCGCGCAGATGATCTCAGGCAGAGCGGACAAAGTAGAAATGAGTTGAACTTTAGCGGAACAGCTCGCGCCGATGGGGCGGAAATCTTGTGATTGGCTTGGAGCGCATCACGTGACCACGTTTCTGTTCTACGCTAGTTTTTCGGCGAACGTGTCATAGGAAGCGCCGACATTCATAAACATTTTACTATATTATTAATAATATATATAAAAAGTGACAGAATATGACTTGACAGTATATTTAATATGTATGATGATGATGATATAGCACCGCGTCTTACTGCCCGTTCGGTTATACGCATTAAGTACTAATTACGTTAATGGATTGGGAATTGGGAAGGTTGAATTAGAGGAAGTGAACCCGTATTTGCGTGGAGGGAGAGTGGAAAAACCACCCCCAGTTCACCCGACCGACATTCGAACCTCGATCTCCCCGTCCTCAGCGGTTCGAGCTCAACACGACTAGCGCGTTAGCCGACTACGCCACCGAGGCGGGTTATATTTAATAGTTTCTAGCTGTCATAAAATTGGTAGAGTAAAATAATTATATGAAACCAAGTTATATAAATATGCTTTCTTTACACTTTCATATGATAATGTCTTCCTTCGATACGTGACAATATTAAGGTGGTGGTCTACGTGTACAGCGAACCCTAATCCAAAGGCACCCATGTGGGTTTTCCAAATAAGGGGAGGATTGGAGTCCCATCTGCAGGGGGTGAGGCATCCCCCGCCCCCTTCGAAAGAAAATTTCATGAATTTAACCTTATGGGAGGGAATTTTATAGCATCTGAACGTAATTCAAACTAATTATACGAGTTTAAAGAGCCAATTTTAGCAAAAATATTTTCTGGAAAATTAGAGAAAAATAAAATTTTGTTGTAGCTGAACCCATTGAAAAGAATCATTTTTTCTCGCGTGTTTATTGAACAGAAAAAAAAATATGAAAAGAAAGCTTTTGAAGAAGAAATGGAAGGAAATTTACATTTTATAATTTTTATCTCTGTTAAATTGGATATTGATGATTCAAAGTTGTTAATAGTAAACTATAGCGAAATTTAAAAAAATATATTTCGTAAAAATTAACAAAAAAAAATAAAGGAAATATTGCAGACTGATAAGGGGGCTGGAGCCTCTCTTATCGCCCATTTAAGGGCGCCCATGCCCTTATCAGATGCTCCCCTATTGGGAACATTATTTGGAGAAACTTCTAAGCTTGAGAGTCGTGTACAAATAACTGTACAAGCGTTACAATATATTCCATATTGTAAACTAGGCCTTTACGAATATATCCCCGATGATATGCAATTTTTAACGTAAAATTGTCCTACTAAACATTCACAGGAATATTTTCCTCTACAGTCGTCGTCCGCAATGGTGCTAGTTCATAGAATAAATTAAGGTACGTTGGGTAGTTTGTATTTTAAAAACGTGTTTCTTGTCAGCAGACAAGGATGAGTGGCCAATTTATGGCATACGTGCCTTGGATTGACAGATTGGAGACCCTCGGATTGGATCAAGCTCTACACTGAATCCGGCTGGTAATTTTATATAAGACCTTGGAACCACTGTTTTACGGTTCCATCACGGCCATCTAGTTTCGAGTTTCCTTGATTGGGAAATCTTCCGAGCCTTCTTGTTTGGCAAAGAAAAGAAATAAAACCCATAAAATTCGCTGTATGAACGCTTTGAGCAACCATAAACCAGTGCATTCTTTTCAACATTTTTGCCAAATTGAAACTATTTTTATCTTTAGCACCACATCTTATTACCAATTTGGTTCATACGAATATGTAGCTATGATTTAGGTTGAATTTAGATTAAGTGTATCTGAATTTGCCGTTGAAAGAGAGTGAAAAAACATTTAGTAAAAAAAACTTTCAATACAATCAACAGGGATTCAAACTCGCCTCGGTGGCGTAGTTGGATAACGCGCTAGTCGTGTTGAGCTCGACCGCCGAGGACGGGGAGATCGAGGTTCGAATCTCGGTCGGGTGAACTGGGGGGGATGGTTCATAAATGGTTTTCCACTCTCCCTCCACGCAAATGCGTGTTCTCTTCCTCTAATTCAACCTTCCCAATCCCCAATCTATTAGCGTAATTAGTACTTAAAGCGTTTAACTCGAACGGATAGTAAGACGCGGTGCTAAATAATAATAAAATAATAACAGGGATTCAAACTCCAATCTCCCAGTCATCGGTAGTCTAGTCTATCGCGAGAGCGACGCCTTGGCTTACTTAGACCATTCGAATACCAAATCAGATATATAGATATTTAAATAAAATGGAGCGAATATCGTCAAACAATTCTAAAGGTTTTCAATATCATTACCCCTCACATGTGGCTGAGCGATCTAAGATGTTGGGATAAAGCATCCTACTCTCCTTTTATCCTGAAACACTGGCGTCTGACGGGTAGAGAGGGGTTTGAACCCCGGTGGGGTCTACTGAGAGTGATTTGTCCTGAATGGTTCCTCACTTTCCTGCCACACAAATGCAGGTAGATTACCTCTAAAATATTTCCTTCCTCATCCCTACCATATTAGAGCATATTAAGAGTAGTTACCCACCTCGGGGCGTAGTTGGCTAAACCACTATTTTCGTGTTGGGCTAGACTGCCTAGGACGGATAGATAGAGGTTCGAATCTTGCTCGGGTGAACTGGCGGGGGGTTTTCCTAAATGGTTTTCCACTCCCCCTCCACGCCAATGCGGGTTCACTTTCTCTATATCCGACCTTCCCGATTCCTAACCCATTAGCGTAATTAGTACTTAAGCGTATGACCATAACAGGTAGTAAGACGCGGTGATGATAAAAAAAAGTAATGAAATATACAACTATATAATCATTAAGAAAGTATTAGTAGAAGATTTTGATAAATATTTTGGTTAATTATATAGTTTTATGAATCAGAAAAAATTATTTCTACAAGGGTTGACATAAGCGACACTTAAATCAGTGTTTGAAGTGGAAAATAATTTGTATTTAGGTGCTCCAAATGACTATTCTTAAGGAAACTGAAGTATGTCACACGTAAACTTCCATTTGATACCACACGCATAAGACAACTTTCCAGTCGGTAGCAAGTCTGCCTACTGAGACAAAAGTACCTAGTTCGATTCCTGCATTGCCCCGGACAATTTATAATTAGTTTAAATTATGGTTTCTTCTCTTACAGTGATGAATTAACGGACATAATCGTTTATAAGTGACCAATATATTCAGAAAGTGCACATTAAATATGCCAAATAAAAAAAAATTGTACGTAGCACATCGCACATAAGTGTTCGTTCTTTTATCTAAATTATACCCATAGCTCGTATGATGTGTGAAACGAAATAATATATACTGTTTAAAAAACATATTTGTTTTGTGCATTTTATACTCTCCAGTTTCCAAAGATGTATTTAAAATAATATATTTGTCTATAACTCGAAAAATATTGATTCAATAAAATATTATTTTGAATAAAAGCTATTTGTATTTAAGAGCCCTATAAGTTTACAATGAAAAGTTATTTCGTATCTCTCGGTCGGGTGAACTGGGGGTGGTTTTTCCTAAATGGTTTTCCACTGTCCCTCCACACAAATGCGGGTTCACTTCCTCCAGTTAAACCTTCCCAATTCCTAATCCATTAGCGTAATTAGTACTTAAAGCGTATAAACCGAACGGGTAGTAAGACGCGATGCTAAAATAATAATAATAACATTTCGTATCTCGAAGAGTTGCAGATATATTGTCAAAATTGAAATTTCCGCTTATGTTAGGTACCCTGAATGTCATTTTCATGAAAAAATGAGATACACCATTTTATTTAGAATGTTAAACAGTGGCTAGATATGAATTTTAATCAAAATCGTTAGATCCTGTTTTCAAAAAGTCTTTTTTTATAGAACTGTTAAGTAAACTACCCCTAATTATAAAGTCAGATATATAATCCCAAAAATCCCTCTGGAGAGCCCTATAAAATTCCTAGATTCAAGATTTAGCCTGATCCGTAAAATGGTTTCGGTTCAAGTTCTAGTGACAGACAGACAACACATATATATAAGGGGATTTCAAAAAACCCCGATTCTGTTTTTCATGTGGCCATGAAACGTCGACAAAAAATACTTGATTCCAATTTTTTAACGATCCCAATACTTATCTCTCAGAGGGGTTGCGTGAATTTTTTATATTTTTTATACTACTATAAAGCCACACGGCTGACTCACTCATTGACAATGTTTACCCACTTTCAGACGAGCTAAACACTTGAAATTTGACAAATTTATATCTTCTAGCCTGTAACCGACGGGAAAATTCTAAAAAATGAGAAATTTTAATTTTTAACCCCAGAAAAAAAATTCAAAATGTCGGAGCAACTTTAAAGTCGGTGCGAACCTTTCTTTGAAGGTATCTTGTGGCTAAACGGCAAGACCTATTAAAAAAAAAAAGCTCTGGAATTACATTAGTTTACATCCACTTTCAAAGAAAACTCACTGGGGGTTGAGCAAAACATATATATATATATATATGCAGACACACCACACGCAACACACTTCGATTCCTGCTCGGCCAACTCCGTGCAGACACGACCGCGCTTCACTCTAGTCACATTCCAGCCCGCCCGGAATACAAATACCTACAGATGTTTAATAATATCCAATTACAAAACCATAACACGTCGTTTATCGGCCTGGCCCTCAGATCCTCCTGTCATCACACCTTATTGTCAAAACTTTGCTGCACCATACCACCATGATAGTGACGGGTACTATCCAATAATTAGATAGAAGTAAACCCTCGACCTATTCGATTGGTTTAAAAATCATTCGAATAAATAGTAACCATTTCATTCTCGTTCGATTCTGATCGATAGACAACCTGTTACCCGACTGCTGTGTGTGTTTTACTTGTCACATTTATACAAAATATTTGTTTCCTTGGTCAGCGAAAATGTATCAATCGCTGACAGGCCACACAGTTTAAAATACAATGATCCGTGCAGTTTTCTAGGACTACTATTCTCTTCTATCTAAGCTTGCCTCCCTAATCCCTTTCGCCCTTTACATGCAACCACCATTTGTCGTGTCAATAAGAAAGAGAGGACCAAATTATTATTATTATTATTAATAGCACCGCGTCTTACTACCCGTTCGGGTTATACGCACTTACGCTAGTGTGTTATGGTAGGGTAATTGTGAGATGAAATGGAGGACCTACAGTTTAACGTGGGATCCAAACCACGGTGGAGGCCTGGTATTCCACACATTCACAAGTTGTGACTAATACACGTCTTGTCAGAAGTGAAGGAAGGATTTGGAGGTCAGATAAATCCGTACCGGGACCGAGGATTGAACCCCGGACCCGAGAGGAAAGAAAACTACGAAACTTATCTCAAGGTAAAGAGGAAAGCTTGCCGATTTTTTTCTCATACATCTTCAAGTTTTTTGTTGTGAGTCGGTAAAAAAAATGAGTGTATTTGTTAGAGGAAGGTTGAATCTACATCCTTTTTCGATCAAACCTAGTCTCATATATGGCGCAAATACACTTAAAAAGTCGTTGAAAATGAGATGTCACATTCTCACACATTTTTTTTCTGTTAATAAAACAATTACTATCGGGTTGTTGAGGGGAAAAAAAAGTCCCGTTGGAGTCCTTTGACTTTATTTTGGCGTGGACAATATTTTGAAATAACGCAATCGTAGATTTAAATATTGCGTTATAGATGGACGTTTGAGCAGCAATTTATCGCTTACCAAGGCGGCCCCCTTAAGATGGGGATGTAGGCAAGGCGAGAAAAGGCTAGTGTTTTCCAGTAAAACTTCTTTTATGCTAAAATAAATAAAATATTGCTTCTGTACAGAGTATTATTTTCTTCGCATGGTGATATCAACATTTGTTGAATATCTGTCATGAACATAGCACAATTTCTAAATTTCTAAATGAAGAGAAAAAGTTGTTGATAAATTCCAGAACGTCCTTGACAGATATTCAAGAACTGTTGATATCATCATTTAAAGAAAATTAAACTGTGTTTTAATAGAAGCAAAATTTTATTTATTTTGAACCCCAAACAATGTTTTTATATAAATACTGCAAAAATTACTTAAGGTCAACTTTACGGTAAACAGTAAGACTATCGTGCTCTCCCTTGCTGATCTATAGTCGTCCTTACGAGTCCTAATGTATTCATAGTTATCCTTATAGTAAATACTTATACTCTTAAGGTTATTATTATAAATCTGGCCCAAAATAAACTAAAATCATCAAATATCCTATTCTTATTATATGCAAATCACTTTATTTATTATCTAATCTTCATGGTTACTTTTAAAAAATGATTTTAATATCCTTATCGTGGTTTACAAACATGTCAGCCAGAGCAGAGCGGCAATACGCCAATGTTTTTATATGATTGCGGTTGGGGCTCAAAATACACAGTGCATAATTTGGAATAATTTATTCATACAGCAGGAGATAATATTGACTTATCTTGTGTTTTTTTTTATTTATGTTTGCATATTTAATTTGCACTTTCTGAATCGAGTGATTAAATCAAAAAAGACTTTTAATCAAAGTTAAATCTAGAACAGACACAACATCCAGCCTCCAGCCGTTAATTCATCACCAATCATACATTTTTCGACCATGCCGGGAATCGAACCCGTGATCCTTATCTCACTAGAGACACACGCTACCGACTGAGCCAAGGTGTCGGACTACAATGATAATGATAATATAAACTACATTTGTTTTTAATAATTAGCCTATTAGGTTATGACGACGCAAGCCAAAATGGACAATCGATCAAAAACTGAAAAACCCCACCTCGGTGGCCGCATGGTCTAAGGCGCTACTCTCACAGTAGACGCGATTGCCGATGATGGGGAGATCAAGATTCGAATC
Organism: Timema cristinae; assembly: GCA_039000515.1. Lineage (NCBI taxonomy): Eukaryota > Metazoa > Arthropoda > Insecta > Phasmatodea > Timematidae > Timema > Timema cristinae. Next base: position 63,454,724 of record JBCFYV010000003.1, on the reverse strand, counting down.
TCGGTCAGGGGTACCGAGGATTATTTTCCACTCATCCTCCAAGCAACTGCAGATACACTTCATATAAATTCAACCTCCTTAATCCATAAAACCATTAGTGTAATTAGTACATAAGCGTATAACCCTAACGGGTAGTAAGACGTGGTGATAAAAAAAAATCTGAGAGTGAATAGAAAGTTAATTTCATTCGACTACAAAATACAGATATTGTTGGTGAATATCGAAAGAACACTGTAAGTTATAATAACGTCCCCTTTACCCCCAATATATAAACAGGGGGAATTTCTACCTCAACCCCAGTGGACCGTCCAACCAAGTTAATCTTGACCAACCTGTTTATCACATGTTGGTGTAACAGTAGGCTCCCATACGACGTCACCAGAGAATGTGCTGATTGTACAACCAATTATCGTCGTCCAGTCAGCCCGAGAGAGGTATATGTTCAACTTCACACCTACCCACGACGCTGTCCGTTTGACCGTCAGAAGCGCAGGTTACGTCAGTATAGGAAGGTAACCAACAAATCGTAAAATTTTGGTTGGTTGGTTTGTTTGTTAAGTATTTTTCAACAACGTTATTGTGGAATGAAGACAGGTTTTGAGTCAACAACGGGGGTTGTACGTACGAGGGTTATTTTCAGATGACGAGGATGACTTCGTTCAGGCGAAGCTAAGGACGCCCTGGGCAGAATCGTAGGAATGTGTATTTTCCAGCCTTACGAGCAAAGAAGAGAGAATACCAAAGAGAATTATAAATCTGTAGTATGTATGGGAAAATACCGCTAAGAAAGAGATAGGAGGAAAAGATAAAGTGTTAAGTGAAAGGAGAATAAGAATGGAAACGATTAAAGGAAGGAAGAATGGTTGAAGGAAAGGACGATGGAGGCATTTTACTAAACAGACCACAGCCACAGGCTGGAAACAACTGATGATGATGACGAGGAAAGAAGATATAAAGTTCATCATCCACATTTATTCTCATTCAAACAGTTTTGGGTGATGAAAAAAGGTTAAACATTTATAAGTTTAAAAAAAATCGATACTTTTTTTATAAATATATTCATTCCGCATAAATGCCGAAAAATGACGAATGATAAAAGAGACCTATATAAAAATAATAATATTTAGCACCGCGTCTTACTACCCGTTTGGGTTATAAGCTTTAAGTACTAATTACGCTAATGGATTAGGAGTTGGGAAGGTTGAATAAGAGGAAGTGAATCCGCATTTGCATGGAGGGAGAGTGGAAAACCATTTAGTAAAAACCACCCCCAGTTCACCCGACCGAGATTCGAACCTCGATCTCCCCGTCCTCAGCAGTCGAGCTCAACACCACAAGCGCGTTAGCCAACTACGCCACTGAGGCGGGTCTATATAAAAAACTTTTCTACAACCAACACGATGAGCACGGATCTATATGACGAGTCACCGCTATGAAATGTCGTATGGCTGAAATGCGAGCATCAATCTTTCTAATGGCGTCATACGATCGATGACGCCGCCATTTTCCCGTCATTTATGTAATAACTTACAGTCGCACTCAGAGAACCGTCTTAACCATCGTCATAGCAAATATATTTTATAAATAATGACATTTAGTGAGTGCTGTGGCTATTCAAACTGAAGAATTTATTTATTTTACGTTTATGCAATCGGTAACAATAATAGTACTTTATCAATATGATTACCTAACGTATTAGTATTTATTTATCAGTTAACTAACTGAGGTGTACATGTTGGCCCGTTTCAGCTGTGTAATAGTTTATCCTTTTATAAATAATTTATTCTAGTGAGTATTATATTTGCTTAAACTCTTAATTATTAGGGTTGTACTAAAATAATAGTTACTTAAATTATTTGTTTTTATTTACTATTTAACTTGATGAAGTGTAATCATAACCTTATGGCTAGACCTACAATGGTGTTTCTTTTTAAGGTTATGCCGACCATTTAAATTTAAAATATTTGGTTAGGGACATGTTTTCATAACTCAAACGTTGTATAGATGTAATAATGTTGCAGGTTCTTACATCTGTAGGTTTTCCCCTACTGGCATTTACAAACAATTGTGAAAATTTCTCTTTGGCAATTTGTAAAACATCTCTTAGTGTGCGAAAAGAGTTAGAACTCTTTTTAGGCCTACATAGAAGATGTCGGCAGTGTGTATCAAAATAATGGAATCATGAAAGAAAACAGTAAGTTGAACTATCTTTAAAAAAATCCTAGATAACATTTTAATTTGTATCCCGAGTTTAACTAGGCCTACACAATATTTGCTTATTGTGTGTGATTTTAACTAGGGCTACACAATATTAGTTAATTATGTACGAGTTTAACTAGGCCTACACAATATTAGCTAACCATGTATGATTGCAGTAATTTTCAACTGACCCATATATACTGTCTCCCTAAGCGTATACAAACCTAGATGGGGACAACACCTAAGAACTCTACCTTTTAGGTGAATTTGATTTCTCTAAAACACCTGAAAATCACAAAATGTATACTATTATTACAATCACAAAAATGCGTTGAATCCAATGATACTAAATTGACGATTATTAAGAGAAAAAAAACAATGGTCAGTGAACCATTCATACCCAAACTTACCGAATAATGCAGGAACAAGTAATGTTGAGAAATTTATAAAATTACACAATAAAAGTACCTATATTATAGAGCTTGATTGACCGATCCGACACCTTAGCTCAGTCAGTAGCATGTCTACAGAGGTAAGGGTCCCGGTTTCGATTCCCAGCATGGTCGAAAAATTTATCATTGGTGAAATGTGGGTTTACCCTTTCACAGTGATGAATTAACGGTCGGGGACTGGATGTTGTGTCTGTCCTAGTCTTATGCCGGGATCATGATCAACTTAACTTTAACTTAACCTAACGTTCACTTAAAGATAACTTAATTTAAGAAAACAAATGTGTGGTAATGATTCACATAACTTAACAACTAGAGCCAAACATCTGCATTCGTGAGTATGATCTATGATTTGTACTATTTTTAAAGTGAATGTTTAGTTTTCAATCAATCTAATAAATATCTATTATTAAACTTTTTTGATAAATTTAGCTTTCCTATTTCAGTTTAATTATTTTATTTCAATGTCTGATCACTAGAACTAAAGTTAAAAAGTAGATCTTGGTTTTAAAACCAACAAATGAATTACTAAATAGCCCTGTTGACGTCCCTCGCATAATGATTGACTGGCTAGATCACGCGATAACCTTCAAGTAACGTTCACTTAAAGTATAAAACCTCCCAGGACATCTTTTACGTTAAGTTAACTGCATCGTGATCACTTCCATTTAAAAACAATAGGATAACCTTTACATTAAATTACGTTAAGTTAACTTTAAGTTAATGCCGGTATCGCGCTCAACGTTAAGTTATATTATAAGCATGTAAAGCTACGACAGGCCTATCAAGTCAGTAATGTAAATATATGGCTTGAATAAAAAACTGACCCAGTTAACAGTAATGGGTGTCAAAATAGAACCTGACAAACTTTTAAACAATATTAAAAAATTATATTCATCTTATAGCAAATGTTTATTAAAAGATGGGATTTTAAAAGCATTGTTTTTATTTTTAAAATTTAAAGTGTTCATTATATTTTTGTTTGCCTTTAATTAAGATGAAATAAGTTATTGCCATGTTATAGTTGTGTATATTTAATTTTTTTCAGGAAGCTGCGAGTGTACCGAGGCACAACTTAATGAAACCCATCCGCAATGCTCCTTAAAACACCGCTGAGCTCACCTTAAACACAATTTATCATTGTCAAACAAGAGATTATGTGGATTGCCTCCTTGGAGTCATGAAAAGTGAATGGATGAATTCATTCGGAAAAATTCCTCAAATTTTCTGATCAACAGCTGTTTGTGCAGTTTTTAACAACATTTTGGGAACATTATAGAGTACCAATTAATTCAAAACCATTTAATATCACAAAAATTAAAAATAATCAGCATTTTATTCTCTTTCTTTCACAGTTTTAAACACACATATTTAAAGTAAAATCAAATGAAACAATACTAATTTTCAACAACTACAAAGTTTTGACAAAAACTTTGATCATTAATATTTATGTAAATTTTCACTATAGGCCTACCGGTATATTCTTATTAAGGTGTATTACACATTCTTGGACAACAAGTTTTACAAGTTAAATTTCCTGTTATTTATTTGTGTACAATTTCTAAGCTAATATGTCATATCATTGAATAGATTTTTTGTAAGACGGGATCTATCAGGGGGACGTACATTCCAATCTCCACGTCTTACTACCCGTTCGGTATATTTGTATATTTACACATATAGAGTTAACCCTGAGGAAAATAGTGTTTATACCAGGGGCTACCAACTGTCGGCCTTCGATGACTTTCGTTTGCTGCCCACGAAGGTTTCGTAGAAAAATAATCTTTTGTTGTAATATTTGATGTTTTTAGCAGAGAAACGGAAAGTTTCGACTTGTGTGGGGGGAAATCCCATGAAAGTTCCAAATGACGTTCTTAATTAATTTCTTTCTTACGTCTGCTGTATTATATTGAAGCATCAAAGATAGTATATTTTAGTCGGAAAATGTGTCTGGTATGTAATTTAACATGTTTAAATTACCAAGGGACACACACACTTGTCGGAACAACAAATTGGAAGCGAGCCTCCACACTCCAACTAGTGGTTTGATTTGTCAGTAGCCATCGTGGTCTCAGAACGCCATGCCTTCATTTCTAACCAAATACCAAAAACTGGAATTCATAAAAATATTGCAAGAAAGTTGTGGGCAATAAATTGGTTGTTAGAAAGAAAATAATCACCTATGCAATTTTATTAAAAGAGTTGTACTCAAATGATTTTCTTAATTATTTTTTTTAATAATGAATCATGAATGTCTCTCTGAAATACTCAGTATGGTGATATTATTTTAAATAGAACAAAAGAACGAACTGTGACTAACCAACTAAATGCTTGTAAAGCGGTGACTGACTAGCGTCAGGTCGGTCGGTCCAACAACACTAAGACACAACTTGTCGGGCGAAGGGGTGGGGAAAATGGCGATCGGGTGGTTTCTACCAACAAACCGACCAACTTGGAAAAAAAAAAAAATATTTTTTTCGCAACAAGCCTACACACTACACAATTTATCGGCTAGTTGGCCGGTTGTCCCGGCAAGCTAGTGTGTGTGTGTGTGGGGGGGGGGGGGGGATGGGGACTAATATAAACTAACTTAAATCTATAGCAGACACAACATCTAGCCCCCGGCCACTAATTCATCACCGTGAAAGGGTAAACCCCACATTTCATCAATGATAACATTTTTGATTATGCCGAAAATCGAACTCTGAACTCTCATCACAGTGAACAGTCTAGCTAGCGGCTGAGATAAGGTGTCGGACTAACTTCTTATTTCACTCATATTAACTACCTGTGGGTGACCTGGTGGTCTAGGGATAAGGTGTCAGACCTATGTGCTGGGGGTCCGGGGTTCAATCCTCGGTCCCGGCACAGATTTATCTGATTACCAAACCCTTCCTTCACCTCTGACAAGACGTGTATTAATCACAACTTGTGAATGTGTGGAATGTCAGGACTCCACCGTGGTTCGAATCCCACGTTAAACTGTAGGTCCTCCATTTCATCTCACAATCACCCTACCATTACACATTAGCGTAAGTGCGTATAACCCGAACGGGTAGTAAGACGCGGTGAAAATAATAATAATAACCTGTTCTCGTTTTCAAAAAGCTGGGCAAAACGTAGACTTATCTACTGTAGCGATAATTTAATAGTTGGTAAAAAAAATGTTAAAAGAACTCACTTCCCTTACAATATTAACGTTAGTATGATGTTGGTAACTAAAGTTACTAAAACAATTTTAATATAATTATACTTCAAGTGATATTATATGCAGCTGTCATTTATATATATATATATATATATATATATATATATATATATATATATATATATATATATATTTATATATATATATATATTTATATATATATATATTTATATATATATATATATATATATATATTTATATATATATATATATATATATATATATATATTATAAAGACCTATGAAATAACACAAATGACAAAGTGAAATGTTATAAATGTTGGCCACAAAAATGTGTGTTTGAATTTAATAAAGTGATCTTCCTAGTAGGACTGGTAGTAAGTCCTATGGCTTTGAGGCTTGAGGTGATTTGTCCAAATTAGCTTGTTATTTAACCTCGTTACAACGACCTTCGCATAGGAACCAACATCAATAAACAGAAATTTGTAATTGGCATTTATGACGGCAAGAAGAACAATAGAGACCATCATTTAACATAATATTAAATTAAAATGTTATGCCCATAAAAGATAATTTTTTAAATAATATTTTAATATGTAGTAAATTTGGTAAGATATATTAGTAAAGTTATGTTAGATGAGAAATAAACTTTTCAGCAGCGGTGATTGGATACCGAGCTCAAGTGTGGGAATTACTTTTGATATAATCTTTTATCAAATCAAGAATGAAGTTAAACTGAGAAATGTTCACTCTGAAAAAATTCTCGAAACTTTTTTTTTTCGTCTTGCAACAAGTGTCGATTAACTTTCTTTAAAAATAGGATGCACATCAACATTTCCCGCAATTAAATACAAATTGTAATATTTAGTCATCCTCAGTGTCTTCAAGCAGCAAATGAAGCAACAAATCATCGTTTTCACTCATTGTGACGAAACAATACTACATTCACGGAACAATGATCGCACGCGACTGAGGGTACGGCCAGACTGAGCGCGCGAGCGAGCGAGCGAGCGCGCGAGCGACTAAAATATAAAATAGAACACATTGGTTGTAATGGGGGGTGGCCACACTGGAGCGACCGAGCGCGCGCGCTTGAAAGATAGAACTGGTTCTATTTTTCAAGCGCGCGCGCTCGACCCGGTACAGTCTAGTTTACAGGCGCTAGGCAATATTATTGTATGTTGGTTTATTGAGTGCCGGGGAAACTTCTCATTTTGACATGATATTTGACTTTTTTCTATCAGTGATAGGTTTAACACACTTGCTATTAATGGCCCGGTGACCTGGTGGTCTAGGGGGTAAGGTGTCAGACTTCTGTGCTGGAGGTCTGGGGCTCAATCCTCGGTCCCGGCACAGATTTATCTGATTACCAAACCCTTCCTTCACCTCTGGCAAGACATCTTGTGAATGTGGGGAAAGCCAGGCCTCCACCGTGGTTCGGATTCCACGTTAAACTGTAGGTCCTTCATTTCATCTCACAATCACCCTACCATTACACATTAGCGTAAGTGCATATAACCCGAACGGGAAGTGAGATGCGGTGCTAATAATAATAATAATAATAATAATAATGGCCTAATTTAATTGGTAAGACCATAAATAATATAATGTATATATGTAAACCCGATATGTTAAAATACTTCAATATTATAATCAAAGTAGGCCTTTACAAATAAGAATCACCATTAGTTTGGAGAGAGTATGAAAAAAACCACAACAATAAATAAGTTTTAAAAATCACCTTCAGTTCACTGAGCCAAGATTCGAACCTTTGCCTCCTAGTCAAAAGTTATCGAGTGCAACGCACCATTCCGCCACTGGTGCGGCAAATCTGATTTTAAAACACTTCAGTACAGTACCATACGCATTTCTCAATTTATTAATTGGATGCACTTCTACTTTTTTCTTTTTTATAAATACACAATATTTTCTGTAAGAATTTTCGAGGAGCAGAGATGTACTAAGTGTGTTTGACAAAGACATCTTCTCTAACTAGGGGGGAGGGGGGGGCGGTGACCTAGTGGTCTAGGGGTAAGGTGTCAGACTTCTGTGCTGGCAGCCGGGGTTCAATCCTCGGTCCCGGCACAGATTTATCTTATTTCCAAACCCTTCCTTCACCTCTGACAAGACATCTTGTGAATGTAGGGAATGCCAGGCCACCACCGTGGTTCGGATTCCACGTTAAACTGTAGGTCCTTCATTTCATCTCACAATAACCCTACCATTACACATTAGCGTAAGTGCGTATAACCCGAACGGGTAGTAAGACGCGGTGCTAATAATAATCTAACTAGGGTCCGCTAATTACGCGCTCGCTCGCTCGCTCGCCAGTTTGGCCACCCAGTCGCTTGCGCGCTCGCTCGCTCGCTCGCTCGCACGCTTGGCAGTCTGGCCGAACCCTGACGCATGAAACGCATGAAAGAAAACAGCACCGGCATCTTGGATCGCACGCGGCAGACGCCTCAAAAGAAACTTACCTTGATACCGTTAAGATGTTTTGTGGTTGTTTTTTTTTGCCCCTAATTCAAATACCCTTTTTTTTAGATACTTATTTTCATGGCATCGGACACCCTGTTAATATAGCGTCCATACATTCACCGAATAACGTAAATTACATTTAGATTTTTTGTGGGCAGATAGTAGATGTTGACAAATGACTTGGTGATCCCTTTGAATACTAAAGAGCCGCGGAGCACATAAGAATTGGCAGCCGATTTCAGTTAGGGAATCCTTAACGATGTTGCCTGCTTGAGTATTTAAACTCTTATTGTAACGCTGGTTGCATCTTACCTTGATACACATAAACACTAAGACAATGTACGGACTATACCCAATCTACGATATCAGATATGGTAAATTACACCTATCAAAAGGTTCTTTATTGCAAATATTCATGGTTGAAAGTCACTAATGTCAAACAGATTCGTAAATAATTATTGATAATATAGTATTACTAATAAAATTATTATTATTTCTAAGTAGTTTTATATTAGTTTATTTCGGCCAATGTTTGTAATAAATAACCTTATGCTAGCTGTCAATTAGCACCTCTCCTATCGTAGATTGGGCATAAAAAAGAAAGAAAGAATAGAATTTGCCTTTCACCCTGAGAGGCAACTTGTTTACCTGCTGACCAGACTTCCCCTCTTCCTTTGACGAATACATACACACTACTTTTTTTTGCCCCTGGACAGCATTGACTTTGCATTCCAAAATTACCTTTTCCTTTATTTTATTTTTAGATAGAACTATGCTTTCACGGACTTTTAAAATCTACATCCTGTAAGGAAGATGTATACAGGCAATTTTGGTGGCTAAGCCAAGTAACCTAAGTAGTAGACGTTTTCCATTTTAAAAAAATTAAAAAGCTACTTAAATATCATAAAAATTTTGTGTAAAAAATGTAAGACTATGCTTAGAATTATTTAAAAATGTATGGCTAATATTTCAATGAAATGTCTTTAAATTAGCCGAATAAAACTTAAAAAAACATTTTCATAATTCGACTTCCCCTGACATCACAGATAGGTAAAGTCTTTAACTGTAAAAGTATACCTGGCGCTTAATCGGTGATAAGATTAAAATCTAATTATGTAGTTATGTGCATTTTAAGTGAATCTGCGAATGATTTCGTGAAATCAAGATCAGTTCACCCCTAATTGATTTATCTAGTTTACCAGACCCACAGAACGCTGTTAGTCGAAACCTTGATTTAAAAAGCCACAAAGACAGGAAATAGTAAATGGCACTACTTAGTGAGGGAAATTAAACTAATTGTAGATGGTGAGCCGTATCAAATAAGAATGAACGTAGCTTATTCTATTCTAGGAATTTCTGCAGCAATCGCTTAAAAAACCTTACAAACCTTAAAATCACGTCATCATTAAAAATAAGTTACTTGACCTTGTGTGTACGTTTTCTTAAACAATTTAATGGAAGCACAATAAGGTAATATTAAACATCATTACTTTTGTAATATACGTTCTTTGTTGGTTTACCCTTTCCCTCGCTTATCAATTGGCTTTGTGGTTTCTCCTGCAGGTTTTAGTAACACACAATTTGGTTTGTGTGTTTGTAAACAAACCTGCCACGTTTAGGTCTATTCAAGGCCACGGTTATAGTGAATACATTTCATTCATAGCGAGGTTGTTGTGGACACAAACAAAACTAAAATCTACTTTGATAGGAGGCTACCTTATATTGTTGACAGTTATAAGAGCTACTGAAACAATTTTTCATATATTTATAGGCCAATTCACGTGATCTTCGGCTGTCACCTTTGATATATTATAGAGTATCAATACTTTTAAAATAATAATAATAATAATAATAATAATAATAAAGTAAAAATGTATTTAAGTTTCAATAACATTTATTTATTTCTAAAAAATAGTTCCTTTCTGTAAGACCCTTAATATAGGAAACAAAGAGTATTCTTGAACAAGCTGTTTAGAATGTCTATAATCTCCACCGAGACTTAAATTTGCGAGTAAATGGGGGGAGGGGGACTTGTTCCAAGTTCGCGATCAAAGAAAACGTATTGGAGTCTTAAAAGGGGCAAAAAGTCGGGTCAAACTTGAGAAAAACCGATACTAGATCTCATTTTCCAATAAACACTTTATACTGATACTAGAGAGTACAGCTAAAAAAAAAATACAGCTCTAGCTTTTAAAAAAAAATCTATCAGTTAATGAGATCGAAGCTGACACTAAACTGTTTGTCCATAATTACGAGTGTCTGTATATGAGGTAGATATGTGAATAATCTGATAACCATTTCTGTGAGAGAATGATTAGGGAAGCTTTAAACTAAAAGTCTAGAGGACCCTGGTTCTTTATCAAGTGAGGCTCAGAAATGTGCTATTTGTGAATTAGCTCAGCCTAGTAATCTGAAACTACTTTCTAAACGCTTAGTTGTGGTTTGTAGTTTGTATATTAATATATCCTTGTGTTTAGAAAGCGCAAGTTAAATTTTCTAAATAATAGTCATAATAATACCGTCAAACAAGTTATAGCCGCACCTAAATATCTTTTTTTTATTGAAAAATGACACCTAGACACGGGAATCGAGCCCGGGACCTTTGGCTCAGTACGCCAATGCTTTTACTATAGAGTTAAACACAGTATACAGTTTACCTTTCTAAACGTTCATAATGGTGAGAATATATTTACTTGTATTATCAGTGAAACTTAATTAATTGGTTTTTCTGTCTGGATTTCTATCTCATACCCATGAAGAAGATTGATTCATGAGCAGGGTGGAGGGCCGATCACGATGGTTCAGTGCGGGTGAAGGTTCCACCTATTGCCGGTAGGGGGCGGAAGGTCGGAAAAGGGGTTATAATCTGGTCGAAGGTGGGGAAGGGTCTTAACAAATTCAAATTAAAATATTCTAACCTTGGATTCCCATCGATGGCAAGACAGTCTATTGTGTTGATGACACTTAAGAGCGTAAGGGAAGAAATTTATTTGGTATTTTGAAACAAATTTTAAGAAGTGATTATTTTTTTACACTTCTAAAGTACCTATGAATGTACACTTCTTATACCCTGAAAGTTAGCAAGCTAATATTGTTTGTTTACACTATGGTGTAGTCTATAAATAGGGGTATATTGTAATCCGTCAAGGAAATACCGTAAACGTTTGCCATCAACTGATTTGTTCATCCTCAATTCTTACATTTGAAGATACAAAAATAGAAATATATTTACATACATTTTTACTGTTGACATTTATTAAAATACCTAAGTTTTTTAACTCTTTTTCTAAACCTATTGAAACTAGAAGTTTTATGAACATTATATTTGTCTCCCCCCATGCTAAGTACTCGATCTATTGCTTACTTACTTAAGCTATGGTATTAGGAGCTCGAAAGTTCATTGCCAAACTTACAAAAGCACGACAACTATTCTTATCTTGAGCTAGTTCTATCCAGTCCACCTCATTATTGCCTATCTCTTACAGGTCTATTCTAATGCTATCCTTCCATCTGTGTCTAGGTCTTCCTAATGGTCTTTTTCCATTGGGTCTACCAGTCAATACTCTGAACATGTTTCTAGATTCTCCCACGTAAACTGCATGTCCTGCCCTTGTAATCTACGAGACTTGATAATATTAACAATGTTTTGTGACGAGTACAGGGTAAATATCTCAACATTATGTAACCTCCTTCACTCCCCAATAGCCTCATCCCTTTTTGAACCAAATATCTTTCTAAGCACCTTGTTTTCGAACACCTTATCTTTTTGTCAACATATAAGTTAAGACACCACGTTTCACACCCATAGAGGACAACCGGTAAAGTTATTGTTTTGTATGTTCCGAGTTTGACATTCCTGGACAGCAGACGAAATGTCAACAACTTATTAACCTAGTAGTAGCATTTATTTCTCGGCTGTATTTTTTCCTTGATTTACATTCTAATAGGTGTTTCCTAAATGGTTTTCTACTCCACCGCCATGCAAATGTAGGTTCACTTCCTTTGTACTCAACCTTCCCAATTCCTAACCAATTAGCATTGCTATTTAATATTGTTCCTAAATATTTGAACTCATTAAATGTTGCTCGTAAGTAATCTGTCAACTATCGTCCCCAATCTGTGTTCTCTGTGTGATCATATACTTATAGTCTTTTCAGAGTTCCCTTACAAACCTATTTTCTTACTAGCCTCTGATAAGAGTCTGCATTTCTTTCAACAGCTTCCTTATTATTTCTCAAAAAGCTGAATTATTCCGCTTATCCTAATAGCTACACTGTACCGTTTAGTGTCAAGCCTTTCCTACTCTCTTGCATTAATTACCCTAATAAGCATACGCTAAGGCTAGATTAAAAAGTAACGGGGACAGTGCATCTCCTAGTTTCAAAACATTATGTATTTCGAAAGTATTTGATAAATGATATTCAACCAATACCTTGCCACGCATATCAGTTAAACGTACCTCAACTAGCTTGACCAGTTTTTTGGGGGGGTATCCCAAACTTATCTAAAATTTCGTGTGATTTGTTTCTTTTAACTGAACCATAGGCCTTTTTTTAAAAAAAATCTATATAATTGATGAACCTTCGCGTTTTTCTAATATTTACTGAAAAGTAAAAGATCTGCTCCGTTGTTTATCTATTTCGTCAAAATCCACACTTATGATCCCCGATTATTTCTTCTGCATATGGAGTCAATCTCGTTAAAATGATGTTAGATAAAATTTGATAGCATGTTGGTGGCAGTGAGATACCTACATAATTATTACACGCTGTTTCATATCTTTTTTTGAAAATGCTTGTGGTAATAAATACCTCGTGGTTTTATAAAGAACATGGATTTTTAGTACTAACATTTCACCACCTCCCTTTATTAACTCTGCTGGAATTGAATCTATACCTGGAGATTTAGGGTTCTTTAACAATTCAATAGCTTCTTTGACTTCCCTAAAACCCGATTCTCTAAACTAGTGGTTCAGCAGTATGGATTTAGATACCCTTACCCAATTATTATCCATCATGAACATTCAAAATATGCCTGAAAAGGTCGTACTATCTACCCATCTTCCATCAGATCATTCATCTTTCACTAACCAAATATATTTTCCGATAAACGTTAATCGATTGCTTAAAATTATAAATCAATATCACTTGAGGAATGAGCTATTAAATGAAAAACTATTGAGTGAGGACCATATTAAAACAGACAATACGATTGAAAAACTATGTATATACATATTTTGTCCTAGGTTCAAAGAATATCCCTGTCAAAGTTCGTTAAAATTGGCCCAAGAACACTTGTAAGTTATTGCGCGGCTAAAATCCTGACTACGAAATGACAAATGCTCAATCTAAAAAGAGAAGCTCGCTTCCCAAAATTATTTAGAAGTTTTGGCAGTAATACGTGATGGTAATCATTTTAATCAGGTGAGCTCAGCATTCGCACGCACATCTAATGAAACTAAGGAAGACATGTCTCAAGGTCATCGGTTTCCGACGGAGGAAACGAGTTTATAAATAGTCAATTAATAACACGACATTCAAAATAAAACACGGGAATATTCAGACAAGCTCATGAGCGAAGGATAAAAGGTAGTTTCCAAGAAAATTGTTCGTTACTATAGTCAAACTTTGTTATAAAGTACCATATCGTCAGTTACAAAAGTTATTCAAACTATTTTCATATAAATCATACATCAAGTAATGTGATATTCAAACTGTTACTTTTGATAGATATTATCAATTCCTTTAAACAACAATAATAATATAGTAAAATGATATCAATGTTGATCGCAAAAAAAAAAAAGTTTTTCTAAAAGTTTCTAATTACCAGAATTCTTTGATACCTTAAGGTCTTTCGACCATCAAAATTTTATTTCACAATTTTATCAAGTTCTAAATAATGATTCAATGATTTCAAATAATTAAGATTCACGAGTTATACGGGGTAAAACTTGCTATTTTATGCTTTTTGCGCTAGTATTAATAATGATAATACTATTAATATCATAAATATTTAATTGTCTGCACTTCATTATGAATGTTTAGTTAGAATAAATCTAAGCCCTATATATATATATATATCTATATACTAGAATATAGATTGAATGAAAATAGCTCATTATAAATATGACGTATCCTTCGTCAGGTTTTAATATTTTTAAAAAAAGGTGAGTTTAAAATATGTTTCAGTCTAAATTCCTTTGCACTATAAGCACAACAAAAAAACTTGCTAAGACAAAAAAAAAATGTAGAATTGAAACTAAGATTCTTAATGTCATTTTTTCTATTCGCGTCTTAATACCCGTCCGGACTACAAACATTTAACTACCGTATACTATTAGAGTAGGGGAAGAGAAATAATTTAGATTAGATGTACCCACATTCACGTGTAGAGTGTTTGAAACTATCTTTAAAAAAAGTTATCTTCGCATCTTACTACCTGTCCAGGCTAAATGCATTTATGATCATTGTTATTCTAATGGAGTAGGGATGAGGAAAGAAACATTTAGAGATAATCTACCCGCATTCGCGTGGAAGGGGAGTGGGAAAACATTTATGAGAAACCGCTTTCAGTAGACCTGACCTGGATTCGAGCCCCGATCTACCCGTCATCAGCAGGCCAGTCAATCTGGTCCAAACGACTTGGCTATCTCAGTTAAGATTATCTCAGATTATGCCAAACGTCCTTTGACCAACCTTTGGCTTAACGCGCCAATAATCTACCACTGATCTATCTAGGATTCGTCTCGTGCTCAGGGTAATTGTTGCAAGAGCCCGTAACCTAAAAATAGCTTCAATCTACCAAACTTCACTATTCATGTACGAATAACTGAACAAGCGTTGGCTTACTCTATGAAATGTTGATGTCTTATAGGGGCCACTTACTTTTTAAAGTCGTATTCTGAGTGTTTATTCAGATAAAAAAATACTTGACCAAACACACAATTTTACTTTCCCGCGACACCTCGGAGAGAAAGTATTGTGATCATCTAAAAAAATCAAAGTCAAGATTTTGATAAATGTCGACGTTTTATGACACGCTGAAACAAAAAAAGAGATTTCACCAGCCAATCAGTCAGTCATTCAGTCAATCAATCAATCAATCAATCAGTCAGTCATTCAATCAGTCAGTCAGTCAGTCAGTCAGTCATTCAATCAATCAGTCAGTCATTCAATCAATCCGTCATTCATTCAATCAATCCGTCATTCATTCAATCAATCCGGCATTCATTCAATCAGTCAATCAATAATTCAATCAGTCAATCAATCAGTAATTCAATCAGTCAGTCAATCATTCAATCAATCAGTCATTCAATCAATCCGTCATTCATTAATCAGTCAGTCATTCAATCAATCAGTCAGTCAGTCATTCAATCAATCAGTCATTCAATCCATCAATCAGTCAGTCATTCAATCAATCCGTCATTCATTCAGTCAGTCAATCAATCAGTAATTCAATCAGTCAGTCAATCATTCAATCAGTCCATCCGTCTGTACCTCGGGTTAGAACCGAAACTATTTTACCGATTGGGCTCAAACTTAGTATCTGGAATTTTCTTAAGGTCACCCGAGGGTTTTTTGGAATTATACATCTAACCCTGAAATTAAAGTTAGTTTATTGAAGAATAAAAAAAATCGATCCTTAAAATTCGTTCTAACAATTTTGATTAAAATGCCAGGCCTCCACCGTGGTTCGGATTCCACGTTAAACTGTAGGTCCTTCATTTCATCTCACAATCACCCTACCATTACACATTAGCGTAAGTGCGTATAACCCGAATGGGTAGTAAGACGCGGTGCTAATAATAATAATAATAATGATAATTTTGATTAAATTTTGTATCTAAACACAGTTTATCATCATAAACAAGATGGAAATTCTCATTTTCTTATGAAAATGACTTTGAGGGTACTTTACATGGGGGAAATGTTCCAATTTTCATAATTTCTCCGCAACTTGAGATAAAAAATAACTTTTGATTGTAAAATTGTAGTACTGTTAAAGATAAAAATCTTTTACTTAAAATATATTTTTATAGAACCAATAGTTTGAGCTATAAGTATATATACACTTTTTAATTCAGGTCTTTGAAAATAAATTTGATTCTTATGCTCTTTGATGAACAACTATATTTCTCTTTCCTCAATTTTTCAGTAACAGTATTCCTAGTTCCAAATGTCATAAAGTAAGTAAGTAAGTAAGTAAGTAACAGTGTATATTATTTCATTCATGATCTTTGGTGTAGTGTTTCTACAACAATGTATAGCTCTATTATTTCGTTTCACAACTCTTACGAGTTTTTAGTAAATGTCTATTTTAAGATAAAAAGCGACAGAGTGTCTGTGCGATGCAACGTACCATTTATTCAATAAATACAGTATGGATTAAAAAAAAAAATAGCCTGTTGTTAAGGTTTACCCACTTGATGAGAAACCAGTTTAAAGATGATAATAATTGTGTTGTTAAGGTCATCTTCACAAACAAATCAAGACATAGCTGTGGTTAATTTGATTTTACACAACATAAACTTGTGTAATAGAAACTTAGACTACAATAAAGTGTCAGTGTATTATTATTATTATTATTAGCACCGCGTCTTACTACCCGTTCGGGTTATACGCACTTACGTTAATGTGTAATGGTAGGGTGATTGTGAGATGAAATGAAGGACCTACAGTTTAACGTGGAATCCGAACCACCGTGGCGACCTGGCATTCCACACATTAACAAGATGTCTTGTCAGAGGTGAAGGAAGGGTTTGGTAATCAGATAAATCTTTGCCGGGACCGAGGATCGAACCCCGGCCGCCAGCACAGAAGTCTGACACCTTACCCCTAGACCACCAGGTCACCGTGTCAGTGTAATTTCTTTAATCGATTCATTCAAATATATAAATTATCTTTAATTAAGAACTGGTTTGGAAGAAAAACATCTGTCTGGAAAAGGCGGGGGGAGGAGGGGGGGTAGCGCTGCCAGAGGTAGCCACGTAATGGATTACGCCGAGTAGTTCTGCTTATATATTATATTTATAAAATTAATAGTAGAATTACCAAGGCAAAGCATTTTTTTCCCCCCTTCAAACGGACAACACTTTTTTTTTTCTTCATACCTCGTTTTTAGTTAATTTTTTAAAAAAATTATCAAAATTTTAAAATTACAACTTCTAGATGCACGTGGGTTACTACTGATTTTAAAATGTCAGCACTCTGCGTACTGTGGATTTCGCGCAGTGCTCTTGACAGACAGACAGACAAACAAACTCTCTCTCTCTCTCTCTCTCATATATATATTTATATATAATTTACCTTGTTGATACACTTTGCAAGTTTTGAAAGTCCCCGATTTTTCCACCTTTCCAAACAAAACAAAAAGCCTTTTTCCAGTATTTCGTATGCAAGTCAGCAAATAAATAAATAAATGGGTCGTTGCATCCCACAGTCTTCCTCGCTCCTTTATCTCTAAATTACAACTCTTAAGATAAGGGGTGAACTAAATAATATACATTGTTATAGAAACATAATAGGGGAAAGGGGGAATAACATCGCATTTCAACAAAGAGCATACATGAAACATAAACATATTTGTGCTCTGCGTTTTCAACGACCCATTTTCTAAACCTCTGTTTTAAAATATTTATTTATCTATGACTAAGAAAATGTCGATTTTGTAAAATATACATTCATATAAAAACTGTATATATTTATGAGGCCTACAACTTTTCAATGGTAAGTTATTTCGTAACTCAAAAAATTGCGGATATGTGATCAAAATTTGAAAATTCTAACCATGTAAAGTACTGTGTAATTTTTATGACAAAATGAGATGCACAATTTTGTTTATGATGTTAATTAGTGGAGAATAATTGTAAGCGATTTTGATAAAAAATCTATTTGTTCTTTTCTTCCATCAAGATGGGGCTTTTATTTTGTAACATCTTAAATTGTCCTTGAATATCCTACATTTTGGAAGTCGTTGTCCTCATTTGCACCAAAGGCATCTGGTCACCCTGCTAACTGATAGTTCGGTTCTTCTAGTTAGAAATGCTTGCGATGGTTTCGAAATCATCAAATGGGATGTAGCGGTTGGTGTTGAGAAAATGCTCTGCAATAGCGTTCCCTCTGGTTAGTATTCTTGGTCCTTTAGGACCCTGTCTTCCTCTGCAATAGCGTTCCCTCTGGTTAGTATTCTTGGTCCTTTAGGACCCTGTCTTCCTCTGCAATAGCGTTCCCTCTGGTTAGTATTCTTGGTCCTTTAGGACCCTGTCTTCCTCTGCAATAGCGTTCCCTCTGGTTAGTATTCTTGGTCCTTTAGGACCCTACCTTCCTCTGCAATAGCGTTCTCTCTGGTTAGTATTCATGGTCCTTTAGGACCCTGTCTTCCTCTGCAATAGCGTTCCCTCTGGTTAGTATTCTTGGTCCTTTAGGACCCTGTCTTCCTCTGCAATAGCGTTCTCTCTGGTTAGTATTCTTGGTCCTTTAGGACCCTGTCTTCCTCTGCAATAGCGTTCCCTCTGGTTAGTATTCTTGGTCCTTTAGGACCCTACCTTCCTCTGCAATAGCGTTCTCTCTGGTTAATATTCTTGGTCCTTTAGGACCCTACCTTCCTCTGCAATAGCGTTCTCTCTGGTTAGTATTCATGGTCCTTTAGGACCCTGTCTTCCTCTGCAATAGCGTTCTCTCTGGTTAATATTCTTGGTCCTTTAGGACCCTACCTTCCTCTGCAATAGCGTTCTCTCTGGTTAATATTCTTGGTCCTTTAGGACCCTGTCTTCCTCTGCAATAGCGTTCCCTCTGGTTAGTATTCATGGTCCTTTAGGACCCTGTCTTCCTCTGCAATAGCGTTCCCTCTGGTTAGTATTCTTGGTCCTTTAGGACCCTACCTTCCTCTGCAATAGCGTTCCCTCTGGTTAGTATTCTTGGTCCTTTAGGACACTAGCTTCCTCTGCAATAGCGTTCTCTCTGGTTAGTATTCTTGGTCCTTTAGGACCCTGTCTTCCTCTGCAATAGCGTTCTCTCTGGTTAGTATTCTTGGTCCTTTAGGACCCTACCTTCCTCTGCAATAGCGTTCCCTCTGGTTAGTATTCTTGGTCCTTTAGGACCCTACCTTCCTCTGAAATAGCGTTCCCTCTGGTTAGTATTCTTGATCCTTTAGGACCCTGTCTTCCTCTGCAATAGCGTTCTCTATGGTTAGTATTCTTGATCCTTTAGGACCCTGTCTTCCTCTGCAATAGCGTTCTCTCTGGTTAGTATTCTTGGTCCTTTAGGACCCTACCTTCCTCTGCAATAGCGTTCCCTCTGGTTAGTATTCTTGGTCCTTTAGGACCCTACCTTCCTCTGCAATAGCGTTCCCTCTGGTTAGTATTCTTGGTCCTTTAGGACCCTGTCTTCCTCTGCAATAGCGTTCCCTCTGGTTAGTATTCTTGGTCCTTTAGGACCCTACCTTCCTCTGCAATAGCGTTCCCTCTGGTTAGTATTCTTGATCCTTTAGGACCCTGTCTTCCTCTGCAATAGCGTTCTCTCTGGTTAGTATTCTTGGTCCTTTAGGACCCTACCTTCCTCTGCAATAGCGTTCCCTCTGGTTAGTATTCTTGGTCCTTTAGGACCCTGTCTTCCTCTGCAATAGCGTTCCCTCTGGTTAGTATTCATGGTCCTTTAGGACCCTGTCTTCCTCTGCAATAGCGTTCCCTCTGGTTAGTATTCTTGGTCCTTTAGGACCCTGTCTTCCTCTGCAATAGCGTTCTCTCTGGTTAGTATTCATGGTCCTTTAGGACCCTGTCTTCCTCTGCAATAGCGTTCCCTCTGGTTAGTATTCTTGGTCCTTTAGGACCCTACCTTCCTCTGCAATAGCGTTCCCTCTGGTTAGTATTCTTGGTCCTTTAGGACCCTACCTTCCTCTGCAATAGCGTTCCCTCTGGTTAGTATTCTTGGTCTTTTAGGACCCTGTCTTCCTCTGCAATAGCGTTCCCTCTGGTTAGTATTCTTGGTCCTTTAGGACCCTGTCTTCCTCTGCAATAGCGTTCTCTCTGGTTAGTATTCATGGTCCTTTAGGACCCTGTCTTCCTCTGCAATAGCGTTCCCTCTGGTTAGTATTCTTGGTCCTTTAGGACCCTGTCTTCCTCTGCAATAGCGTTCCCTCTGGTTAGTATTCTTGGTCCTTTAGGACCCTACCTTCCTCTGCAATAGCGTTCCCTCTGGTTAGTATTCTTGGTCCTTTAGGACCCTGTCTTCCTCTGCAATAGCGTTCCCTCTGGTTAGTATTCTTGGTCTTTTAGGACCCTGTCTTCCTCTGCAATAGCGTTCCTCTGGTTAGTATTCTTGGTCCTTTAGGACCCTGTCTTCCTCTGCAATAGCGTTCCCTTGGTTAGTATTCTTGGTCCTTTAGGACCCTGTCTTCCTCTGCAATAGCGTTCCCTCTGGTTAGTATTCTTGGTCCTTTAGGACCCTTCTTCCTCTGCAATAGCGTTCCCTCTGGTTAGTATTCTTGGTCCTTTAGGACCCTTTCCTCTGCAATAGCGTCCTCTGGTTAGTATTCTTGGTCCTTTAGGACCTGTCTTCCTCTGCAATAGCGTTCCCTCTGGTTAGTATTCTTGGTCCTTTAGGACCTGTCTTCCTCTGCAATAGCGTTCCCTCTGGTTAGTATTCTTGGTCCTTTAGGACCCTGTCTTCCTCTGCAATAGCGTTCCCTCTGGTTAGTATTCTTGGTCCTTTAGGACCCTGTCTTCCTCTGCAATAGCGTTCCCTCTGGTTAGTATTCTTGGTCCTTTAGGACCCTGTCTTCCTCTGCAATAGCGTTCCTCTGGTTAGTATTCTTGGTCCTTTAGGACCCTGTCTTCCTCTGCAATAGCGTTCCCTCTGGTTAGTATTCTTGGTCCTTTTAGGACCCTGTCTTCCTCTGCAATAGCGTTCCCTCTGGTTAGTATTCTTGGTCCTTTAGGACCTTCTTCCTCTGCAATAGCGTTCCCTCTGGTTAGTATTCTTGGTCCTTTAGGACCCTACCTTCCTCTGCAATAGCGTTCCCTCTGGTTAGTATTCTTGGTCTTTAGGACCCTACTTCCTCTGCAATAGCGTTCCTCTGGTTAGTATTCTTGGTCCTTTAGGACCCTCTCTGCAATAGCGTTTCCTCTGGTTAGTATTCTTGGTCTTTTAGGACCCTTCCTCTGCAATAGCGTTCCCTCTGGTTAGTATTCTTGGTCCTTTAGGACCCTCTTCCTCTGCAATAGCGTTCCCTCTGGTTAGTATTCTTGGTCCTTTAGGACCCTACTTCCTCTGCAATAGCGTTCCCTCTGGTTAGTATTCTGGTCCTTTAGGACCCTTACCTTCCTCTGCAATAGCGTTCCTCTGGTTAGTATTCTTGGTCCTTTAGGACCCTGCTTCCTCTGCAATAGCGTTCCCTCTGGTTAGTATTCTTGGTCCTTTAGGACCCTGTCTTCCTCTGCAATATGCGTTCCCTCTGGTTAGTATTCTTGGTCCTTTAGGACCCTGTCTTCCTCTGCAATAGCGTTCCTCTGGTTAGTATTCTTGGTCCTTTAGGACCCCTACCTTCCTCTGCAATAGCGTTCCCTCTGGTTAGTATTCTTGGTCCTTTAGGACCCTTCTTCCTCTGCAATAGCGTTCCCTCTGGTTAGTATTCTTGGTCCTTTAGGACCCTGTCTTCCTCTGCTATAGCGTTCCTCTGGTTAGTATTCTTGGTCCTTTAGGACCCTGTCTTCCTCTGCAATAGCGTTCTCTCTGGTTAGTATTCTTGGTCCTTTAGACCCTTCTTCCTCTGCAATAGCGTTCTCTCTGGTTAGTATTCTTGGTCCTTTAGGACCCTGTCTTCCTCTGCAATAGCGTTCCCTCTGGTTAGTATTCTTGGTCCTTTTAGGACCCTGTCTTCCTCTGCAATAGCGTTCCCTCTGGTTAGTATTCTTGGTCCTTTAGGACCCTGTCTTCCTCTGCAATAGCGTTCTCTCTGGTTAGTATTCTTGGTCCTTTAGGACCCTACCTTCCTCTGCAATAGCGTTCCCTCTGGTTAGTATTCTTGGTCCTTTAGGACCCTACCTTCCTCTGCAATAGCGTTCCCTCTGGTTAGTATTCTTGGTCCTTTAGGACCCAGTCTTCCTCTGCAATAGCGTTCTCTCTGGTTAGTATTCTTGGTCCTTTAGGACCCTACCTTCCTCTGCAATAGCGTTCCCTCTGGTTAGTATTCTTGGTCCTTTAGGACCCTGTCTTCCTCTGCAATAGCGTTCTCTCTGGTTAGTATTCATGGTCCTTTAGGACCCTGTCTTCCTCTGCAATAGCGTTCCCTCTGGTTAGTATTCTTGGTCCTTTAGGACCCTGTCTTCCTCTGCAATAGCGTTCCCTCTGGTTAATATTCTTGGTCCTTTAGGACCCTACCTTCCTCTGCAATAGCGTTCTCTCTGGTTAATATTCTTGGTCCTTTAGGACCCTACCTTCCTCTGCAATAGCGTTCTCTCTGGTTAGTATTCTTGGTCCTTTAGGACCCTGCCTTCCTCTGCAATAGCGTTTCTCTGGTTAATATTCTTGGTCCTTTAGGACCCTACCTTCCTCTGCAATAGCGTTCTCTCTGGTTAATATTCTTGGTCCTTTAGGACCCTGTCTTCCTGATTTAAACTTTGTCATAGGAAAAAGGTATTTTGTAAACTCCTGCTCCGTTTCCACGGGTTGCTCGATCTTTCACCGGTCCAGGGACGACGTGATTTATTTTTTGGGAGGGGATGGTAAGATTGTAATTCCTAAACACGACTCGAGCTCAAAATATTAATTTCAATTCAAACATCGTCTGCGATAGCCTTCAAAACAAACTTAGGTATAGTGTGATTATGAAATAAAAATTCAAGACAATTAAAAATGAAGGGATTTATAGATTTCCTTTGAACAAATAAGCAACCGAATTAAAAAGTGAGCTTGATTCCACCAGCGCTGCTTATGCACAGCACGATCAGACAATTAATTGTCCTAACCATGATGAAATTTTGCAGTGTCTTCGTAATTACGACCTACCTCAAGGTCTAGAATCCACTGCGATGCATCAGAGAAGGCGGATGTTGCATTAGTTTGTTAGCAATGGAGGAGTCGCGAGCCTACACCCCAGCGATCATTCCCATCCCACCTTGACACGCGATAATTAACATACCACCTTAACCCACGATTATTTTAATGACACAAAATTTGCTATCATTATAATGCCCCCTTAACTAGCCATCTTAAATAGCTATCATTATTTTATAACTACATTACAATCTTAGATGCGGCAGAAGGGAGCGCAAGTGTTTTACAGTTTTTATAGAATTGACATTTTTTGGCCAAAATAAATCAAATATTTCCCCAGTAGCAACATAGAGTTTAGTTTTCTGCACATTCTAATTTCAACAGATCTTGAATATCTGTCAAGGGTGTCCTGGAATTTCGTCAAAACTTTTTCTCTTTATTTAAAAAGTTTTTATAAAATTCCAGGACACCCTCGACATATATTCAAGATCTGTTGATATCAATATGTGCAGAAAACTAAACTATATGTTGCTACTGGAGAAATATTTGATTTATTTTGGCCAAAAAATTTCGATTCTATAAAAAACTATAAAAACATTTCGCTCCTTCTGCCGCACCTTAACTAGCTATCATTATGCTATAACTACATTGCCATCTTAACTAGTTACCACCCCTTAACTTCTGGACATTATAATGCCACCTTAATTCACGATAATTATAATGCCACCTTAATTCACGATAATTATAATGCCACCTTAACTCACGGTCATTATAATGACACCTTAACTCACGGTAATTATAATGACACCTTAACTCACGGTAATTATAATGACACCTTAACTCACGGTCATTATAATGCCACCTTAACTCACGGTCATTATAATGCCACTTAACTCACGATCATTATAATGCCACCTTAACGAAAGGCTTGAACAACTGATGCAGCTGTGTTTGATGAAACAACCATACACGGAACTAGATTATGAAACTGTATATTTAATAATAATATATATTTAGCACCGCGTCTTACTACCCGTTCGGGTTATACGCTTTAAATACTAATTACGCTAATGGGTTGGGAATTGGGAAGGTTGAATTAGAGGAAGTGAACCCGCATTTGCGTGGAGGTAGAGTGGAAAAACATTTAGGGAAAACCATCCCCAGTTCACCCGACCGAGATTCGAACCTCGATCTCCCCATCCTCGGCGGTCGAGCTCAACACGACTAGCGCGTTAGCCAACTACGCCACCGAGGCGGGTAACTTTATATTTCAAGTGCATTGTATTCAGTTGGTATGGATGCACTTTGGTTCTTAGCCACAACCATTACCTGCACCGGTAATCACGCGGTATCAGGCTTCCATCTCGTCGATTAAACTGCCGGCTACGGAGAGGTCTAAGTTAGAATCTGGGCTGGGTTGATTGGGAATTATATTTAGATTCTCTCTCCACGTTTGTTAGGATGCATTTCTTTTTAATTTCTCTATTCCATTGGATTAAGTCGTTAAACCTTGATGTTGAACGTACAAATTAAAAATAAATGTTTCGACAAAATCGTACTTACTTTCTAATATATAGATTTAAAATTTCCAAAAAACCAGTAATAAATAAGCTACCATAAAATTATTCTTTTCCTTGCAGAACAAGAATGCAATAGTATTTGTAATGTTTTACATTTTAAATAAAATCGTAAAGGACATTTCTTAAAAGTTAGAAATGTTCAGAAATCAGTTAAAGATAATTTTTCAAACAAGCATAGATCTTTATTTATTACATAAAACACTCCGTAGACACCAATTTTAAACAAAATTGCTGAAAAACTCACTAGTTTCAAATTTCATTTTGAGTAAACTAAATATAATGTTATTAATCTTGTAAAATAGCTTATTCCCCATAATCTAATTTGAACAAAATTGTTGGAGTCATTTTCTAACAATATATAATTTTCAAAAATCAGTCAATTTTCCTTAATCCTAGAGCTAGAGTAAAATCATGATTTGGCCTCAAGGTATGATCATATATCGTCTAGATATGGCCGGTCTCTTTGTCTAGTCGTCAGAATTTCTGGCTACTATTCTAGAGGTCCCGGATGGTTCAATTCCGGGCGGTAACATAAATACTTTTCCCAGAGGTGAATTGTTCCTATGGTTGCCATGGTCTGGTTAATTAGGTTTAAGTTATGTTTAAGACTTCTACTGGAACCACATAATCATCATCATTATCATCATCACATCTCATTGGGGTGAAGTAATCTCACCTACATGTTGTCCCAACCTCAGAAGACGAGTTACATATCAGTCAGTAAGATGAGGAATATCCGACCAATAAACCCCGATGGCATACGCTAAAAAAACATATTAAATATCAAATTGGAACTAAACCCATCAAACTGTTTCGAGTATATCGACGGAGACAGACATAGGGACAGAAATTGTGAGATTTTTTTTTTTGTCCGTGGCCACATAATATCCACAACTACATTACCGGTAATCAGGAGCCTAATTAAGTCTAAGAATGCGCCCTAAGGCGATGATTAAAATTTGCGCCCCAGTTGTATTCTGTATAATATGAATAAACAGAGATTGTGCGTGACGAAAAATAATAATAATAATAATTGGGTGACAAATTACCGCAAAAAAAATTCATAAAAAAAGATATATATATATAAATAAATAATAAGTGGCGACCTTCCCCCCCCCCCTCCCCCTCTCTTTCCAGAAGACCTCTTTCCCACTTCCCTCAATCGATGTGCGCAAAATTATTATCTTTTATTCCCTTACTTTTCTATTTATATTTTAGGAATCTTTTGATTAAATACCAAAGGGATTCGCTGACAAAGCTACCCCAAATGTCATAAAACCATAAAATTGATTATTTTGTTGATTAATTATTTTTTAAATATAATCTTAGTATTAGATAAAATATGTAGATATTTTTTTTAAATTATTTAGCACCGCGTCTTACTATCCGTTCGGGTTATACGCTTTAAGTACTAATTACGCTAATGGATTAGGAATTGGGAAGGTTGAATTAGAGGAAGTGAACCCGCATTTGCATGGAAGGAGATGGAAAACCATTTAGGAAAAAAACCTCAGTTCACCCGACCGAGATTCGAACCTCGATCTCCCCGTCCTCGGCGGTCGAGCTCAACACGACTAGCGCGTTAGCCAACTACGCCACCGAGGCGGGTCAGATATTATTGCTTTATATATCAACTATCTACGACAGATTTATTATAATATTAAGCAACATATGTAACTCGTCTTCTGAGGTTGAGACAACATGTAGGTGAGGTTACTTTGTCCCTATGAGATGATGTGGTGATGATGGCGACGCTTATGTGGGACCAGTAGAAGTCTTAAACATAACTTAGGCCTAGTTAACCAGACTATTACAATCATAGGAGTAATTCCCCTTAGAAAAGAATACATCAAAAATTGAACCGGGATTTATATTAGTAGCCGAGAATGCTCACCACTGACCAAAAGACCGGCCAGGACGACTTGGTAAAAAAAAAGTTATTCTGTCGTAAAAAATGGGTATAGATGGTGAACTAAATATTCGATTTTTATTAAATGAACTATAAAATTATATACAAAAGGCCACGTAAAAATTGGTCATGGCTGAAAACGGGCTTGAGCCTATAGACGCCAAAAATGTCCAAGGTTTAACCTTGCACCAGTTTAATTTGGAACTTCCTCATTCTTAAAAAAAAGGGGGGGGGGGTTTCCAGGGTCTACAGGTGCCAAATTTACTGTCGGTAAGAAACATATATTCCCTTGAGATAAACCTGTTATAACTGTTGCATAGATTATATATTTTGATCTAGTTTCGTCACTGCTAGACAGTTCCATTATATAGGCCCTGTTTGGTATTCAAGCACCCAAGGATATCGTACGGCCAGTATAAGTTAACTGTGTGTGGTATCAAGCACCCAGGAGCATATGTACCCCTACAAGTCTAACTTGTGTGGTGGTATTCAAGCACCCAAGGAGCAATATCGTACGGCCCAGTTAAGCTAGCTGTGTGTGTATCAGCACCGGCATATCGTACGCCAGTAATCTAATTGTGTGGTGGTATTCAAGCACCCAAGGAGCAATATCGTACGGCCCAGTATAAAGTCTAACTTGTGTGGTGGTATTCCCGAGGGCGTCAAACTGTTTAAAAACTTTATTATATAGTTTTGTGTTTTTCCCGTTCATCAGTACAGTTCACACTAATGTAACAATGGGCCTCTTCTAAAATACTAAATACGTCCTTATTGATCTGTGTAATTTCGTCATTTCGTGGGCACAGAATGACCCTTTGAAATATCAGTTGGGCTCGGCCTATTTTCAAGTGTTTCGTTAACTCCCGAGCCGTGTGTCATTTTTTCTGGCCCTTCTTTCAAGCTTTTCCCCCCCCTTTCCCCCACTTTTCATAACTCAATTGCATTAGACAAAAACGTAAGTTACTGTCGATTTTAAGTAAATTATTTATGAACTTAGGTGTTTGGGGTTTGTATATTGTTTTTATTTTGAACTATTTTTAGTGTGTTGTTTTGGCTCCTGTTGTGCGCATTTTTGACGGTGTAAGGTCTATTCTACATTAGCGGTTAAAACGCTAGCAACTGCACCTTTGAATTAAACCCTTGTTATCAAGTTAGAAAATAAGTTTTCATCTAGACCAGCGTTTTGACCGCTACCTCTGGAGGTGTTAAAAACCGAGATGATATCAAGTTTTGCAATATTTTCATTCACTAAATCAAATAGTTCATCAAATGAAACCACAGACATTCTATAGTACAGACTTCTATGCTGGCGGCCGGGGTTCGATCCTCGGTCGCGGCACAGATTTATCTGATTACCAAACCCTTCCTTCCCCTCTGACAAGACGTGTATTAATCACAACTTGTGAATGTGTGGAATGCCAGGCCTCCACCGTGGTTCGGATCCCACGTTAAACTGTAGGTCCTCCATTTCATCTCACAATCACCCTACCATTACACATTAGCGTAAGTGCGTATAACCCGAACGGGTAGTAAGACGCGGTGCTAATAATAATAATATAGTACAAACATAATTTCTCTGGGTATATTCTGTGATTCATAAACATAATATGAAACGGTCCTGTTGAGAGACGGTTCGATAATGTGGAGTGAGTCCACCAACGTCTCTGTTGACGAGTTTTTGGTTTTTTTCCTAGTATCCTCCAACAAAAGTCCCGCAATACAATGTCCATTTTTAAACCATTGTGCACTAGTGGAAGCAAAAACCGCGGTATTTAAACCGCTAGTGTGGAATCGGTTCAAATCGCCGTTTGTATTTAATAATAATAATAATAATAATAATAATAATAAACTACTTTAATGGCGATGTTAAGGCTACTGCCTTTTCTTACACATAACCAGTACAATTAAACTGAAGTTTAACAAAATAATATATAAAAACATACAAAAAGTATATTAAAAAACTAGAGCTAAAATACACAAGAATTACATACCACGCGCGCGCGTGCTTTGTTACTGGCGGGATTATGATCAGCTTAATGTTCACGTAACGTAACGTTTACTTAAAAATTTCATAATACCTTAAAGAAACTAATGTTTGATCAGGATTCACGTAACGTAACAACTCAAGCAAATCAGACAATGAATGTGGACTGTTTTAAAACAAATTTTTCACCAAAATGAAACCAAATCATTCAGGACTAATTAGACTACGATTAGGCCCTACTTGCAATAAAAGCTTAACTGGAACTACAAAATAAAGTTTCTTCACGAGGCTACGAAGTTTTAGAGTTCGCGAGACGCGGACAAACTTTAGCGAAGATGTCGTCTGCAATCCATAAACAAACGAAGTACTAAATTGCCTTGTTGACGTGGCTCGCAGCATGATTGGCTAGCTAGAACACGTGGTACACTTTTCTTCACATATATGTAACGTTAAAAGTTCTCCCCTGAGTAACGTAAAGTGGATCATGATCCCGGGATAAAGCAATTATTTTTCGCACATCCCCCCCCCCAAAGAAAAAGATTTAGTCTTTTGTTGGGTTGTTGAAATTAAATACTCAGTGAAGTGTATAAAAAAAATAGCAAAGAGAGATTATTTTCTGTAATTGATACAAAAGTACTGTTAAATTTTTCTTTTAACTTAAATTTTGAACAAATAATATGTTTGACATAAACTGAGTATACTATGTCATAAGTCGGTAAAAAAAATTCTATCTGCTGATACCTTCTTTCATCGCCGTAGTTTTTGTATTAGTTGAGAAAAAGGGATGTTGACAACAGAAATAATATATAGGATTTTAGCATACTTTAATAAATTCAACTAAAATCCTTGATGGGGAGGCATAATTTTTTTTAAAAAAGTTATAAACTTAATAAAAATAAAAGCCTAAGCTTACTTTTAATAATTTTCTGTATCTGTTTTGTGAAAAAGTGGTTTTAATTAATTGCTTGAAACAAAAAATATTGAAAAAATGTCTTATGGGCCGTGATAAGATTATCGTGGATCCAGACTTGAGGGATGCGCAGCGCGAGAATGAACATAGGACAGACAGCGGCGTTCCTTTTATATATGGACCAAGCTACACAGACAGGAGACCTTGAAGGGGAAAGTCCTAGACCTGACAAGGATTTCAAGATATAATGATCACAATCTCAACTTTCATCATAGTTGAATAACAAGTTTAACTAGTAACAAGCAAAACTATGGAAAAGCCTTTAACAAACAAACCCTCGCATTCTGCTGGATATAATATTGATTTACAAATATCTGATATAGAAGTAAGATGGCTACCCTCTCCCAACGCAACCCTCTTCAGCTTGGGTCTCACCAGAAATGTGTATTTTACAACCGTACAAACAAAGAAGATAAAAAGTTAATGACCTACATTATCTTCTCATTCCGACAACTGTGCGGTGAAAAATGTTTTATGTTAGAGTATGTATGCACTTATAAAAATATATCAATAGTATTAAAAAAATATACTTATTAACACAAAATGCCTTAAAATTGTTCAAAAATTACAATAAAAAAACGCAAATAAAGAAAATATTACCTAAAAAAATACAAAATAAAAATCTAGAGGCTTTTTTTTCTGCCATGAACACATGGCCACATACACGTGAGCATTGTGATGTACCAAAAATGTAATATCAACATCTGGGCTGTGTACTGTTGTGATAACGTAGTGGACATTATATAAACTCGAAACATGGCTCCCTCTTCCGTTCCAGTCACATTAACTACACCCAATATCACCTCTGAGGCAACTGCATGTCTTAGGGATGAAAAGATTTATCTTCGCTCTCTCTCTTTCCATAGTTAACTGTTGCCAAATCTCCTCGTCTCTTCAGTTACGTCTGAAGGTGGCACCGCCGCTCTGGGGGTTAGTAAGGAGCTACTGGCCAAATCTCCTCGCTCTCAGTTACGTTGAAGGTGGAGCGCTGGGGTAGTAAGGAGCTACTGGCCAAATCTCCTCGCTCTCAGTTACGTCTGAAGGTGGAGCGCTGGGGTAGTAAGGAGCTACTGGCCAAATTTCCTCGCTCTCAGTTACGTCTGAAGATGGAGCGCTGGGGTAGTAAGGAGCTACTGGCCAAATCTCCTCGCTCTCAGTTACGTCTGAAGGTGGAGCGCTGGGGTAGTAAGGAGCTACTGGCCAAATCTCCTCGCTCTCAGTTACGTCTGAAGGTGGAGCACTGGGGTAGTAAGGAGCTACTGGCAATCTTAAGGTAGAGGCGTTGAGAACGAAAGAAAAGGACAGTTTTTTCAGTTTTTATAGCAAAAACTTTTTTTTAGCTAAATTAAATATTGCTCCAGTAAAAACGTAGGGTTTAATTTTCTTCTTACGGTGATATCAACAATTGTTGAACATATGTCATATTAATACCGACATTAGATGAGAAACTTTTTAAATGAAGAGAAAAAGTTATCATTAAATTCCAGCACAACTTTTGAGAGAAATATTCGACAACTGTTGATATTACCATGTGAATAAAATTAATTCTATGTTTCTACCGGAGAAATATTTTATTTATTTTGACCAAAAAAGACAACTATTTTTATATAAAAACTGCAAAAACACTTGCCTTTTCTTGTGTCCCTTACATTCTCACCTTAACGAATCAGCGTTGAGAAACTTTATTTATATTTAAGTGGAGATTGATCAAACGTAAACAAGAGAATGACAACTCTTGTTTCCCAATAGCAGCCATGCAGTTGCCTCAGAGATGATATTCAGTGTAGTTCAGCCAAGAGAGAAGGGAAACACAAGACCGGTCTCTTTTTCTCTTCTTTCCTTCCGATACCGTCACCGGCGGAGGCCTTGGCAGTGCACACTCACCTTAGGAAGTAGTCCTTCCTCACCCTTCAGTGTCCGTTTTTATCTCAACTACAGTAGCTCCACGGCTTCTTTGGTGCTGACTGACAGTCAGCATTTAGATATATACCTAAATGTTGACTGTCAGAAGTGACAGCTGCTAAACACATGTTTATGCAGATAATATGGTTCGGCGTAGGGATACATAATTTGATCTGGTAACTTTTCAAAGCCTGTCAAATGTCAGTCAGCACCAAAGAAGTCATGGGGCTACTGTACATGGAGGAAGACGTATTATTCTTGTTAATTTATACCAATGTAGATCAATCAAAAATAGTGAGTGACCAATGATTGTGAACTTTTTCATATAAAGCAACAATTTTCAAACTTATTCAACTCACGGCACACTGAACAAGGTGCTAAAATTGTCAAGGCACACCCATCAGTTTTTTTTTTTTTTGCAAAATGAAGATTTTATGGATGAAAATAAAAGTATACAGGTTGTGTTTTAAAGTTCAAGGTCCTCCATTTCATCTCACAATCACCCTACCATCACACATTAGCGTAAGCGCGTATAACCCGAGCGGGTAGTAAGACGCGGTGTTAATAATAATAATATACGGACAGTAGTGCTGCAAAAACAACCCCATCGTGTAAAGTGTAAATTTTGTTAGTTAATTATTTAACTTTAATAGAAACAATATGTCTGTCATGAGATTAATCACGAGGCTATGTCATGTTTTGAACAAAATCGGAATGTATCGGGTTCGAATCCCGATCTCACTGCAATGGCAATCTAGTCCAACCGGAGAGTTACGCCTATTCCGTGCGACCAACGAAGCAGGTTATATTATTTAACATATTCTCTTTGGTGTAGATAGTGTTTCTGCAACGATGTATATTATTTAATTTCACGAATGTACCCGTTTTTAGTCAATGTCTCTATTTTAAGATAAAAGCGAAAGAAATTATGTGCGGTGCACCGTACCCTTTTGTTTTTAAAATGTTGATATGCATTGAGAGACTGACGTACTAAGTCAATTAAATAACTTATTCTCTATGAATATAATGTACTTTTAATTATTGTATTAATTTTTCTATCTAACTTTATCACCAAGAAAACATATACACTTAAAATACAAGAAGAAATTATTTGAGATTTTCCAACATTAAGATAAATCTTTAGACTGTAATAACGATAATAACATGGAGGGAGTGAGGTCTACTGTTCACAGAACTACTAGTAAGACTGTAGTAACGATAATAACATGGAGGGAGGTCTACTGTTCACAGAACTACTAGTAAGATTGTAGTAAAGATAATAACATGGAGGGACGGAGGACTACTATTCACAGAACTACTAGTAAGACTGTGTAACAATAATAACATGGAGCGAGGTCTACTGTTCACAGAGCTACTAGTAAGACTGTAATAACGATAATAACATGGAGGGAGGTCTACTGTTCACAGAACTACTAGTAAGACTATAGTAACGATAATAACATGGAGGGAGTGAGGTCTACTTTTCACAGAACTACTATTAAGACTATAATAACGATAACATGGAGGGAGGTCTACTGATCACAGAACTACTAGGAAGACTATAGTAACGATAATAACATGGAGGAGAGAGGTCTACTGTTCACAGAACTACTATTAAGACTATAGTAACGATAATAACATGGAGGGAGAGAGGTCTACTGTTCACAGAACTATTAAGACTATAGTAACGATAACATGGAGGGAGGTCTACTCTTCACAGAACTACTAGTAAGACTATAGTAACGATAATAACATTTAGGGAGGTCTACTGTTCACAGAACTACTATTAAGACTATAGTAACGATACCATGGAGGAAGGTCTACTGTTCACAGAACTACTAGTAAGACTGTAGTAACGATAATAACATGGAGAGAGGTCTACTGTTCACAGAAATACTAGTAAGACTGTAGTAACGATAATAACATGGAGGGAGGGAGGTCTACTGTTCACAGAACTACTAGTAAGACTGTAGTAACGATAATAACATGGAGCGAGGTCTACTGCTCACAGAACTACTAGTAAGATTGTAGTAACGATAATAACATGGAGGGAGCGAGGTCTACTGTTCACAGAAATACTAGTAAGACTGTTGTAACGATAATAACATGGAGGGAGCGAGGTCTACTGTTCACAGAACTACTAGTAAGACTGTAGTAACGATAATAACATGGAGAGAGGTCTACTGTTCACAGAACTACTAGTAAGACTGTAGTAACGATAATAACATGGAGGGAGGGAGGTCTACTGTTCACAGAACTACTAGTAAGACTGTAGTAACGATAATAACATGGAGCGAGGTCTACTGCTCACAGAACTACTAGTAAGATTGTAGTAACGATAATAACATGGAGGGAGCGAGGTCTACTGTTCACAGAACTACTAGTAAGACTGTTGTAACGATAATAACATGAGGGGAGCGAGGTCTACTATTCACAGAACTACTAGTAAGACTGTAGTAACAATAATAACATGGAGGGAGGTATACTGTTCACAGAACTACTAGTAAGACTTTAGTAACGATAATAACATGGAGGGAGTGAGGTCTACTGTTCACAGAACTACTATTAAGACTATAATAACGATAACATGGAGGGAGGTCTACTGATCACAGAACTACTAGGAAGACTATAGTAACGATAATAACATGGAGGAAGAGAGGTCTACTGTTCACAGAACTACTATTAAGACTATAGTAACGATAACATGGAGGGAGGTCTACTGTTCACAGAACTACTAGTAAGACTGTAGTTACGATAATAACATGGAGGGAGAGAGGTCTACTGATCACTGAACTACTAGGAAGACTATCGTAACGATAATAACATGGAGTGAGGTCTACTGTTCACAGAACTACTATTAAGACTATAATAACGATAACATGGAGGGAGGTCTACTTATCACAGAACTACTAGTAAGACTGTAGTAACGATAATAACATGGAGGGAGCGAGGTCTACTGTTCACAGAACCACTAGTTTTTAAGTCGTGTGCTCATATAATCATTCGGTTCAGAAAATGTACATTTAATACAGCAAGTAAATAAAATAGCACTAAATACCAAGTAATTTCTAAACAGACTTTCTCTCAACTATTTAAATAGTTCCTAATGCATTACCCAGATAAAGCCGCGGTTATTTCCTCCAGCGGTCACGCTATTTCTGACATACATAATATTATTGGTGTCATGACTTATAGAGTAACTATTAATTTAGACCGTGAGGTAACGGACGCATTAAATATAATTGGACGCCATGCAACTGAAAACTAAGGCGCTTTGACAACAGTTGTTCGCAAGTGTCACTTTATACATTCATGCGTCGAATCAGGCGCGTTTGTCTGTCTCAATCTCGGGTTTGGAATACTGGAACTGTTGAGAGGTAATACGTCCGCAATAAAATAAAATAAACCTTGTGTATATTATTCATTTATTAATAAACCAATTTGTTATAATTTATTAAAAGTTTTATATTACTTTAAAAAATATTCGTACGTTTAATATCAAGATTGTAATTTTTAATGCACCGTGTGTAACTACCAGTCTGTACTATCCCCATATTAACACTAAGTAAGAATGATAACGTTATCATTTCAAGTAAATATACCCGAATCGGTGGGAAGGTGTAGGGGGATTTTTTTTTTTTTAAATCCTCGGTGTACTCGAAACCGAGCCCCAAACTCCTCAGCTGAAAACCAGACCAAACGAGATTGACGCCTTACTTATTTCATGCGCCACATTGATTTTCGTACTAAGAATATTATTATTATTATTATTATTATTATTATTATTAGCACCGCGTCTTACTACCCGTTCGGGTTATACGCACTTACGCTAATGTGTATTGGTAGAGTGATTGTGAGATGAAATGGAGGACCTACAGTTTAACGTGGAATCCGAACCACGGTGGAGGCCTGGCCTTCCCCACATTCACAAGATGTCTTGTCAGAGGATAAAGGAAGGGTTTGGTAATCAGATAAATCTGTGCCGGGACCGAGGATTGAACCCCGGACCCCAGCACCGAAGTCTGACACCTTACCCCTAGACCACCAGGTCACCACCAAGAATATTAACGACTTAATATAAGAGAAGGATTTTAGAATGATTGTGAGTAAATGCATCCACATTAGCGTGGATAGAGGACCCGGAAAAAAACCTGTAATAGCGCACAGGGTCGAATATTGAAGCTTGACCTCCCAGTCAACCTTCCATACCATCAAGAGTCATTGCAAAGCCACCTCAACAAGTAGTCAGTCCAGAGATCTTGTCTCTACCGTCACCAGATATTGTAAAGCCACCATAACAAGCGGCCAGTCCAGATATCTCGTCTCTACCACCACGAGACATTGTAAAGCCACCTTAACAAGTAGTCAGTCCAGAGATCTTGTCTCTACCGTCACCAGATATTGTAAAGCCACCATAACAAGCGGCCAGTCCAGATATCTCGTCTCTACCACCACGAGACATTGTAAAGCCACCCTAACAAGCAGTCAGTCCAGAGATCTCGTCTCTACCACCACGAGACATTGTAAAGCCACCCTAACAAGTAGTCAGTCCAGAGATCTTGTCTCTACCGTCACCAGACATTGTAAAGCCACCCTAACAAGTAGTCAGTCCAGAGATCTTGTCTCTACCGTCACCAGACATTGTAAAGCCACCTTAACAAGTAGTCAGTCCAGAGATCTTGTCTCTACCACCACCAGACATTGTAAAGCCACCTTAACAAGCAGTCAGTCCAGAGATCTTGTCTACCACCACGAGACATTGTAAAGCCACCTTGACAAGTAGTCAGTCCAGATATCTCGTCTCTACCACCACGAGACATCGTAAAGCCACCCTAACAAGTAGTCAGTCCAGAGATCTTGTCTCTACCGTCACCAGACATTGTAAAGCCACCTTAACAAGCAGTAAGTCCAGATATCTCGTCTGTACCACCACGAGACATTGTAAAGCCACCTTGACAAGTAGTCAGTCCAGATATCTCGTCTCTACCACCACGAGACATTGTAAAGCCACCTTGACAAGCAGTAAGTCCAGATATCTCGTCTCTACCACCACGAGACATTGTAGAGCCACCTTAACAAGTAGTCAGTCCAGAGATCTTGTCTCTACCGTCACCAGACATTGTAGAGCCACCTCAACAAGTAGTCAGTCCAGAGATCTCGTCTGTACCGTCACCAGACATTGTAAAGCCACCTTAACAAGCAGTCAGCGAGCTCTCACTCGTTACTCACGCAAGCAGACGTACCAAAGAACAATGACCGCCTCTTGTCCGTCTCATTGGAGTTTTTTTCTCATCTTCCTTTCACCTGGAATGACTGTTCTTTTACCCAGTTCTTCTTATTCGTGATTCACTTTTTTAACCGGAATGATAGCAAAAAGGATTTCGCCATTACTTTCACAAATATTACCGTCCAAGTTCCGGGTTTAGACTTAAGATAACTTATCTGAATAATATGTCGTTACCCGTTTCGGTGGTCGAATGGTCTAAGGCACTACTCTCGCAGTAGACTAGACTCACCATGACGGGGAGATCTAAGTTCGAGTCTCAATCGAGTGTATTAAAGGTGTTTTTATTTCCGAAATTGTTTTCCACTCTCACTTCACGCAAATTCGGGTAAAATTCCTCTAAATATAACCTTCCTAAGCCCAACTACCGTAATTAGTACATAGGTTTATAAACAAAACGGGTAGTAAGACGCAATGCTATACAAAATATGGCTTTCTTTTTTTTCTTCCTTTCGTGGTTGTTGAAATGCATGTTTTTTATAAGAGGGGGGAGGGTGTTTCACCGTATCTTATATGCATATAGTTAATAATACCCGCTAATGTGGTATGAATATTATTATTATTATCATCACGTCTTGCTCCCCTTTAAGGTTGTACGCACTTCCGCTAATGTGTGGTAGGGTGATTGTGAGGTGAAATGGAGGACCCACAGTTTAACGTGGGATCCGAACCACGGTGGAGGCCTGGCATTCCCCACATTCACAAGTTGTGATTAATGCACGTCTTGTCAGAGGTGAAGGAAGGGTTTGGTAATCAGATAAATCTGTGCCGGGACCGAGGATTGAACCCCGGACCCAAGCACTGAAGTCCGACATCTTAACCCTACCCCGCCAGGTCACCTTAATAATATTAAGTACCAGTAATATGGTATTAATTTGTTTGATATCTTACTTAAAATCACAAAGGGAAAATAAATACTTCAAATCAAATTATAGAAGGTATTTCAACTTTAAAGCCAAAAATAAATCTTAAGACTAGTAACGATTAGAGCATGGAGGGAGGTCTACTGTTCACACGACTGCTAGTTTTTTTTTAAAGATAATTATGCTACCAAGGGAAGTCAGTGAAAGTAGAGGGGGTGCTAAATCTACCGGATGTTCATACAGATGTCTTATATTTGCGAAACATTACATTCGTTTCTCAGACAATTTCAAGACACGTTATAATGCCATAATATGAATTGCAGTTTAAACAAGGACAAGAAATGTGACATAACTTTTTTATTTTTACATAAAAAGCGTCAAGGTGATACATTTTCCCACAATCCAAAGCTGTTTAAAACGAAGAAATTTGTAATCGTGGACGAGTCTCTGGAATTTTAGGCCTTTGGTTGCAAGACACTTGTATGAAATACACACTTTTTATAACTCTAGGGTGACCTGGTGGTCTAGGGGTAAGGTGTCAGACTTCTGTGCTGGCGGCCGGGGTTCAATCCTCGGTCCCGGCACAGATTTATCTTATTAATAAACCCTTCCTTCACCTCTGACAAGACATCTTGTGAATGTGGGGAATGCCAGGCCTCCACCGTGGTTCGGATTCCACGTTAAACTGTAGGTCCTTCATTTCATCTCACAATCACCCTACCATTACACATTAGTGTAAGTGCGTATAATCAGAACGGGTAGTAAGACGTGGTTCTAATACTACTACTACTACTAATAATAATAATAATATTACTATAACCTAATATTAGTGGTTTTTTAACTATTGATATCTTCTAAAAATGACGGTTGCAGTTTTCATTACTTGTAGTATGAATATGTGAAAGTAGATTTACTAACTTTTCTACCCGTCAGATATATGATTTGATATGATTTTTTCATAAATTAGGTTATGCACAGTTCGGTTAGGTTAAGTATGAAGCGTGACATTAACTTAATTTCTCAGTACTGTACTGAAATATAAATTTGGCTTCAGAATTGAATAGTGGATTGTAGTGCTCAATTTGCTATTCCATTTTTTATAAAAAATAAAGCATAATTAATTTGTGCTTTGTTTGCTTTATTTTATGTAAAGGTTTTCCAGATAGCTTTCGAGTTAATTGATAAAGCTCAACCAACTTTGGGACACACAAATACACAAACCCCCTTGGATATTTTTGGTTTATTATTTTTATATCCCTCAAAGCTATAAAAAAATAGTTTGATTAAGTTACTCGACAATATTTTGAAGTGTGTTCACATTGTGGAAAACATTGGAAGAAAAAAAAAGTTTAAGAAACCCATGGTTTTTTCCCTTAAAACATAATTGTTTAGATCATTTATTTATTTTGCTACAGAGTTTTATATTAACCAGCTTAAGGGTGGCCCAATATTTCGAAAAAAAAAAATAGTACATTGCACCACACAGAATTCCTTCCGCTTTTATCTTAAATTATAAATTTACTAAAAACTCGTGAGATTTGTGAAAAGAAATAATAGAGCTATACATTGTTGTAGAAACACAACGCCAAAGATCATAAATGAGATAATAATATACACTGTTAATTACCTAAAATATGGCATTAACATGAAACATTGTTATATCCAAGAGCATAAGAATCAAATTCATTTTCAAAAACCTGAATTAAAAAGTATTTATATTTGCTTATAGCTCAGAAATGATTGGTTATATAAAAATATATTCAAATAAATGATTCTATTTTTTAATAGTATACTAACATTTTACAATGATAAGTTATTTGTTATCTCAAATAGTTGCGAAGAAATTATGAAATCTTGAAAATTTTCCTTATTTAAACTATCCTCAAAATCATTTTCATGAGAAAATGAGTTACTTTCCTTTTTAATATGACAAACAATGTCCACATATAAAATTTAATCAAAATCGTTAGAGCAAATTTTGAGCAAATCGATTTTTTCTCTTTTTGCCCTTAAATATTCTAACTTTAATTTTAGGGTTAAATGTCTAATTCCAAAACCACCTCGGGGGGGGGGGGGGGAATTTATGAAATCCCAGATACCAAGTTTAAGCCAAATCGCTAAAATGGTTTCGGCTTTAGCCAGAGTGACAGACGGCGGCCGGGGCTCAATCCTCGGTCCAGGCACAGATTTATCTGATTACCAAACCTTTCCTTCACCTCTGACAAGACATCTTGTGAATGTGTGGAAAGCCAGGCCTCCACCGTGGTTCGGATTCCACGTTAAACTGTAGGTCCTTCATTTCAACATTGAGATCAATTTGATCAAAACGATCATATTTCTAAAAATAAGTTTGGTAACATATTCAAACAAAAGGCTTCCGTTCACCACGTTTTACTTCCCCTTCGGGCTGTCCCCATATTTACACAAATAGGGTACGTATGAGGTAAGTATAAAAACAAGCATTTGAGTGGAGAGAGAGTTGGAAAACAATCGAGGATATACTCAACAGCGTGGGCACTAACAAAAAAAATTGGAATAGTTTAAGTCGAATCGTTTGGGTTAATATAATAATGCTCTTTCTCCCCTCTCCCCCCACTCCCCCCTCTCTTCCTTTGCACTCATTATTATTATTATTATTATTATTATTATTAATAGAAACACGTCTTACTACCCGTTCGGGTTACACGCCTATGTACTAATTATATTCATAGTTTAGGGATTAGAAAGGTTTAATTGAGAGAAAGTGCACACGAATTTGAGTGGAAGGAGAGTGGAAAACCGTTTATGGAAAAACACCCTCAGTGAACCCAACCGGGATTGAACCCCCAATCTCTCCGTATTCGGCAGTCTAGTCTAACAGGAGAGTAGCGCGTTAGACCACGCGTCTCCCGTACCCAATGTTCAGGGCATCCGTGCGCGTCGTGTCATCGCAAAGATCTACCGCGATTATTGTGGGGACTCGCTTTGGTAGCCGCGTAGTCTAACGCGCGACCCTCGCAGTAGACAAGTAGATCGAGGTTAGAATCGCGGTCGGGCGTAGGCCACTGATGACGATTTTCCACACTCTCCCTTCGCGCAAATGCGGGTTCACTTCCTATCAATATAACCATCCTTATCCCTAAAACCAATATCTTAATTATTATATTAGTGTATAGCCCGAATGGGTAGTAAGACGCGGTGCTAGAAAAAAATAAGTATATTGTGGAACTAGCTAACCTAACATAACCTAACCTAGCATCCAATACGGACCTATTCGAGTTTTCAGACCCTTGTCTCCGACGAGGATGGAAATTTTCCACCTGAAGTGTGGACCAATGAGGAAGAAGAACGTACCTGTGACTGTTGGTAAAAGAAACTTACACCGACCTATTTATAAATATATCACATTCTTATTTGTGTTTCTGCAATATCTCTATTTTCCTCTAAAAATAGTGCGTGACGAGTTGATGGGAATTCTAATATAGTCCAGTGTCGCGAGTCGATGGTTGTCAGTTCCAACATAGATCTCTTATCAGCCCAAAGCCCGGCATGGAGACAACCCCTTCCCCCTTAAAATTGTACACACGTTTCAACATAAATTTGAAAGAAACACCTTCAGGTGGAATTGAAGGTGACGTGAGAAAAGGTTGTAAGAGTTTAATTTACTTCCCATGATGATATCAGCAGTTGTTGAAAATCTGTCATGAACATAGCGGCATTAGATGACCAACTTTTTAAATTAAGAGAAAAGGTTGTTATTAAATTTAAATTACAAGATAGCCTGGAAAGATTAAAAATTTTGTTTCTTCTGAGAAAATATTTTTTTATTTTGAAAAATGAAAATTTATTCTATAAAATCAAAAGATACTACACCCCGCCTCGTGTTAATTACGAGCCTGTCTTGCGGCTGGTTAGCATCCGAATACGGTTTCCTACATTCTTCGCTCGGCAACAGCGAAGTTTAACTCGGTGAGAGCGTTTTGCCAATTTAAAGTAATAATAATAATATTTAGCACCGCATCTTACTACCCGTTCATTAAAGTAAATATTCTTTGATCTTGATAATTTGACTACGAATTCGACAAAGACAACAATGGTAATTTCTTGCTGAAAAAAACCCACACCGGGGAATAACTTTTAGAAAAAATACACAATGAATCTTGTGTGGCAAAAAAACCACACTGATGAATCTCATGTGGCAAAAAACCACAGTGATGAATCTCATGTGGGAATAAACCGCAGTGATGAATCTCATGTGTAAAAAACCACATATATGAATCGCATGTGTAAAAAACCTCATACATGAATCACATGTGGAAGAAACGACATAATATATGAATCACATGAGCAAGAACCACATATAATATATGAATCACATGAGCAAGAACCACATAATATATGAATCACATTTGGAAGACCCACATATAATATATGAATCACATGTGGGAGAACCACATATTTTATATGAATCACATGAGCAAGAACCACATAATATATGAATCACATTTGGAAGACCCACATATAATATATGAATCACATGTGGGAGAACCACATATTTTATATGAATCACATGAGCAAGAACCACATAATATATGAATCACATGTGGGAGAACCACATATAATATATGAATTCACATGTGGGAGAACCACATATTTTATATGAATCACATGAGCAAGAACCACATAATATATGAATCACATTTGGAAGACCCACATATAATATATGAATCACATGTGGGAGAACCACATATAATATATGAATCACATTTGGGAGAACCACATATAATATATGAATCAATGTGGGAGAACCACATATAATATATGAATCACATGTGGAAGAATCACATGTGAAAAGTCAAATAGATGAATCATATGTGTAAAACCCACGACCCAGCGCACCCGACCGACATATGAATCTCAACCTTCCAGTCACCGTATATCCGACTTGGACTGTATAATTCCTGGTGCTGATGTATAATTTAAAAACAGTTTGTAAAAGTGGTTTCCTAACCTTAATTTGAAAAATATATTACAATTTGTGACCTTTTTCTGAACATTTGTCACTTTGAAGAGAAAAGGTCTACTCACATTGATCAGGTTATTTTATCTTTTAGCAAGTTTCTTGCACAACTTGGGAAATGTTTGGACAGGTTAGGTCCGAGTTAATTCGCTAACCAGTTCACCTTGTAAACCTGATGTCTGACATTAGAGAGTGGTGCACACATTCGTGTTATTAGGATTGTATGACACGAATATTTGTTTAGGGGGTACTCGCATTGCGGCGAGGCTGGAATAGCCTCGGCTTATGCCAAGATCACAATTAAATCACGATCAACTTAACGTTAATTTAACGTAACTTAACGTAAAGGATCTCTCACGTGTTTGTATGGAAATGATCATGATGCAGTTAACTTAAGAGATGTCCTGGGAGGTCTTTAACTTTAATTGAACGTTACTTGAAGGGTATCACGTGATCTAGCCAGACAATCACTATGCGAGTGACGTCAACAGGACTATTTAGTAATTCATTTGTTGGTTTTAAGACCAAGATCTACTTTTTTAGCTTTAATTCTAGTGATCAGACATTGTTATAATTAAATAAATTAGGAAAGCTAAATTTATCAAAAATGTTTAATAAATAAATATTTATTATATCGATTGAGAACTGTAAACATTCCCAGATCATCACTTTACAAATAGTACAAATCACAGATCATACTCACGAATGCAGATGTTTGGCTCAATTTGTTAAGTTACGTGAATCGTGATCACACATCTGTTAACTAGATAAGTTAACTTTAAGTGAACGTTACGTTAATTTGATCGTGATCCCGGTATTAATGTTAAAATAAATCAACGTAACGTAAACGTTACTCTCTTGTTTTTAAATGGAAGTCATTATGATGCATTTAACTTAAAACGTTCACTTAGCTGTTGTAATGCCGGGATCACAATCTACTTAACGTTCACGTAACTTAACATTCACTTAAAGTAATGCAACTAGTGTGCGATCAGGATTCGCGTGACTTAACGTAGCAACTTGACCAAAACACAGACAGTGAATTTAGACTGTTTGTTCATTAAAATGGCCGCCGATTGATTATATTAAAAGTACTTGCAATAATATTATTATTATTATCATTATTATTATTAGCACCGCGTCCCGTTCGGGTTATAAGCACTTACGCCAATGAGTAATGTGAAGAGTGATTGTGAGATTAAATGGAGGGTGTACAGTTTAACGTGGGATCCGAACCACGGTGGAGGCCTGACATTCCACACATTCACAAGTTGTGATTAATACACGTCTTGTCAGAGGTGAAGGAAGGCTTCGGTAATCAGATAAATCTGTGCCGGGACAAAGGATTGAGCCCCGGACCCCCAGCACAGAAGTCCGACGCCTTACCCCTAGACCGCCAGCTCACCTACTTGCAACAGGAGCCTTACTGAAAGTGTAA
Organism: Timema cristinae; assembly: GCA_039000515.1. Lineage (NCBI taxonomy): Eukaryota > Metazoa > Arthropoda > Insecta > Phasmatodea > Timematidae > Timema > Timema cristinae. The sequence goes on along the minus strand of JBCFYV010000003.1, from coordinate 63,410,511 downwards.
CAAGAGGTTGAAACGTTTTAAACTTAAAAAGACGCGGACAACGATAGGCCTACCTAAGATGTCTGCAACCCATAAACAAAGGAAGTACTAAATAGCCCTGTTGACGTGGCTTGCAATATGATTGGCTGGCTAGAAAGAACACATGGTAACGTTAATTTAACGTTTACGTAACGTGAGAACTCTCTCCTGAACAAATCTTTTAAGAATTTTATTTTAACACCGCGTCTTACTAACCGTTTGGATTTTACACTAATATATATGCTAGTAGTTTTAGGGAATATGGAGGTTATATTTATAGGAAATGTACCCGAATTTGAATGGAGAGAGAGTGAAAAACCACCACCAGTGCATTCGACCGAGATTCTATCTTCGAGCTCCTCGTCATCAGTAGTCTCGTCTACTGCGAGAGTAGCGCGTTAGACCACGCGACCACCGGAGTGGGTAACTCTTAACATTAAGGTGATCATGATTCCTGAATCAGAGGGAGAACTTTAAAGTTATGTAAACATAAGCTAAAAGTACCACGTGTTCTAACCAACCAATCATTTTGCAAGCCACGTCAGCAGGGATGTTTAGTACTTCGTTTGTTTATGGAATGCACACATCCTTGGTATAGTTTGTCCACATCTCGAGAACTATATTAAACGTCGGCGTAGTCTTTTGTTACACTTTATGCTGTATACACAGTAAAACTTCCATGGCAAGTACTTGTAACCTAATCACTAATCAGTCATAAATGCGTGGGTCACATTTTAGTGGACAAACCCTACAAACTCATTATTTGTGTTTTTCTCGAGTTGTTACGTCACGTTACGTGAATCCTGATCACGCACGAGTTTTTTTACGTTAAGTTGATCATGATACAGACATTACCTTTAACATTTCAAAGGTTACAGAAATTGGGGTAGAATATAAAATCGAAAGCCAAGAAGGGGTAAATCCTTGATTGTATTCGGTCGGGTATTAAACCCCAACCTCCCAGGGCAGAGTAGAGCTTACAAGTGTTGAGTACAGAATGTAGTTAATGCCACATTAGGACCCAGATTTGGATGATGTGTCATATTATTTTCTCTCTCTCTCACACGATACATCAGTACATACTCTGTTCAAGATATCCTGCTTGTAGAGATGTACGCCTAAGGGCTTTTATAATATGGGTAATTTTTTACCATTTTCAAATTTTAGGTTACATATTTTTTTGTTTTGCGTAATTTTTATTCAACACATATTAGTTGGAATGAGAAGATAATGTAAGATATTTCAACCTTAGTTCAAAAATAAAGCTTAAGACAGTAGTAACGATAATAACATGGAGGGAACGAGGTCTACTGTTCACAGAACTACTATTAAGACTGTAGTAACGATAATAATATGGAGAGAGGTCTACTGTTCACAGAACTACTAGTAAGACTGTAGTAACGATAATAACATGGAGTGAGGTCTACTGTTCACAGAACTACTAGTAAGACTGTAGTAACGATAATAACATGGATGGAGTGAGGTCTACTGTTCACAGAACTACTAGTAAGACTGTAGTAACGATAATAACATGGAGGGAGGGTGGTCTATTGTTCACAGAACTACTAGTAAGACTGTAGTAACGATAATAACATGGAGGGAGTGAGGTCTACTGTTCACAGAACTACTAGTAAGACTGTAGTAACGATAATAACATGGAGGGAGGGTGGTCTATTGTTCACAGAACTACTAGTAAGACTGTAGTAACGATAATAACATGGAGGGAGAATGAGGTCTACTGTTCACAGAACTACTAGTAAGACTGTAGTAACGATAATAACATGGAGGGAGGGTGGTCTGTTGTTCACAGAACTACTAGTAAGACTGTAGTAACGATAATAACATGGAGGGAGGGTGGTCTGTTGTTCACAGAACTACTAGTAAGACTGTAGTAACGATAATAACATGGAGGAGTGAGGTCTACTGTTCACATAACTACTAGTAAGACTGTAGTAACGATAATAACATGGAGGGAGTGAGGTCTATTGTTCACAGAACTACTAGTAATACTGTAGTAACGATAATAACATGGAGGGAGGGTGGTCTATTGTTCACAGAACTACTAGTAAGACTGTAGTAACGATAATAACATGGAGGGAGTGAGGTCTATTGTTCACAGAACTACTAGTAAGACTGTAGTAACGATAATAACATGGAGGGAGGGTGGTCTATTGTTCACAGAACTACTAGTAAAACTGTAGTAACGATAATAACATGGAGGGAGTGAGGTCTACTGTTCACAGAACTACTAGTAAGACTATACTAACGATAATAACATAAAGGTAGGTCTATTGTTCACATAACTACTAGTAATACTGTAGTAACGATAATAACATGGAGGGAGGGTGGTCTATTGTTCACAGAACTACTAGTAAGACTGTAGTAACGATAATAACATGGAGGGAGTGAGGTCTACTGTTCACATAACTACTAGTAAGACTGTAGTAACGATAATAACATGGAGGGAGTGAGGTCTATTGTTCACAGAACTACTAGTAATACTGTAGTAACGATAATAACATGGAGGGAGGGTGGTCTGTTGTTCACAGAACTACTAGTAAGACTGTAGTAACGATAATAACATGGAGGGAGTGAGGTCTATTGTTCACAGAAACTACTAGTAAGACTGTAGTAACGATAATAACATGGAGGGAGGGTGGTCTATTGTTCACAGAACTACTAGTAAGACTGTAGTAACGATAATAACATGGAGGGAGTGAGGTCTACTGTTCACAGAACTACTAGTAAGACTATATTAATGATACTAACATGGAGTGAGGTCTACTGTTCACAGAACTACTAGTAAGACTGTATTAATGATAATAACATGTAGTGAGGTCTACTGTTCACAGAACTACTAGTAAGACTATACTAACGATAATAACATAAAGGTAGGTCTATTGTTCACAGAACTACTAGTAAGACTGTAGTAATGATAATAACATGGAGGGAGTGAGGTCTACTGTTCACAGACCTAGCTAGACCTTCTAGTTTTTTCTGAGTTTCATAACATTTTAGAGTATATAATCTTGAGGGTCACGATGCAAGCCACAAAAATAGATGAGAGCTGAATCGCTGATTGACCCATAAAGAGATTGTGAATCTACGTTTCCAAGGTTTCTATTTTTTTTTTGCTGCGGAGGCACATTTAACGTTGTTTGGACATTAGCACACGAAACTGTAAACATAGTATTAAAACATCAGAAACTATGTCCATAGTGGGAAATATTTATAATTATTTCTAAGTGGGCGTGTTAAATAGCTTAGTTTGTAAGTATAATGGTAGTAGAGGTTTCTAAAATAAAACTGCTTGTGACGCCATAATGGAATTAGCATGTAGAGATCCATGAATGTAGGAAATGACTAAGAAATAATGTACGTGTATATGTGTATGTGGTGTAGAGGAGGGATTATTTTGGAGATTCAACTGTAACTATGAAACAAAAATCCTCGAAATTTTCTTTCATCCATCCAGGCTATATCCGCTTTTAACCACGTTAATGCGATATGGATTGGTATGGCAGAATTTTAGAGGAAAACGTGTCTGCATTTAAATTAGGGAAAGTAGGAGACAATTGCAGCCACAGTAAAAAAAAAACACAAAGGGGATTCGAGCCCCGCTGAGATGAGTCTGGTATTTAACCTGAGTGCCCACATATGTGGGTTTGAACTGTATTAATATTTAAACTCTATTCATTATAAAGAGTGATTCAAATCTCATGGTAAAAGAATATTACACCTTGTAAAGGGTGATAAGTATTTTTTGCATAATAAACTTTAAATCACCAGCTTCAGTGGCCGCATGGTCTAAGGTGTCACTCTCACAATAGATTAGACTGCCGATGATGGTGAGATTAGGGTCCGAGTCCCAGCCGGCTGTCCTGAGGGAGGATTTTTTTTTTTTTACCAAATGGTTTTCCACTATCCCGCACCACAAATGCGTATACACTTCCTCTAAATTAAACCTTATTAATTCATAACACATTGGCGTAATTAGTACACGCGTATAGCCCAAACAGGTAGTAGTAATACGCGGTGCTAAAAAAAGATAACTTGGGTTCGGTGACATCAAAGTTGGCAATGTATGTACCTGGGGATTAGGCAAAACATGCGGCTCGCCCTGCCAACCAACACAAGCATCCCCACCACTCCCTCCCCTGACACACAGGACGGTGCCAGTGTATTACCAACCCTTGTGCCACCATCCCCTCCCCTGACACACAGGATGGTGCCAGTGTATTACCAACCCTTGTGCCACCATCCCCTCCCCTGACACACAGGACGGTGCCAGTGTATTACCAACCCTTGTGCCACCATCCCCTCCACTGACACACAGGACGGTGCCAGTGTATTACCAACCCTTGTGCCACCATCCCCTCCCCTGACACACAGGATGGTGCCAGTGTATTACCAACCCTTGTGCCACCATCCCCTCCCCTGACACACAGGACGGTGCCAGTGTATTACCAACCCTTGTGCCACCATCCCCTCCCTGACACACAGGACGGTGCCAGTGTATTACCAACCCTTGTGCCACCATCCCCTCCCCTGACACAGGACGGTGCCAGTGTATTACCAACCCTTGTGCCACCATCCCTTCCCCTGACACACAGGATGGTGCCAGTGTATTACCAACCCTTGTGCCACCATCCCCTCCCCTGACACACAGGACGGTGCCAGTGTATTACCAATCCCTGTGCCACCATCCCCTCCCCTGACACACAGGACGGTGCCAGTGTATTACCAACCCTTGTGCCACCATCCCTTCCCCTGACACACAGGATGGTGCCAGTGTATTATCAACCCTTGTGCCACCATCCCCTCCCCTGACACACAGGACGGTGCCAGTGTATTACCAACCCTTGTGCCACCATCCCCTCCCCTGACACACAGGACGGTGCCAGTGTATTACCAACCCTTGTGCCACCATCCCCTCCCCTGACACACAGGACGGTGCCAGTGTATTACCAACCCTTGTGCCACCATCCCCTCCCCTGACACACAGGATGGTGCCAGTGTATTACCAACCCTTGTGCCACCATTCCCTCCCTTGACACACAGGACGGTGCCAGTGTATTACCAACCCTTGTGCCCACCTTTCGCAACACGCCTCACATCTTTGAGTGGGTCAGACATTCGGGTGGTCCGTCATTACAACTTGTGTATCAATACAGGTGGTCGCCACTTACAACAGTTGCTGTAAGTTATGGATATCTTTCTTTATAAAGACGTTCTGCTGTCATTGCGTAGCTTCCAATAAGAGGTGAATCCATTTCCTCAGTCGAGAGGCCTCTGAGTTCTCAATATCAGCCATTGTCAGGGCCAACAACCATAGCTTTGAAATAATCAGCAAATCCTTATGGGTAGGCTACTTGTCAGACACTGTTGCTAGTCATAATTTACACTACACTCCTCTTGTTATGTGCTGAAGGTTGATGAGTTGCCTACCTCTCAGGTGCATACAGCGCCAACTTTGACGTCTAGTGCCGTCGCCAACCACTAGTTATTTCGTGGATATACTTGTCTTGTCACCCCCCCTTCAACCTGTATCATTTTTTTACTCGGCGGTCTAAATCACCCTGTATAATCCAAACCAGGGTGTAGCATATAGGGTGACCTGGTGGTCTAGGGTAAGGTGTCAGCCTTCTGTGCTGGGGTCAGGGGTTCAATCCTCGGTCCCGGCACAGATTTATCTGATTACCAAACCCTTCCTTCACCTCTGACAAGACGTGTATTAATCACAACTTGTGAATGTGTGGAATGGCAGGCCTCCACCGTGGTTCGGATTCCACGTTAAACTGTAGACCCTCCATTTCATCTCACAATCACCCTACCATTACACATTAGAGTGTGTATAACCCGAACGGGTAGTAAGACGCGGTGCTAATAATAATAATAATAATAATATAGCATGCCCTAGGTCAGTGTGATCCGACTGACGGCCCGCGGGCCACGCTCACTGAAAATGTGACTCTTATAGTATTCTGTAGGGAAAATTTAAAGGGAAAACCTCGGTGGCTAATGATTCAAATAAAATGATTTATTTAAAAAGGTCAGGGCAGATTGAGGTTCGAATCCCAGTAGCGTTTAATGGAAGTAGTTTTCCTTAGATGGTTTCCTCTACTCTCCTTCCAGGAAATTGCTGGAACACTTATTCTTATAATACTTAACCGCGTTTCTTACAACCCGTTCGGGTTATACGCCTAAGTACTAATTACGCTAATGGGTAGGTTGAATACGCTTGGTAAGGTTAAATATAGAGGAAGTGAACCCGCATTTCCCTGTAGGGAGACTGTAAAACCATTTAGGAACCCCCAGTTCACCCGACCGAGATTCGAACCTCGATCTTCCCATCCTCGGCAGTCTAGCTCAACACGAATCTAGCGCGTTAGCTAACTACGCCACCGAGGCGGATCACTTATTCTAAATTCAATCTTCCTCATCCCTAACTCATTAAAGTATTCAGTACATATGCGTATAACCGGAACAGTTAGTAAAATGCGGCGCTAAAAAATACTACGATTGTCAAATCAGAAATTCTCTTTTTAAAACTAAACCCTGCGTCTTATTACACGTTTGGGTAATCCGCATGTATGATAAAATGAGGTAGGTATGAGAAAGGTTAAACTTACAAGGAAATTTGCCAGCATTTGTGTAGCGGGGGTGTTGTAAACCACCTAAGAAAAAAACCACCATCAATACTTCCAACCGGTATTCGAACACCAGTCTCCCGACTCCCAGTCACTGGAGATCCATTCTAATTTAATACTTTTTAAACTATTCAAATTGCTATTATCTAAGTTACTATTAATAAAACCACAATAAAATAGTATATTATTCGATATTAGATAAATTCCTTTCAGGTTTAATATAAATGAAAATAAATTTTTATTAGATCTCTCTATTAACATAATCCTATTAATCTTTAATCCTTTTCAAAGATGGACGTTTACCAGCCTATTAATATATAATAATAACTAAGTATGGTTATACAAATTAATAGTACGAACCTCCAAGATGTCTTCGAGTACCCCAGTTTGAACACCACTGTTTTAGATGATTTTTAATCGAGTAAAACTATTTTACAACGGAAATGTACTGCCTAGAATGTTATCATAATTTATAACATATTTATCGAATTAAAGCTTAAAAACATAATAAACGACACTAAAACAATATTCTGTAATATTTAACTAGTTAACAATAACACAGCGAGGTTCTAAGATTAAGAATTGCACACCAAATCAACATTCGAAAGTCAAATATAACCTAACAATGCCAGTAATTACAAATAAACGTTTTAAATTGTGAAAGTATTCTAACAGCAATATTGAATTGTTGACACCTTACCTGTAAAATTGTCCAAAAGTTATGTATGATATTTACATGTGAATGTCTATGTGTAGTAATTTCAACATCAACCGCTTAAAAACACACACCTCACACGCAACACACGAACTGCGAAACGAATAGTTATTTTTTTTCGTAAGGCAACAATACTCAGGAGAGAGACCAATCGCGAACGCGCGCCAAAAAGTATAAGACACCGAACCGCTTGCTTCAACTGACGGCGGTCGAATTATTCCTTCGATTTCCCCTCCCCTCCCCTTCGACAGATCCGTTTAGTTCTTAAGATCGCCGCTACCATTTGTTTGGCACTGACAGAAGGTTTCGACGTCATGTTCAAGGCAGTTGAGAGTGTAAAGAATGCAACAAAAGGGCAGTTTCTAAGACTTTTTTTTTGTTACCAAAATAAAAATAAAATATTTCTCCAGTAGAAACATAAGAATTTAATTTTCTTCACATGGTGATATCAACAGTTGTTGAATATCTGTCAAGGGTATTCTGAAATTTAATAACAACTTTTTCTCTATTTAAAAGGTTTCTCATCTAAGGCCACTAAGATCATGACAGATATTCAACAACAGCTGTTGATATCCCCATGAGAAATAAATTAGACTCATATTTTTATTCTAGCCATATTTAATTTATTTTAGACATAAAAAGTTTTGCTATAAAAACTGCAAAAACAATTTCCTTTTAACACGTCATTACACTCCCACCATTAAACTATTCTTCTTTTTTTTAATGTTGCGTTGTCTATTTAATAATTAGCGGTGCACTCAAAGGTGAGAATTAGTTAAGGACCTGTAAATCACCAAGTAGAGGAAAACCATCCTTCATTCAACTGGTCCGCGGTTAACTATCTTTCTGGTGAGAATCAAACGCAATGTGATGACGGTATCTAGTTCACGTGATGTAACAATGACTGGCGGTGGAAAGAGGAGAACATTTTTTTCTCCCCCCCCCCTTTCCCTTTTTTTTCAAGAACCAGCCTGGAGGTAGGCTAACAAATCAGTTAAGTTGAGCTTATGTCATCACCTAAATAATGGTATCTAAATACATATTTACGTATTTGTTTATTCCTAGTTTGCTTACGCGTATATTTACTTACTTATTAGTAATATACTTTTTGATTACTATTATTATTATTAATGGATCAGAACACGATTTACAGACAAACTTAATCTAGTATGTCACACTTGTGAACTTAACATTTCTTTTCTTTCTATTAGTATTTATTATTCATTAACTTAACCACTATATACAAACATTTATCAACATAACATAATCAAAATAATATTGTCTTTCTCCAACCCTTTTGGTTCTTCAAAGTAAATTGAACTTAACATTTAATGATAATAAAAGAAAGCCCGAGTAATAAGACGACCCCACATCTACAAATCAATTATTTGAGATTCTGGAAACGAACAGGGGTGTCTTAGAATCATGAAGTGTAAAAGTTATAGTCAAATTAGTTGATGCCCATCAAATGTATTCAAAAACTATTGAAATTAATAGAGGCCTATTTAGTTTATACATATAAACTCGCTTTGTCAGTGAGTTTTCTTTGCAAGTGGATGTACTTTCGGAGCCGTTTTTTGATAGGTCTTACCGTTTAGTCACAAGAGACCTCCAAAGAAAGGTCCGCACCGACTTTAAAGTTTCTCCGACATTTTGAAATTTGTTTTCGGGGGTTAAAAAAACTTATTTTTTTAAACTTTTTTAATTTGCCCATCGGTTACAGGTTAGAAGTTATAAGTTTACCAAATTTCAAGTTTCTAGCTCATCTAGAAGTGGGTAAACATTAATGTCAATGAGTGAGTCAGCCGTGTGGCTTTATAGTAGTATAATATATATATATATATATATTTGTTATACTACCTAGTCTTACTACCCATCAGGTTGTACGCATATGTACTAATTACACTAACGTGCTAGGGACGAGGAAGGTTGAATTTAAAGGAAACGCACCCGAATTTGCTTGACGATATAGAAGGTAAAATTATCTATGAAAAACCAAACGTCAGTACACCCAACCGAGATTCAAACCTCAATCTCATCATCGGCAGTTTAGCCTAATACAAGATTAGTGCGTTAGCTCACGCGGTCACTAAAGCACACGACTTACAGACGAGCTTAACTCTATAACAATCTCACAGCCGCCAATATTTTTTCATCGTGAAAGGGAACGTCATTTTTTCATGCTTGATACATTTTTCCGACCAGGCTGAGAATCGAACATGAGACGCTAGCTACCGACTAAGCTAAGGTGTCTAACTTGCTCGGTGATTTCTTTAGTAAAAATATCGAGTACTACTATCTTAAGTAGCAGAAGTTCTTTGCTTCAAATAGATAGACAAAAAAATTGCTTCATTTTATTTATTCCGATCCAGCTTTTAACAAATTTTAAAAACTCTAAAAAATAATTTAAAATTCCATCCTTGAGGTGAACATGTTCATGAACAGGGTATATTATTATTTTATTTTGTTTCAGACCTTTGAGTGCAGTAGATATCACGCAATATTCATGACAGGTAGAAAACAAACTCTTCATTTTATTAATATAGATAAATACCAAGTATGTTTAGTATGTAAGTTGCGTAACAGGATGTGCCAAAAATAATATTTGTTTTATTTGTTTTGTGGGCGTAGCTAAACATACTTCCAGCGAACGTTCTGTTAGGTTTAGTATTGAGACTTCCGTCCGTACAGCAGTGCATATCAAAAGTATCTTACAATATACTTAGTCACTAGCTACGGCTACTTACGATTGTGGATGACCCGCCTCGGTGGCGTAGTTGGCTAACGCGCTTGTCGTGTTGAGCTTGACTGCTGAGGACGGGGGAGATCGAGGTTCGAATCTCGGTCGGGTGAACTGGGGTGGTTTTTCCTAAAATGGTTTTCCACTCTCCCTCCACGCAAATGCGGGTTCACTTCCTTTAATTCAACCTTCACAATTCCTAATCCATTAGTGTAATTAGTACTTAAGCGTATAGCCCGAACGGGTAGTAAGACGCGGTGCTAAATAATAATAATAATAATAATAATATTATTATTATTATTATTATTGTGGATGTGTTTATAAGTGAAGGTCTATTATTAAGGCTGGTTCACAGAGAACGCTAAACTATGCTATACTGTGCTAAGGTCTTGTCAGTTTGGTTTCACAATCATTGGATAAGCTATGCTATGGTTTCTCTTTTCTCTCCTGAATCAACTGTGGTTTTTTTTTTTTTCTGGTCTGCTTCAGTGAAGTTAATTTAAGGCATTCTCCGAAATGTCTTGTTTGAGTTCAGATATAGTACTGAATAAGAGGGGCTGCTGCTATTAGGAACTGTTTTTGGAAGAGGAAGAAGATGTAGGAGGTGGAGGTTTGACTTGTTCAATTAACCCTTCCATTTTAATTTAAATACACTTATAAAATATAAAACCCAAATTGAAGCATTACTTAAATACACGTGAAACTAACTGGAAACAAAAATTCAACACTTTGGATATTTTCAACAATCCAACACTGCGTCTGTTCAACACGTAGCCCAAGCTGCGTTATGCGCACGCGCAGAGTAAGATGGCTCAAGATGGAAGATGGGAAAATTGTCCGGCCAGCAATAGGAAAAGAACGTATCCCGGCGTAGCAAGACGCTTATTTTAGCTTTCAGTGTGAATCGACCTTAGGGTGGTATTAGACTTTCAAATTTTTTTTTTTTAATATGTTATTTGATCAAATAAATTTGATGGAAATTTGACGATCCATTAAATATTCTTTGTAAAATTATATATTTTACAAATCGTTTACAAAAGATTTATCTTGTAAAACATTTTCTATGGTTTTATCAAAGAAAATGGATAAATCTAAAAACTAAACCTGGACATATGATGCCGTTAAAAATGTAAAATGAAAACACAAAATCTACATTTAGACTAACAATATGGTATGTATGTGTGTGTTTTCTTTTAATTAATGGAGCGGCTTTGGGGACAGAATTTTAAAAAGTTTCTTGGTCCATCTGTAGATAATATTGACATGATTGGCGTCCATTATTTTAGTTGCATATATGATCGGCCCCGTGTCGTAGTGTACAGTGCACTTAGCTACGAGTATAAGGGTACTGGGTTCGATTCCCGGCTGATACCTTGGGTATTTTTCCAGAAAGGGAAATAATCCCAACCGTCAGCAGGGTTTTGTAAGTAAGGATTAAGTTAGATCTAGATGTTTCCACGGGTTCTACACCCTCATACTCACTATCATCTCATCTAATCTCATTGGAGCATGGAAATATCCTCCATGGAAAGGATGTTCGATTAGTACATTACGGCACATTAGTACGGGTTAGACTCTCCGCTACTGGACTACAAAATGTAACCCAGACGCGCAATATTATCATCGCATATATGGTACAAATTTTGAAGAAAGTGTGACTAAATGTAATAACACACATTTTATAGAAGGTTGTGTCAACTCTTTATTCTTCCCGAAGGTTGGTTTGATGTGATTTCTATCCATCCGGCGTTGGCTAGTGCCGTCTGGACCATCTGGTAGTAACCCCGCGCCACGTACTAGTGGAGTCCAGTAAGTGTGGTGGCTACCCGTTACTTTCCACACTAAATTTCTATGAGCGAGCGCTAAAGGGCCTACCAATTTTGCCTGGAAAGGTATTTTCACATACCTTACAGGGTTTCTTTTACACGCCACAATCGACATGGGACCGAAGGCTTTACTTCCCCTCCGAAGGAAGTTGTGCAACGTGTTTTAATCGTTCAAGAATAATCCGTTGAGCTCAGCTGGGTTTGAACCCACGAATATTGTGTCCTGAGGCAAGCATTTAAACTCAAGACCACCGAAGTCAACATTGCTCATTCATATATTTTCTAAAATAAATAATGTTATTTTATTTTAGAAAAAATATGACAATGTAATACCGCCCTAAGTCAATCCTGTATTATATTGGTATGCATCTAATTTACAATTTACATTTAATGGTTAATCCCGAAACTCTGATTACACAAATAAGTGTATTTTACGAGTAGGCCTGCTTCTATTTTTCGTTCTTCAAAACATTTTCAAAAAGAATTTTTCTACTAAACGCTTACACCTTATGTTCCTTAAAAACCCTATATTTTGTTTGACATAGATTAGGCATAAATTAGCATATTTTTAACACAATATATTTATCGTGCCCTTTTTAAACAGTATGATTGTCTCGTGATATGCCTTCAAACTAATTATATTATATTTTATACTACTATAAAGCCACATGGCTGACTCACTCACTGACATTAATATTTACCCACTTCCAGATGAGCTAGACACTTGAAATTTGGCAAACTTATAGCTTCTAGCCTGTAACCAACGGGAAAATTCCAAAAAGTTAAAAATTATAATTTTTGACCCCAAAAAAAATTTAAATGGTGGAACAACTTTAAATTCGGTGCGGACCTTTATTTGGAGGTCTCTTGTGACTAAACGGTAAGACGTATCAAAAAACTGCTCTGGAATTACATTAGTTTACATCCACATACAAAGAAAACTCATTGTGAGTTTGGGAACGGAGCCCTCAATGAGAAAAACGAGCTTAATTATAGAACAAACACTACAACCAGTCCACCAAACAGCTAGTTTAAAACCCCTTATTTGAGCATATATTTACTGACCATAGTGTACATGGGAATCGAACCCCAGGATTCTTAATCAAGTAGGCAGAAGCGCTACCAACTGAGCTAAGGTGTCAATCATCAAGAGGATAAATTAAGGTGGGAAAGTAGGGAACATGAAGGATGATCAGTGTTTTTGCAATATTTGTAGCAAAACATTTTGTTAGCCAAGTAAAATAAATAAAATATTTCTCCAGTTGAAACCAAAGAGTTTAATTTTCTTCACACGGTGATATCAACAGTGGTTGAATATCTGTCATGAGCATAGCGGCATTAGATGAGAAACTTTTTAAATGAAGAGAAATGTTGTCATTAAATTCCAGGACACATTTAACAGATATTCAAGAACTTTTGATATCATACTGGAGAAATATTTATTTAATTTTAACTAAAGAGACGTTTTGTTATAAAAACTATAAAAACACTGCCCTTTTCTCGCGTCCCCTACACTTCCACCTTAATGAGTAATACCAACTTAAGGCTGGTTCTTAGAGAGAAAGAAATACAGGGGAAACTATCTTCGGTGGCCGCATGGTCTAAGGCGTCACTCTCACAGTAGACTAGACTGTCTATGAAATAGAGATTGAGTTTCGGATCTCGGTTGGCTGTATTGAGGGTGGTTTCTCTACAATGGTTTACTACTCTTCTCCCCCCGCAAATGTGGGTACAAATCCTTTAAATATAACCTACCTCATAACTAAAACCACCAACGTAATTAATACATAAACATATAACTCGAACGGGTAGTAAGATGTTGTTCTAAAAAAAAATTATAAGGGAAAATACAGCTTACTAAAGTTTTTCTTTTATTTTATTTTTATTATTTAGCACCGCGTCTTACTACCCGTTCAGGTTATACGCTTTAAGTACTAACTACGCTAATGGAATGGGAATTGGGAAGGTTGAATTAGATAAAGTGAATCCACATTTGCGTGGAGAGAGAGAGTGTAAAACCATTTAGGAAAAACCACCCCCAGTTCACTCGACCGAGATTCGAACCTCGATCTCCCCGTCCTCAGCAGTCGAGCTCAACACGACTAGCGCGTTAGCCAACTACGCCACCGAGGCGGGTCTTACTAAAGTATCACAGTAGAATCACTATTGTTTGATCCTCCGAATAGTTCGAGGGAGGAATGAGTTTGGCACAACCCCTTTTTACTCATATAGAACCGATCTAAAGGCTAATTATGACTCATACAGAAATGTTGGGGGAAACTTGATAATCCTTGTATGACAACTTCCTTGTATTTGAACAATCTGCTGAAACAGAAATTTCAAGGAGGAAATACTTGAAAAACACGTACAGTCAACTCTCGATTCTACCTTTCACGGTTCCCTGGAAAAGGGTCGTTATTTCGAAGGGGTCGTTATTGGAATGTTAACAGATTTTGTTCCACCCCTTGACCTTCAATCGAAAAAATTGCATTTTTTAGACAACAAATAGCGTGGGTCATAAAAAATTGTTCACAAAATCAAATCAAAATAGTAACCAAATCTAGAATCGAAATAACAATGGCAAAAGCAAGCCTGGCGCGTGATGTAGCAGCAATCGCGCGCGGGGAAACATTGTCTTGCTTGTGGGAGGGGGTGGACAGTCAAGTGCTATTGGCTGGCATTGATGGGGTGGTGTCTATTTTTATACCTGACCCACCCCAATACAGCGCTCACAAAGATAATTGCAACGCAGCGACCTAAATAAATGCAACAAACACATTTTACAGCCGATTTCCTTAAACTTTTCAACCTTTTTTCCCACATTTTTCATGGTTTCCCAAAAAAGGGTCGTTACTTCGAGAGGAACGCTATTCCCGGGGTCGTAGAATCGAGAGTTGACTGTAACTATTTTCATTATTCCGTGCATTTCCACATTGTGATAATTCAACATGTGTAAAACCAGTTTTTTAAATTACGTCTAATTTGTTTTTTGCCACCACCGCGCGTCCGCGCCTTGGTATTCGTTATGGTTATGTGCACACATTAACTACGCCACTGGACTAAGGATTCGAGGCTTGTATTTTCAAACCCAGCCGAGGTCGACGGCTTTTTCTTGAGAGATAAAAATCTACACCACAACTTCCTTCAAAGGGGAAGTACAGTAGCCCCATGGCTTCTTTGGTGCTCACTGACAGCTTTGAAAAGTTACCAGACCAAATTATGTATCCCTACGCCGAACCATATGATCTGCTAAAACATGTCTTTAGCAGCTGTCACTTCTGATGGTCAAAATGTAGGTATATACCTAAATGTTGACTGTTAGAAGTCAGCTGTGAGCTGTCAGTCAGCACCAAAGAAGTCGTGGGCTTACTGTAAAGCCGTTGGTCCCAGGTATGTAAAAGAATCGCGGAAGGTGTGTGAAAATACCTTCTCATATAAAGTTAATAGGCTCCTTTCGTATTCAGTGTGGAAGGCAATGGTGAGCCATTCACACTTTCTGAACTAGTCTAGTACATGGGATGTTTTTACCAGATGGTGCAGGCGGCACTAACCAGCTGAAGGGCTCAGTGTATTCCCAGCTTCTAATGGATATAAATCACATCAAACCAACCTTCGGGTTGCTGGTTTAAGAATAATAATTAGCTATTAACCTATTTTCATAAACACATGGCTTTCTAAATATTTCACGGGACAGTCGGCGGGCCGTGGGTTGCCGATTGGTGCGTTAGATCACACAACTACCCTTGCGGGTCTCATATAATTAATGTTTTGTCAATTAAATTTTGAAGTTAAGTAGGGTATTCTTGAATTATTATTATTATTATTAGCACCGCGTCTTACTACCCGTTCGGGTTGTACGCACTTACGCTAATGTGTAATGGTAGGTTGATTGTGAGATGAAATGAAGGACCTACAGTTTAACGTGGAATCCGAACCACGGTGGAGGCCTGGCCCTCCCCACAGTATTCTTGAAGAGTTGCCGATAGCACCTTGATTCCATCATGTATGCTCTGAATGTGGTCGGCGCCGCTAACAGACTAATCAATACATCTCAGTTAAATAGAGAATGAATTCAAACAAACCGCGGTCAAGTTTACCAGGGTCTTCTTTTAATTTTTAGCATTGCATCTTAATACCTACCCTTTCGGATTTTACGCCTAGGTATTAGTTATAATAATGGGGTTAAGGATGAGGAAAGTTGAACTTATTTAATGTGTACCCGCATTTGCTGGAGAGATTGGGAAACCGTTTAGAAAAAAAACCACACTCGGTACACCCGACCGGGATTGAACTTCGATAACCCCATCATCGGCAATCTAGTCTATTGTGAGAGTGACGCCTCTGACCATGCGACCATCGAGACTGGTTCAGGAAGGTTTAATATAGAAGAAGTAAACCCACATTTGCATAAAAGTAGAGTGGAAAATCATTTATAAAACCACCCTCATTGCAACCAACTGGGATCGAGGCACAGTCTACAGTCCACCCATATTTGGCAGTGCCTTAGACCATGCGGCCACCGAAGCAAATTCCACGGGTCTTGTTTGGTGGTGACCTGGTGGTCTAGGGGTAAGGTATCAGACTTCTGTGCTTGAGGGTCCGGGGTTCAATCCTCGGTCCCGACACAGATTTATCTGATTGCCAAACCCTTCCTTTACCTCTGACAAGACGTGTATTAATCACAACTTGTGAATGTGGGGAATGCCAGGCCTCCACCGTGGTTCGGATCCCACGTTAAACTGTAGGTCCTTCATTTCATCTCACAATCACCCTACCATTACACATTAGCGTAAGTGCGTATAATCCGAACGGGTAGTAAGACGCGGTGCTAATAATAATAATAATAATAATCTTGTTTGGTTCAACTCGCGAAACACGGAGAGTATGGGAAGGGGGCCAAGGGCATCCAACCAGAAGGTCATTTTGAATTAAAAGATCTGCCCCCCCTCCCCACCCCTCCACGCATCTTACTAGCCGTCCGGATTTAATTACGTTAAAGGTTTGTCCATAAATTAGGTACGCGGTGATATAAAAAATTATTATGATATTGTTAGTGAGTTCTAATAATAAGGAACAATTCTAACAAGAATTAAATAAACTATAATGGAAATTAGTAAGATAATACAGTCAGGGTAACCGGCCTCAAACTCACACTATTTCAAAATAAACGTTTACCAGTAAGGCGAGTGGAATTAGCCATATCGGCTCGGTTGGTGGACCACATTTCGAACACAGACTTTTAAATAACGTGCGTTTGAGGCCAGTTTTATTTGGGACACCCTGTATTATTCGGTAAGTATTTATTATCTGATATATTTAACGTGCACTTTCTGAATCTATTGATTATGTCAGAACATGAAAATTTCTATGCTCGAGAGCGAAATAGTCTACCAATTTTGCCGGTAAAGATACTTTCACATACCTTCCAAGGTTCTTTTACTTGCCACGATTGGCATGGGACCACACACGACGGCTTTTTACTTCCCCTACTAAAGAAGTTGTGCTACGGATTTTTATAGCTCAAGAAAAAATCCATCAACCTCGGCTGGGTTTGAACCTCACGATCATCGAGTCATGAGGCGAGGACTTTACCCCCAAAACCATCGAATAAATAGGTGTTTAAATTAATCTCACCTACTTTCAAGAAATATATAGCTCATAATATATCAAAACAATAGTTTTACCGATTGTGCTTTACGTTTGTGAAACTTTACATGACGAGAAGAAATTTAGGAAGTTTGAAAATAAAGTACTTAGGAAAACATTTGGTCCTAAAGAGGCTGAAGATAATGTAGAGTGCAGGAGGTTACACCATTATGAGTTACATACCCTGTACTCATCCCCAGACGTTGTAAAGGTAGTCAAAATCTCAGTTCTATGTCGAGGAGGACGTGGAGGAAACTAGAGCCGTGTTCAAGATATTGACTGGCAAGTGGAGGAAACTAGAGCCGTGTTCAAGATATTGACTGGCAAGTGGAGGAAACTAGAGCCGTGTTCAAGATATTGACTGGCAAGTGCGACAGTGAACTTTCAAGTTCCAAGTGCCATAAAGTAGTCCAGTAAGTGATATTATAAATTACTAAAGCTAGGTCTACCATGCAGTGTAGCACCTTTTACTCTCAGGTGAACTAGCATGCAGTACAATACCTATCACTCTCAGGTGAACTAGCATGCAGTACAGTACCTATCACTCTCAGGTGAACTAGTATGCAGTACAGTACCTATCACTCTCAGGTGAACTAGCATGCAGTACAGTACCTATCACTCTCAGGTGAACTAGTATGCAGTACAGTACCTATCACTCTCAGGTGAACTAGCATGCAGTACAGTACCTATCACTCTCAGGTGAACTAGCATGCAGTACAGTACCTATCACTCTCAGGTGAACTAGCATGCAGTACAGTACCTATCACTCTCAGGTGAACTAACATGCAGTACAGTACCTATCACTCTCAGGTGAACTAGCATGCAGTACAGTACCTATCACTCTCAGGTGAACTAGCATGCAGTACAGTACCTATCACTCTCAGGTGAACTAACATGCAGTACAGTACCTATCACTCTCAGGTGAACTAACATGCAGTACAGTACCTATCACTCTCAGGTGAACTAGTATGCGGTGAAGTACCGATCACTCTCAGGTGAACTAACATGCAGTACAGTACCTATCACTCTCAGGTGAACTAGTATGCAGTACAGTACCTATCACTCTCAGGTGAACTAACATGCAGTACAGTACCTATCACTCGCAGGTGAACTAACATGCAGTACAGTACTTATCACTCTCAGGTGAACTAACATGCAGTACAGTACCTATCACTCTCAGGTGAACTAACATGCAGTACAGTACCTATCACTCTCAGGTGAACTAGTATGCAGTACAGTACCTATCACTCTCAGGTGAACTAGCATGCAGTACAGTACCTATCACTCCCAGGTGAACTAACATGCAGTACAGTACCTATCACTCTCAGGTGAACTAGTATGCAGTACAGTACCTATCACTCTCAGGTGAACTAGCATGCAGTACAGTACCTATCACTCTCAGGTGAACTAACATGCAGTACAATACCTATCACTCTCAGGTGAACTAACATGCAGTACAGTACCTATCACTCTCAGGTGAACTAACATGCAGTACCGTACCTATCACTCTCAGGTGAACTAACATGCAGTACAGTATATATCACTCTCAGGTGAATTAGTATACAGCACAGTACCTATCACTCTCAGGTGAACTAGCATGCGGTACAGTACTTATCACTCTCAGGTGAATTAGTATGTGGTACAGTACTTATCACTCTCAGGTGAACTAGTATGCAGTACAATACCTATCACTCTCAGGTGAACTAGCATGCGGTACAGTACTTATCACTCTCAGGTGAATTAGTATGCAGTACAGTACTTATCACTCTCAGGTGAACTAGTATGCAGTACAATACCTATCACTCTCAGGTGAACTAGTATGCGGTGAAGTACCGGGTAGATCTAGCAGCTAATTCTCATGGAAGTCACATTATCCGTCTTAACTTCCTGAGAGTTTGTCAAGGCAAGACCCGCACCAATGGACACGCGGTTTATGGCGTGTCGTAATTGAACAAATAACCGCTGACGGGGAAATTGGTGTTTGAATCTCGAGCGAGTGATTTGAGGATAGTTTTCCACATGTAATTTATCACTGTGAGTTTTTTCTTCTGATTCCCCCACTAATGCGGGTGCCCTTCCTCTAAGAATTTACATCCCTACTTCAGAGTGAATATTGTGCTGATGTCGAAGGTGATGTACTGGATTGTTGATGACGGAAAGCAGGCCCAGATAATGGGGAGTGCGGGGGGGGGGGGGGTAGTGGTGGACTAGGGTTAACGCCCCTAGAACCCCACAAATCAGGGTGTCCAAAAACGGTTGCAATAAAATAAAATCTATCTTATCTCAATAGATAGCACTCGTGGTAAGATTTTAAAACATTATTTTTTACTTTATATATCAATTTTATTTATATCTGATCAAATATTAGGCCTACTTACTTACTAATGGCTAATTTTTTGTTTAAAAAAATATATATTTAATTGTGATGACAATATTTCCTTATTTAAATAATATCATTATTTAACATTGAGCTTTTAATAGTTAATTTTGTAACATAAAAATTGGCTGTGCCGAAACTTTGAAAAGAAAAAATACTTATTTAATTTTGGGGCCTCCCAACTTTTCACAGCTGCCCCCTCCCCTCCCCCCTGGACTTCCACAGCTATAAATCCTGCACTCACGGTGAGATCGCGGTTCGAATTCCTGTAGGGTGTACTGAGGGTGGTTTTTCTTAAGGGGGTTAACCACTCTCACTATACAAAAATGTGGGTACACTTCTTCTAAATTCAACCTTTCTCGTCTCGAACACAGCGTATTTTGAAACATATGCACGCATGTGACCAGAAAGTGTATCAAGATGCGTTTCACATGTAGAAGAACATGCAATTATACTACATTAATGTTTACCAACTTTCCAGATGAGCTAGAATCTTGAAATTTGGCAAACTTATAGTTTCTAGCCTGTTTCGACGGGAAAATTCCAAAAAGTTAAAAAAAAAAAAAAATTAACCCCAGAAAAAAATAATTCAAAACATTGGAGCAACTTTAAAGTCGGTGCGGACCTTTCTTTGGAGGTCTCTTGTGGCTAAACGGCTCTGGAATTACATTAGTTTACATCCACTAACAAAGAAAACTCACCGGGTTTTAGGGGCGGAGCCCCAACGAGCAAAGCAAGTACAGCTCATAAAGCTTTAAAACCGCTCAGACACTGGACTGGATTCCCATAAGGCTGGGATCAAACTAGTATTATAGTAAATCAACATTGACCTCATTTTATAAAAGTGGATTTGGAAAGTGGTCGTAATGGCTATACCCAAACTTGTATCATGTGTATCTACTGTTGTATTATTATTATTATTATTTCTATTTTAGTATTAGTAGTAGTAGTAGTAGTAGTTGTAGTAGTAGTAGTAGTAGTAGTAGTGTAGTAGTAGTAGTAGTTATCAATGAATTGAGATTAACATTTGTCGTGGATGACTGTCATTCATTTAAATACATCAGAGTCGCGATTATCTGGCATTCGATTATCCGTCCCTCCGTATTATCCGGCCCGGTTAAATGCGTTTTAAAATAAACAAGCCGGTACATATCCATTATAAAACATTTACTGAGTTTATAATGTAATCCATTTGACGCTCTATTTTCACTTGTTCTTGTTTTGTAGCTCATGTTCTATTTCTAAAATGAAGTAATGTATGGTAAAGATTTAAATAACTTACTTCTCATTTTATTTTTACTGTCCCCCTTTACAATTTCTATATTATTACATCACAATCAGAAAATGAGCAGATTTTTATTAAAATAAAGTTTATTTATACTGAAAATTGACACCTGGACACGGGTTCGATTCCGTGTCCAGGTGTTATTTTTCAATTTTCAGAATATGATGTCTAGATTGAGTAAATCCTCACTAAAAACATACATATTAGCTTTGGCTATTTGATTCTTAATGTTTATTTACACTCGAATTCCTTATTATCTAGATTTTCCGCAACACAGCTCAGAATGTCGCCATTTCTAGGCTGAATAATCGCGACTCTAGTAGATATAATATGTAAAGGTCTATAAGTTTGATTTCCGTATTAAGTGTGAGTTTTAAATTTAGATTAACAATATTATTATTGCTATTTAACGTGTACTTTCAGAGCCAACTGATAATATCAGCACAGGAGTCGCAAACTAATTTAACTACACAACAAAAAACAACACGCTGTACCTCAGCCGTCAGATTTATTAATAATTGTTGCGTGGTTACCCAGGGCAAAGATTTTCTTGGCTTCATACAGATAGGATTTTTTTAAATCATATTTCTATCTCTTCCGACCCAGTTTTAAATTCATTTTAAAATATTTAATCCAAATTTTAAAATTCTTGCTTCGAGGTTCACATGTTCGTACACAGGAGTTACGAATTTTTGAAATTTTCAGAGAGCTGCGTGCGATAGATATATATATATATATCGCGCACTGCTCATGACAAAGGCACAGATATACAAACTCTTCATTTTATTAATATAGATTGTGAAAGATAAGGCAATTTCAAAAATTTCGGCTCGAAACGGAAATCAAAAGAGTGACCAATTTAGCTCATGAACACTTTATAAACAATATACATCAACAAGCCATGGTAACCAACCCCATAGGGCCGCTAATATCTGCTTATTACACTCAAACGTTATTTATTTAATTTATACATCAACCTGTATAGAACTAAGGACGCCTAGAGTTATATCCGACTTTTATAACCACTAATATAAGAAGAACGATTGAATATGTTTCGGTGTCAACTGTTACTTAATGTTTTAAAAATATATTTAAAAGTTTATATTACTAAGATTTGTTTATGCTATATTATTATTATTATTATTATTATTATTAGCACGCGTCTTACTACCCATTCGGGTTATACGCACTTACGCAATGTTAATGTAGGGTGATTTTGAGATGAATGAGGACCTACAGTTTAACGTGGAATCGAACCACGGGGCGGCTGGTTTATGCTACGTTCCTCCATTCTTCTTTTGCCTTCTCAGGCTTTTTGTATTAAAAAAAAATTATGTTATTGTTATTGAAGTTAACTAAAGAAAGCAAGGTAGGTGAATTTTGCTGAGCATTTTGTGTGACCTAAATCAATTATATTAAATTATAACATATTTATATATTATATATATTACCATATTATATTATATAATATATATATATATATATATATATATATATATATATATAATATGATATAAGTTTGTGATTATTTTAATGCTAGAGAAAGAATTTAAAAATAAGAGTTTATACAAGTTACACAAGTAAAACAATATTTAATCGTGCGATTTAATTACATTTATATATCTATTTACAACCAAACTAAAATGTTGTACAAATTTTACGATTCAAGTGACCCAAAAAAAAATACTAATTAATATTAGAAGATATTTTTTATTTTGGAAGATTAAAAAGTGTTTCCGCCCGGGATCGAACCGGGGACCTTCCGCGTGTTAGGCGGATGTGATAACCACTACACCACGGAAACATGTTAAAGGATGTAGAAATAATTAATATTATAAAGATATTTATTTTTGAATTCTTATTTATATATATTTACATATATTAAAATAAACATTACATTTGGTTTAAGATTTGAATTCCTGCTTTGCTTATGACATTTCTTCCAATGTTTATCTAAAAAAAAACACTCATGTCAACTCATAAAAATGTAACAGTTTTAATTTTAGTTATAAATATTATTTAGGTCATTACTATTAAAAATAATAAAGATCAAATTTACTTGGTAAACTTTATTAGAGTAATACAACTAATCAAAGATTTAACTTACCAATTTATCATTTAATGTTCATTTGGTTTTGGGTATGCCACGCCATCTTGTAGTGTCAATGATTGCAATTATTTCACTCAGTACCAGATTCTATCGTATGGTGGCAGCAGCAGTATTAATCTCAGCGCTCTATAAACTTTCCCATCAAGGGTACACCTGCGCTATCTTGTAGTGTATGATGATTTAAATAGATCCTAACTTACATCACTTGGTACGAGGTTCTTCCGATTGGTGGCAGCAGCAGTATAACTATCGCTGCTATTCAAACTTTTCTATCAAAGGTACTCGGCACTACCTTGTAGTGTACAATGATTTAAATAGATCCTTCCACGAACTTAATTCTCTCGGTACCAGTTTTTTTTAATTTCTCATTACAATTAAAATTTAAGTTTAAGTTTCTTCGTATGGTTACAATAGCAGTACAGTTCTCATTTATTTTCAAACTGTTATATTGTCATTTATTTCATTTGATACCGAGTTTAGCTGTATGATGGCAGCAGCAGTATAGGTTACATTTCAAACAAACTTATTTCTCAATATTTTGTTTGTTTCATGTTGAAATGTGTTTTATTGTAACGTTTATTCACTGTGTGTTTTCGTTCTTATTAGCCTTCATAGTTCCAACAATAATAACTAACTATAATTATAATTCGCACTAAACATATAACAAAAGTAGTGGCAACTTGTGGCTGCAAATTCCTAGCATTCAATATGTTAGATTAGTAAAAGTACTATCACGTTAAACATCTCACCACCGGAATATTTTATAAATAATGTCTTGAGTTTAAAAAAATATTCTAACCCATGTTTATGTAGTCAAACGCAGCTTTCACTTTGGTGGTATGGTGTAACATGTCAATTTTGACAATAATATTATTATTATTATTTATGTTTTTAATTGAACTACCCTTTTATCGATCAATCAATTTTTGAATACGTTACCCTATCCCATATGGTTGGTCAAGTGGTCTAAGGTACTAGACTCGCACTATATTTGGTCATAGTTTACTGGAAGTTTAGGGTTCTATTCGCTATATAAACTCCTTATCATCTCTGAGGCAACTGCATAGTTACTATTAGGAAATAACGTTGCCATTCTCTTGTTTTTGTGTGGTCAATCTCTCCCCAAATATAATACCAGTTTCGCAACGCTGGTTAGTCGAAACTGCCAGTAGCTCCTTCTTACCCCAGCACACCACCTTCAGACATAACTGAGATCGAGGAGATTTGGCAACAGTTAACTGAGAGAGAGCGAAGATAAAGGTTATTTCTCCATAAGAACTATAGTTACCTCAGCGGTGATATTGGGTGTAGTAATCCACGAAATCACCCCAACATCTGAGCTGATTGGTTTATCAGCCAGCCTACACCCTCTGCCCTGTTTCCAGGAGGAGTTTAAAATAAATGTCTACATGCCCCCCATTTCGATTAAATAAATTTGTAAATTTTTATTGGCGTTATTTGCTTTCAAAGTGATCTCGTAGCTTATAAATTCGGTCGTAAGATGTCATTTCAGTTATCACTTTCAGCTTTTGTTGGCAAACTCCCCACGCGATGGTCACGTGATAACATTTGTTATTTCTATTGGCTGCGGGTATGCCGTCAGCATGCAATCAGAGCGAACATCCCAATTCATAAGTTCATCTGAAAAATGTTTGCTCGAACGTACAATAACATACGTAATATGGTTATCATTGAAACACATGAAGTGAATTTGTACTAGTACATTTCGAACTTTTATATTTCGTAGCGTCCTACATTTTGGGAGTCCTTGTCTTCATGTGCGCATAAGACATCTGATTTTCCTGATTCAGGCTTACTATTATAATTATTGTTTTATGATTAATTAAACTAAGTGGTACGTCACGAGCCCCTTGAAATTGTTCGCGTACCACAGTTTGAGAAACTTTGCTCCAAGTTATCCTCTTCATATATATATAAAAGCACCACTTCTTACTTTCCGCGTGCGGGTTATACGCCTATGTACTAAAAACATTAATCACTTAGATATTAGGAAAGCTTAATTGATAGGAAATGCACCAGAGTTAGCGTGGAGGGAGAGTGTAAAATAATTTAGGGAAACCACCCTAAGTACACTCGACCAGGATCAAGCCCCGATCTCCCCGTCTTCGGCAGTCCAGTCCAACACACAAGAGTAGCGCGTTAGACCACACGGTTAACGGTTCTACGACCATATATATATATATATATATGGTCGTAGAAAATAGTTTTGTGCTCATTCCAGTAAACACAAGACTCGTGTACCTTGAAAGTTTTGTTCGATATTAAACCGAAGAGCAAATATATCAGTTACTTAGACAGTCCCCTTAACGAGACTATGATTGAAACCCACCTCGGTAACCGTGTGGTCTAACGCGCTACTCTTGTGTGTTGGACTGGACTGCCGAAGACGGGGAGATCGGGGCTTGATCCTGGTCGAGTGTACTTAGGGTGGTTTCCCTAAATTATTTTACACTCTCCCTCCACGCTAACTCTGGTGCATTTCCTATCAATTAAGCTTTCCTAATATCTAAGTGATTAATGTTTTTAGTATATAGGCGTATAACCCGCACGCGGAAAGTAAGAAGTGGTGCTTATATATATAATATATATATATATATATATATATATATATATATATATATATATATATATATATATATATACACTTGTAAACATAGTTTAAAAGTTGATATTTCCACTCTGAAAAGTCAAAAAAATCCACATATGTTAAAGTTCCATTAAAAACATATACTTTATTAAAACAATACCAATACAAAATAAATGATTTGAAACCAATTAAAAATATTTTTGCATAGTAATTTTCGGAGATTGAAAGGTCGCGTTTACTCATACAGAGAGTAATGACAATAAATAACTTTAAAAAAAATATTTACAACTACTCAAGATTTGTTTGAATATTAACAAAATCTATACGTAATACTTTATGATTATCGTTACTTCGTGACGTTTTGTCAGAGAACTACTTAACTCTTAAGAAGGTCATTTCATAAAATTCTTAGTTCTTTTTTATTTTATTTTCTCCCCTTTCAAACAATGATTTAGAGTGAAGAGAAATCTTGGTATGTTTTGTCATATGTGTTGCAACAAGTTATAAACAAAACGAGCATACGGAATAATCTGGTTTCCAGGAGTGACCACATTGTGACATGCAAGGCGATAGGGTTGGAACAAGATGCATTATAGACGTTTTATAATAAACTATATCTTTATTCTCGTGGGTTTTGAACGAACCTTGATAATATACCGGCTCTATTTTCTCCTAAGATTGTTAAGGAACCTTCATAATATACTCGGTATAAATTCTCTTGGGTTTTGAAGGATCTTTTGACATTATAATGCCAAGTCTACATCCTTCTAGATTTATTTAGGATACTTAAAATTTTTTGCAAGGTCTAAATATCCTTCTTGATTATAAAGGAATATTCGTAATTTGTCAGGTCTGTAATCCTCCTAGATTTTGAAAGAACATTTAAAATAACGTGCGCGCAATTTTAAAAATCGTAAAGTTTAAACAATTTATACATATATTTATGTAAATATTGTTCCTAGCCAGATATTAAATATCTGAGGTTAGGGCAAATTAAGGTTATTAAACACATTTACCTTGCCCGACTGTTTTAATGAACTTGCTCTACCAAAGATGGCCCATCTTTATTATCATTTTGTAGCGGGGTTGATTTTGAATTAATCCATCCAATATTTGATACCTCTAATTATTTATTAAATGAGTAAATTTGAGCATATCTTTGGTTGTCGTAGAGGCCTAACCACCTTGGGGAATCTAAAACTGGATGTTTAGAGGTTAAAGTCACACACACACAAAATGCTTGTTTTATTGGCTTATAAATCAGGTTCCATTGGCGACCAAAGCGCAAATGATTTTCATACGCGAATGAAATGTCCCTCCACTGCCAGATATAATTATACTCCTTTCCACTTGGATTTTTATTATGATATAATGGTGTGTATGGAATAAATCAATATGTAGCTTTATTTGTTGAAATATTAGCCAGTACTAATGTACAGCTCCCCAGGGGACGCCCGAATGTACTAATAGTACATCCTTTCCGTGGAGGCTCTTTCCATGTCCCGATAAGATGAGATGATGGTGATAGTGAGTATGAGGGGGGGGGGGGACCAGTGGAAACACTTAAACCTAACTAACCAAAACCTGGTGAATGTTGGGATGATTCCCTTTACCCACGGTGCCAGTCGGGAATTGAACCCGGGATACCTAAGGCCGTATGCAAGAACTTGACTAAGTAGATGCTTAGTGGACACTAGCGTGGGTTTGATTGTGACATCATAGGTTAATGGGTGGAGCAATAGTGTGGTCGGAACCTTTCACACCGGCGAGTCGAGTCACCCCGAGTCTAACCGAGTCTAGACGAGTCACCCCGAGTCACCCCGAGTCTAGCCGGGTCAAGAGTCCATGATGCGGCAGGTTACAGATTTCGTCAGTCCAGCCGAGTCAAGTGTATTATTTACACGTTCTTTTCAAGGCTAACAGAATGAACACTGAATACCTCATTGTTCTCGTTCAAGAGAATCCTGCGATTTATAACTCATCCCATCCCGAACATCGGGATAGAAATACAGTTTCCTATATTAGGAAACAAATGTGAAAAAATACCAAAGGTGTATCGTTTCACATTAAGTGACGTCTTTCTAGACGTCTACGCCGGTGCCTTCATACAATTGTATTTATAGAAACCACTAGGACTGCATCCATCTTGCTCGAACTCGTTGATCAAACTAGTTGACCCGATGACTCCACTGAGAAGTGGGAAAGGGCTTGACTCTAGAGTCAGTTTGGACTCGACTCCATGAGACTCGACTCGGGGACTCGTTGGTGTGTAACCGGCCTAAGCGTTCACTAACGTTCTTAAATGCCACCCCTAGACTCGTGGCCAGGTGCAGTGACCACTACACCGCAGGGTAGGTAACACTCGAGGGGTAGCCCAATCATATTTTATATACTACTATAAAGCCTTGTGGCTGACTCATTCACTGACATTAATATTTACCCACTTCCAGATGAGCTAGAAACTTGAAATTTGGCAAACTTCTAGCTTATAGCCTGTAACCGACGGGAAAATTCCAAAAAGTGAAAAAAAAAAATCAAAATGGCGTAGCAACTTTAAAGTAGGTGAGGTATCTTGTGGCTAAACGGTAAGACCTATCAAAAAACTGTTTTGGAATTACATTAGTTTACATCCACTTGCAAAGAAAACTAACCGAGGGAATTGGGGCCGAGCCCCAACAAGCAAAGCGAGTATTAAATATAAACTTGGAACCAAATCTTTCAAACCGTTTCGGATCAGTGTTTGGTTCTGAATACTCATTATAATCTCTGTATCAACATTTTTCAAGTTTACTATGCTCTCTCTTTAGTAAAAATAATAATCTTCAAACACTTTTCTGTAACAATTAATTAAAATAACATTTAGATCCACCTTTCAAATATTCCAAACAGTTGATCAACTAAAAGGATTATTTTAAACTACTGCATTACATATTTTATGAAAGCTTCAGTCAACTTGTTTAGTAAATTCAAGTAAGGAAAATATATAATTATATTGTTTGAAAACGAATACAAACAAAGACGGTTTAGAGTTTATTTTGTTAACATACTTTTCCCCTTTGTTTGTAGCTTGTTATAGTTGTAAGTCCTTAAATTATTTCTGACAACGAATATGTTTTAATTATTATTATTAACGGGGTATGTGGAAACAATGTTCTAGTTATTTCCATGTGTTTGTTTTGTCACATATGTCTTAACAATGGACTAGTGGATTGTTACAGTGGTGTCCCGACAAAAATGGTATCAGCAACGTTTCGTACCAACCGATTTTTCGCGACATTTCATACCATCCTACCTGAATGACTTTAAAATATTTACGATTCGACAAGTGATACCATCTCTATCTATTTAGTCTTAAAATAAAAACGAGCTAATATGTGCAAGTTTCATTATTGGATAGTAGATAACTGTGAAAACGTCAAAATTTCAGTTAGTGTAAGTTAAATAGTGAGTTAGTTAGATAAGGTTAAGTTAGGTTAGGTTAGGTTAGGTTTGGATATGTTAAGATAGATTTCAAATACTTGAAACGTTCCATTACCATTGCCATTCTATTTTGCGACGTGACCTTGAATATGATTATTATTATTATTATTATTATTATTATTATTATTAGCACCGCGTCTTACTACCCGTTCGGTTTATACGCACTTACGCTAATGTGTAATGGTAGGGTGATTGTGAGATGAAATGGAGGACCTACAGTTTAACGTGAGATCCGAACCACGGTGGAGGCCTGACATTCCACACATTCACAAGTTGTGATTAATACACGTCTTGTCAGAGGTGAAGGAAGGGTTTGGTAATCAGATAAATCTGTGCCGGGACCGAGGATTGAACCCCGGACCCCCAGCACAGAAGTTTCACACCTTGCATATCAGAGGTATTTTACACACTAATCAAATTAAATTAACCTGAATTAATTTAAAACTGAAGCATGGTACACATTCCCACTAAGTGGTAACATTTGGTTATATCGTAAATATTTTACCCTTCTCAGGGAGCCATTCCCCTGAGGGGTACGAAATGTCACGTGGTACCATTGGTCGCATATTCCTTACAGCTGCAGATCTCAGGCGTGCCCACAGGAGGGAGCAGGTAGGTCATGACCCCTCTAATTATTATTTTTTAGCATCGCGTCTTACTGCCTACTCAGGTTATACGTTTATGTACTAAATTAGACTAATGAATTAGGGATGAGGAATGATGTGTTTAGAAGAAGTGTAACCACATTTGAGATGAGGTAGTGTGGAAAAACTGTTTAGAAAAATTGCCCTTAGTACACCCGACTGGGGCTTGAACCCTAATCTCCTTGTCATTGGAAGAATAGTACTATACGAGAGTAGTGCCTTAGACCAGGGGTCTCCAAACTTTTTGCTATGTGGGCCACATAATATATTTTACACGTTTTTACGAGCCAAAGTAACGTTCACCTGTTCTTCAAGTAACATTATTTTTGCCCTGAATGTCTAGACATGCACAAATAGATCATAAATATAATTTGTTTCAACATGCAACTTTAGACTGGCCAGTCACGTCTGTAAAAAAATGACACTTTTCAAGGCCAGTCAGTGTTTGATAAAAGTGATTGACGTTGATTCTTCTCTGTGAGATATGAATCAATTTATATTAATTAGTCAATATCATTACTTAAAAAAATAATTAGGTAACATCTTTCGGGACTTTTATAACCCTCTGCCGGGAGACTTGGAACCCCTAAAAATCGTCAAGTCAAGCCGTTCTGTTTTGGTATAAGGAATGGCGCCTCGACGGAAAATGAGGGTTTGCAATTCCGACAACACTCTGGCTTGGTGTCATGGATAGGGAGAGTGAGTGGGGGGGGGGGGGGGGGGGGGGAAGCATGCGTGCGGACAGAAACTGAACTTGTCAAATAAACTGTGTTGTTAATAAATAATAAAGATAAACAATTAATTTGTTTTTTTGATAACACTTGAAACGGGCCGGATATAATCTTGTGGCGGGCTGGATGTGGCCTCGCGGGCCGTAGTTTGGAGACCCCTGGCTTAGATCATGCGACCACCGAAGCAGGTCTCCATAATGTTGCTTCAAGTGTTGTTTTCAATGAGGCAGTCATACATGCACAAATGTATGAAATGATTATTTGGTAGGAGAGGATTTATAATTTAAAAAACAAACGAAAAAATACTCAAGTAACTTTTATAGGTATCTAATTAAATAATAAATCCAGTTGGAATCACTCCAAATAAATTATAGAGGCACCGAAGCTTTCTAAGGGTGGACAACTTTAAATAGCCTTTACAGGCGTCTTATATTTCAAAATAATCCAGGTGATGAGGATTCCAAATAGCTTTTAAGACATCTAGTTGAAAAAAAATACAGACATAGCAACTCTAAATATCTTCAAGGCGTGTGGCGAATCTCAAACTTTTTTTTTGTAGGACCCCTTCGAATAGCACCTGGCCCTACCTACACCCAGCCCTTTGGTTTGGGGAGACCAAGTCCTTCAAACCTATCTAATTTAGAACCAAATCCCCCACCTTTATTAACACTATAAATATTCTGGTACCACTTCACGTATGTACACCCTATTAATGACAATCAAAATAAATCAGCAATTTTTGAAAGATGTTGTACAAACAATTTTCAACACCTTAAATGTAAAAGTGTCAAAATTCATTTGGATCCAGCATTCTGTGCTGCTGGTCCATTTTGATAGTGAACCCTTATTATTATTATTATTATTATTATTATTATTATTAGCACAGCGTCTTACTACCCGTTCGGGCTATACGCACTTACGCTAAATATGTAATGGTAGGATGATTATGAGATGAAATGGGGACCTACAGTTTAACGTGGGATCCGAACCACGGTGGAGGCCTGGCATTCTACACATTCACAAGTTGTGATTAATACACGTCTTGTCAGAGGTGAAGGAAGGGTTTGGTAATCAGATAAATCCATGCCGGGACCGAGGATTGAACTCCGGACCCCCAGCACAGAATTCCGACACCTTACCCATAGACCACCAGGTCACCAACTCGTAATACCGATCATATTATATTTGTATGAATTGTAGGCTATAGTGACTTGCACATTCCTTGAATATTCAGTTTTGTTTATTCTTGCATTTCGCGAAAAGTAATAATAATAATAATAATAATAATAATAATAATAATAATAATAAAAATAACGTTGTTATCGGTGCCTTGTAGTCTAGTGGTCAAACTACTGGCTAGAGATCCAGAGGTCCCGATTTCGATCCCGGCGCTTTCAAAGTTTTCTGTGAAGCAGTGAGTCTGGAACGGAGTAAACTCATCCTCGGGGACAATTGAGGGGCTACTTGGATAAATAAATAAGTACCTAGAGACTCCAGTCTAGAAAACTGAAACTAACGACTGGAGTGTCCATTGTGCTTACTAAATGACACCCTCTTTGTGCAAATGTTGGAATTATCTTCGCCAACAAACGGTGGCTGATCGATAAGTATAGCTCGCCTTTTGGTTGACGTCATGAAGTTTTATTTATTTTTTATTTTTTAGCTAAATATAAATATTGGAAATGAAAATTATGGAAATTAAGTACAGGTATGTAGAAAAAAAAGACCGTAAGGAAGGACAAGAAAGAGATGGGAAGAACAGATTTCAGAAAGTGTGCAAGTGAGAGAAGAATAATAAAAGCAATTAAGGAGGAATAATGGTGAAAGGATAGAGGAAGATGGATGCATTATACTAAACTGACTCAGACACTTGCTGGAAACAGTTCATGATGATGGTGGTGATGAAATATTTTACTCGCCGATACAAATTATATAAAAATCACGATTTCCATGGTGAGGTAAACAAATAATTATTGTACAGATGAACCACTAAAACACAATGCAGGAAAACTGGAATTCCACCAAGAAAATCGGATTTTAGTTGGAAGCTAAATTTTTTCTCCTAAATTTTGAACCCTTAAACTGTAATATGAGTGCACGTTTATCAAAATTGGTTCAACCATTTTATAGTTTTTCAATTACAGGAAATTATTTTATCGAATCATTTAAATAGATCTATATTTATCAGAAAAAAAATATTAATTTACCAAATATATAGAAAAATGTTAGTTAAGGATTTCATTTCTTATCTACTCGCTCATAATAGCAACATAGCCAGGTATTTTTAAACGACTTAGTGTCTTAACATATAAATCCTGAAATTTTATGACTACTATGTAAAGGAAATTAAACTAAACAAACCTACTGAGGTAATATTTTAGTTATTTTAAACCCATAAACTTTATCATAAGAAATTACAAAAAAAAAAAAAAATGTCCTTAACACGTACTTCCTTACAATCCTTCTGAGGCCAAATGAGATATTTTACAGTTGTCACTTTTGACCAAAAGTAACGAAGCAAATAATAATAATAATAATACTGCTCTATTTAATACATGTTAACTGCCTAGGTGGTTAGTTATCTAACGCGTTAGTTTCATGTTGAGTTAGACTGCTGAGGACGGGTAGATCGAGGTTCAAATCTCGTTCGGGTGAACATTTTTCCTTTCTTTTCTAAAATTGTTTTCCACTCTCCCTCCATGCAAATGGGGTTCACTTCCTCTACTTCAATCTTACAATTCCTAACTATTATCGTAATTATTACTTAAGCGTATAAACCGAACGGGTAGTAAGACGCGGTGGAAAATAAAAATAAATGTTGACCCCCCCCCCCCCGATTCAGTGACAGAACGATCTAATTCCACGCAAATGCGGTTAAACCACCTCTAAAATTCTTCCTTCCTCATCCTTACCCTATAAGAGTAATTCTCAATTATGTATATAGATTGAATCGGTAATAAAACGCGGCGATAAAAAAACAGACTAACCTTAAACTTGGAACAGTTTGGGGATCGAACCGAAGCGTATCGTGACCGGATGCGTGTTATGTTAATCAGGTTGAATTCGAACCGGGATAACTAAACAGGAAACCAAGCTGTGTGATTACTCGTTCACGATTAACCGCCTAACCGATCGTTCATCGAAATTGAGTATTCTTAATAATATATATTTTATATAAATAAAGTTATAACTGGGAAACATTTATGCTGAATGCCATGACGAATCAAACATAACATCCTATCGAAACGAATCTTGACTGAAATCACCGTTATTAGGGAACTAGTCAGAATAAAGACTTCGCAGCGTTCGGCCCAAAATTGACCTTGAAGATAATGTACAATTTGAACCATCTAATCGTAAAGGATATATATATATAATTACTTCTAATTTGAAGGTATCCAACGCCTTGGATTTTTGGGTAGGGCTACTCGTCTGAAGGTTCCAGTTTATGTCCCCGGGGAGGAGTGAAAACCAGTGGCGTTCCTTGGAAGTGTTTCTAGGGTAATGTCAGGAACACGATCTACTTAACTTCACTTAACGTAAAAAAAATAGTGTGTGATCGGATTTACGTTACGTAATGTAACAATTCGAGTAAAACACAAGACAATGATTTGAACTGTCTGAAAACAATTTGTTCACTAAAATGAAACCCAAGCATTTAAGATTGATTATGCTACAAGTAATTTAAATATAAACTTTACTGGATATGCAAAGTAAAGTGTAACAAGACGCTACAACGTTTTGGAGTTCACGAGACGCTGAAAATAAACTGTACTGAAGAATTCGTCTGTTTTATAGAAACCAATAAATTAATTACTAAGTAGCCCCCGCCTAAGTTGCGTAGTTAGCTAACGCGCTAGTTTCGTGTTGAGCTAGACTGCCGAGGACGTGATGATCGAGGTTAGAATCTCGATCGGGTGAACTGGGGGTGGTTTTTCCTAAAAGATTTTTCTCTCTCCCTCCACGCAAATGCGTGTTTCCTTCCTTTAAATTCAACTTCCAATTCCTAAACATTAGCGTAATTAGTACTTAAGCGTATAACCCAAACGGGTAGTAAGCACGCGGTGATAAATAATACTAAGTAGCCCTGTTGACGTCCCTCGCAGCATGATTGGTTGGATGGAACACGTGGTATCCTTTCCTTAACGTAAATGTTCTCCCCTGGACCATTCTTAAGTTAAGTGAACGTTAAGTTAACTGCAACGTTATCGTTTTCATTTAAAAATACGAGGATAACCTTTACGTTACGTTACTTGAAAGTTAAGTGAACCTTAAGTTGACCGTGATCACGGCATAGTCAGAGTTAGTTTAAGCCGTACCTGTGAATTGTTATCATGCCTGATTTTATTAAGTGTTCTGTCTTACGGTAGGTTCATTCCTTTTTGTCAGTGAACTTTAGATCCCAGAATGTTCTTCTTTACTTCAAGTCATCCAATATTAGAATCCTCCTCCTTCTAAGCTCCTCTTTCCCTCAACCCTTTATTCAATGACGTCATGCAGAAAAAGAAGACAGTTCCTCCTAAGGATGTGTCCGATCTTATTTGCTTTGTACCGATGAATCACATCCAAAATGGTTCTCTTCTCCTCCGCTCTTCTTAAGACTTCATTTGTCACCCTGTCTGCCCACCTGATCTTCTCAAGTCTTCTCCATCCAGCACCACATTTCAAGGCTCTCCTGACACAAACAGAGACACATTCCTTTGTGACGAACATAAACTCGACTGACTTTACAACTTCTGGATTAATTTATTCTAGATTTGTTTGGATGTTTCCCACAGTCAACTCTTACACTCACACACTAAGGGGAATGTATTTTTGTTAGTTTTTTTCTATACAAAAGTACGGGAAAGGTTTTGCCCACACAACTCCCACACACATATGTATGAGGTATCGAAAGAAAACTATCGATACATTACCTTTTTTTTAAAAAAAATTTATTTGAAACTCACCTCGGTGGTGTAGTTGGCTAACGAGCTGGTCATGTTAAGCTCGACTGCTGAGGACGAGGAGATCGAGGTTCGAATCTCGGTCGGGTGAACTGAGAGTAGTTTTTCCTAAATGGTTTTCCACTCTTCCTCCACGCAACTGCGGGTTCACTTCCTCTAATTCAACCTTCCCAATTCCTAATCTATTAGCGTAATTAGTACTTAAAGCGTATAACCCGAACGGGTAGTAAGAACGCGGTGCTAAGTAATAAATAATAAAATTAAAATTTATTTGAAATACTTAACATACACCTTTTGGACTGATTAATTATATTATCACACGAGAATTTCTATGATCGAGAGTGAAAGGGCCTACCAATATCGACCCGGAAAGGTATTTCCACACACATTCCAGGGTTATTTTACTTGTCACAATTGATACGGGCCACATGCTCTACTTCCCCTACGATCAATAGTTTTTTAATCGATTAGTTCAAACCCATTTTATTTTCAATATCAATTAAGACAAATATACCCTAATATATTTTTTGTTTAGTCTAACTTACATTATCTAACTTGTTATGTAATTGGACTGCTTTAATATTTTATATAAAAAAAATCTATGGGGCTCTCATTAGCAGGGGCCCCCGAATTGCCTAGAACCGGCCCTGCAGTTCTCCTCCCTCCCCCTCCCCAACCAACATAGTCGCGGGAAGTGGGGGTCCGTAGCTCCGCCACTGTCTAGAAAGGTCTGTTGTGAGCCCACTTACAACTACTCCGCAATCTTATTACGTATGTTTTCTTGTAAACCCGCAAAAACCACAGAAGATGGAAATTTTAACTTCTCAGTTAAGCGTATAAGCCGAAAGGGTAGTAAGCCATGGTGCAAAAACAAAAAAAAACTTGTCAGTTCGATCAACCTGGGGTATTCCCCAAGTATCCAAACGCAACTCGTCAAACAGGCTTGTTGGTTTCTCCATACGTCTTGAAGTGGGAGGAGCGTTGCCAACTGTACGATCTAGATACAAACGCTGCACGAGTTCTGGAAAATTCCAAGTTCAGTTCGAGTTTTTTTTTTTTTAGTAGATGTTTGAAATCAACTCGAATTTCTGTTTTAAAAATCTCAAAACATTCAAGTACCTTTTTTTTAAAAAAAAATTAAAAATTCAATTTCATTTGTTTGTATTTTAAAATATTATTTAACCTCTTAAGTGGCCAAATAGTCTAAGGCATAATTCTTGCAATAAAATTTACTGCGGATGACAGGGAGATCGGTGATTTAATCCCAAATGTACTGAGGGTGGTTTTTCCTCAATGGTCTTCCTCTCTCCCTCCCTAGAAAATGCGGGCGGACTTCCTCTAAATTAAACCTTACTCATTCTCAACACATTGCGTGATTATTACATCTTCGTCCAACCCAAGGTCGTAGTCAGCCAATAATTTCAAGGGGGAGGGGGTTGGGGGTTGGTGGGTACATCCCTCAATTGCCAAAGAATAGAAAAAATTCTAGATATTAAACACCTCTAGAAGCTATCTGAAGTGTTTTTTTTACGGTAAAACAGCCTCTTAATTTGTACTTGTGCCTTAATTTTGATATTGTTTGAACCATAAATAAAGCCAAATATATTTTTTTGTTCATTAAATTTCAGGGGGTGTTTGAACTCAAACAGGTAGTAAGACGCGGTGATAAAAAAAAAATAGACTGGTAAATTGGCAAACCTGACTGGAAGTGAGAAGCAGACACATAGATGATGGCCGTGACTCGGCAGCCCCGATCTGTGACGTCAGTCGTAGTAAAAAAAAAAAAGCTCCAAGCGACCTCTGCTATAATTAAGCTGACCGCAAAAATTTCCCGCGCAACATTACTTACGTATATAGTAATATAATATTTTATGGCTTTTTCCACTGTTTGAAAGTTAGTTATTATTATTATTATTATTATTATTAGCACCACGTCTTACTACCCGTTCGGGTTATACGCACTTACGCTAATGTGTAATGGTAGGGTGATTGTGAGATGAAATGAAGGACCTACAGTTTAACGTGGAATCCGAACCACGGTGGAGACCTGGCATTCCTCACATTCACAAGATGTCTTGTCAGAGGTGAAGGAAGGGTTTGGTAATCAGATAAATCTTTGCCGGGACCGAGGATGGAACCCCGGCCGCCAGCATAGAAGTCTGACACCTTACCCTAGACCACCAGCTCACCAAAAGTTAGTTAAGTTACAATGACGTTCGATTCAATACCAACTAATTGAGGCTTAATTTAAGTAAATTGAGATACCTATATTCCTCCCCGGGAATATAACCGAGTACAAATTAAGGGTGATCACTCGTCTCCTAAATAATACCTTTGTTCCGGCAAGGGCGGAAGAGGGGTTATTGTCGGGGTTGGTGAAGAAGAGAGAGAGGGGGGGGGGGGGGTAAGTGTCGATTGGTTTTCAGGCTGCTTCAAGTATAAATACTTTAATAATAGTTTTAATAAAAAATAAAATTGCCAGTTTACATAAATTTTAATTATTTATAATAAAAAAAACGGGAACTTGTAACAAAAGAAACAAACATAATAATACCGTTTTGATTCGCAAATTTGTAGTTTTTGTTCTAAAATTAGAACATAAACAAAATCGCAATAAAAGTAATAAATATGTACAGTACATATGCCTAATATCTTAGTATCAATAAAAAAAAATTTGGTTATAATACAAATCTTACTAATCTAATTACAGTAAAACGTCAGTAGTCCAAAATTACGGATAATCCGAAAACACTTTTCGAAATACATGCGGGAAAAAATAAGTTATATAAAATATATTTTATTGGTTAACAAGCTCAAAGTTAAAATAGAACTGTAAGAAACAGTAATATCTGATAATAAATGGTTTACATTTACATCATGTTGTAGTCAACATAATGTGTTTTCCAGCGACTAAAAATAATTACAGTACATATTAACGTTATATATATATATATATATATATATATATATATATATATATTATATATATATATATATATATATATATATCAGTAAAATACATGAAAATTTGATTAAACTCAGTCAACTGTAAATTTAAAATTCGTGAAAATAATGTATCCCTGTATTGTCCCGGTTAATCCGAATTTTCGCTAGTCCTAACAAGCTTCTGTCCCAATTGGTTCGTATTAACAAGGTTTTAGTGTACTGCAAAGTGTTATTTTTAAACAACAAATTCGAATTTGCAAAGTACCACTGTTTGCAAACCGGCTAGCAACCCTGTTCACTTCTACCGGAACATCTCCGGATGAAGTAATGAAAGACCCGAAAGCCGTATTGGTTACAATGTATTTGATTATTTCCAAATCACGAGTTGTGATTGGGGGGGGGGGGGGGGCAACGATAGTACCAAACACACACACCAGTTCTAGATTCACATTATTTTTTAGTGTATTCCACTAGGGTTTGTCGAATTGACATTCCTAGAGTTAAATTCTCCTTGTATTGAAGTTGATAATTTTCCTTAGTGATCAAATCAGACGGGGTGAAAATTAGTACTGTATTAATTAATTTTATATCCAATAGTACATAATATTCATTAAGAATAACCATTGTTCACATGGTTTAAGACGTTAGTCTCACAATATATGTCAAAATTTAAACAATACGCCTTGAATACTCAATCGATTTGTTTATAATTTTGAATTCGACTCATTTGAGATAAACTAATATACAAAAAACCTTTCCTGGTGACGCCAAATTGAAACGGATAGAAAAATATACTAAACCAAATACATACATCGTTTGGCTTACGTTCAAAGGGGTTAGGGAAAATTGCGCCCGGAAAAACCGCACCTTCCCAGGAAAAAGGTGAAAACTGCGCCCTCCCATCAATCATTACATCATTAGGTGTGAAAAGTGCACCCCACACACTGTTTTACACACTTACAAAACAAGTACACCCAAGGACCTGACAAAGTGTTTGTAGAATCTAGCCTGGATTCAAAAGATGGAGTTAAAGGTCGTCAATAATTAGTTTGGTAACTTTAATGTATACGTTCACATCAAATGCTTACAGATACACACTAATCTTTATTTCAGTGAAAAACCTAACCTAACCTAACCTAACCTAAACAACAGGCAGAGAGACAGGTGCGATGAATCGATGTACTCTGACCTCCTCAAGACCTCACGATGTTCGATGAGTCCATTTGAAATACCCCCCCCTCCCCTCCTAAACAAAAGGATGCGATGGACCGATCTACGCCGGTGAAAATGGTGAGGTCGTGAGTAAAATGAGAAAAGTGCACCCACACGATCTTGTTAACATTATTTAGGTGAGACAGACAAGGTCATGTGGGCGCCCTTTTCCCACCTATTAGTGTGATGATTCACGGGAGGGCGCAGTTTTATCTTTTTTTCTGGGAAGGGGCAGTTTTCCCGACACCGTTCAAAGAATGTCTCCACTAAATTTTGTTAAAATTGGTGAACGCATTTGACAGCTATCGTGGAGCAAACATCCTGAGAGATAGATGATGTTATGTCAAATGGTCATATGACCTCCCTACACTCGGTTAAATTATATATTGTATAACTCCATTGCACCTATTGGTTTCCTATTTCCCTTCATCGTGTCCTATAACTTTTATTATTTTAAAGGTGACCTGGTGGTCTAGGCGTAAGGTGTCAGACTTCTGTGCTGGCAGCCGGGGTTCAATCCTCGGTCCCGGCACAAATTTATCTGATTACCAAACCCTTCCTTCACCTCTGTCAAGAATTCTTGTGAATGTGGGGAATGCCAGGTCTCCACCGTGGTTCGGATTCCACGTTAAACTGTAGGTCCTCCATTTCATCTCACAATCACCCTACCATTACACATTAGCGCAAGTGCGTATAACCCGAACGGGTAGTAAGACGCGGTGCTAATAATAATAATAATATTATTATTTTAGCGTATATTTAATAGTTCAAATTTGTTAACTTTGTCCAATAACGTAAATATAAAAAACACAACTTTGGGATTTATCATATAAAATTTAAATGGAAAATACTTTCTCCGGTTACAACCAGTGATTTAAGATTTTGTTGTCACCTGAAAATAATAAGATCAAAAGGGTCGCTTTAAGACCTACCTTCCTACCTTCCTCATCCTTGTCCGGTTAATATAGTATATTTTTATTTAACGTAACTTTTTTTGAACCAACTGATTATATCAGTACACGAGAATTTCTATGAGCGAGAATGAAAGGACCCACCAATTTTGCCGGGAAAGGTATTTTCACATACCTTCCATGATTATTTTAATACCAATAACAACATATGAATGTGTGGAATGCCAGGCCTCCACCGTGGTTCGGATTCCACGTTAAACTGAAGGTCCTCCATTTCATCTCACAATCACCCTACCATTACACATTAGCGTGAGTGCGTATAACCCGAACGGGTAGTAAGACGCGGTGCTAATAATAATACATGCTACAATCGCCATGGGACCGACGACTTTACTTCCTCTCCTAGAGAGTTGTTGATATAGATTTATATCACTCAAGAAAAACCCGTCGAGC
This sequence comes from Timema cristinae, assembly GCA_039000515.1. Taxonomy (NCBI): domain Eukaryota; kingdom Metazoa; phylum Arthropoda; class Insecta; order Phasmatodea; family Timematidae; genus Timema; species Timema cristinae. The sequence continues at coordinate 63,369,213 of JBCFYV010000003.1, read as the reverse complement.
CCCGTTGGATTTGAACCCACGATCATCGGATCCTGAGGTGAGCGCTTTACCTCAAGGCCACCGAGCTAGACATTAGTCCTGTAAGTATGCGGATATTCGGGTAGTAAAACTCAGAGAGCGAAACAAAGAAACTAGTAATTAATACTATGTCATCAACTATTCAAAACTGTGTAAACAAATCCCTAGTGACGCAAGCAACCACGCTGGAAACTATTTGACGCGTCTTCGAGTGAAAAAGAAGTGTCCACATGCCTTTCCCTATATGAGCGGTACGTCACATCCGTTTGTCTTCTTTAAGTTTATTATTATAATTAGCACCGCGTCTTACTACCCGTTTGGGTTATACGCTTTAAGTATTAATTACGCTAATTGATTAGGAATTGAGAAGGTTGAATATAGAGGAAGTGAACCCGAATTTGCGTGGAGGGAGAGTGGAAAACCATTTAGAAAAAACCACCTCCAGTTCACCCGACCAAGATTCGAACCTCGATCTCCCCGTCCTCGGTGGTCGAGCTCAACACGACTAGCGCGTTAGCTAACTACGCCACCGAGACGGGTATCTTTTCTTTAAGGATTGCGGTTATATATATATAATTTCTTTGCTCGTTGGGGGCTACGCCCCCAAACCACTAGTGGATGTGAACTAATGTAATTCCAGAGCCATTTTTTTTATAGGTCTTACCGTTTAACCACAAGAGACCTCGAAAGAAAGGTCCGCATTGACTTTAAAGTTGCCCCGCCATTTAGAATTTTTTTTTCGAGGGGCTAAAAATTGTTTGTTTTTTTAACTTTTTGGAATTTTCCCGTCGGCTACAGGCTAGAAGCTAAAAGTTTGCCAAATTTCAAATTTTTAGCTCGTCTGGAAGTGGATAAACATTAATGTCAGTGAGGGAGTGAGTAAGCCATAAGGCTTTATAGTAGTATAGTAATAGTAATATATATATATATATATATATATATATACTAGCTGACCCGGCAAACGTTGTTTTGCCATATAAATAATTTTAAAGTAATTTCTAGTGTAGACAAAAAATAGCTTACTTATTGTAAGTGTGTAAGAATGTGGTATATGCGTGAAATAGGCATGGAGCGCTGTGAACAATGAGGGAATATAAAAATAACAAAAGGCAAACATTATTTTTAAGTTATTATAATTTATTCCTTAAAATTATATATCATTAATTAATCAATTACGACAGTAACACTAACAAACAATATCAATCTCTTAATGCTATAGCGTGAACAATATTTTTTGTTAGTCCATCTTTAGCTAACACAAACAAACTGGATGGTTTACCCACTCGAGAGCATGCCACGTATAATTAAATTTTATTTTATTAAATTACTAAAATGGCTATTAAAAAATAGGGGTTGGTGATAAAAGGGTAAAAATTTAGGGTTGTATGTATTTTTTAATGCGACATAATAAAAAAATAAAGAAATTAAAAAAATGTCTAAAAATTAAAGAAAAATGTTAAGGGTGGACAACCCTTATCACTAAGGGGTATGAAAAATAGATGTTGGCCGATTCTCAGACCTACTCAATATGCTCACAAAATTTCATGAGAATCGGTCAAGCCGTTTCGGAGGAGTACGGGAACGAACATTGTGACACGAGAATTTTATATATAAGATATATATATATATATATATATATATATATATATAATATATAGTATAGAGGAAACTAGAAATATTATATTATGGCAAGATAAATAAAAACTATAAGCTATAAAAAATCTTTGGGATAGTTTTTATTATTTAAATGGAGCATTTATTTGATATTTAAGGGAGAAAAGGAGTTATTAAACACTGGATGTTCCACCTTTATCAATAAAACAGCACAATATGATACATAATAATAAAATAATAAACAAAACATCCACTTCAGTGGCCGAATGGTTTAAGGTGCCACTCTCATTATAGGCTGACCCGGCTGATGACTGGAATTACGAATCCTGGTCAGGTCTACTTTGTTCAGTGGTTAAAGCATTCGGATACTAAGCCAAAGGTCCCGGGTTCGATTACCGTGTCCAAGTGTCATTTTTAAATTTAAAGAATATAATATTAATATGCGGCTATAAACGTAACCAACAAATATAATAGTTTGACTATTTTTAATTCATCATTATAATTATATTATTTATACATATTTACTTTCTTTCAACACTTTGGAGGAAAAGAATTGTGATCATAAAACAAAAATCAAACTCGAGATTTTGATAAATGACGACGTTTAATAGCCCCCTGAAAATGAAAAAGGGATTTTCGCGATGCAATCTTTCTGTTTATTCGTCTGTCTGTAAATCAGGCTAGAGCCAAAACTATTTTACTGATCGGGCTCAAATTTGGTATCTGATATTTTCATAAGTTCACCCCCACCCCCCGAGGTGTTTTTGAAATTAGCTATCTAACCCTACAGTAGACTTAAGGGTAATTTAAAAAAAGGCAAAAAGAGAAAAAAATCGATTTTCTCAAAATTCACTCTTATACGATTTTGATTAAATTTAATATCTTGACACTGTTTATCATTATAAACTAAATATATACACACATGTGTAAATTTATTCCCATATAACTTTTATAATTCGAATATTAAAAAAAATAATCTAAATATCCTAAATTTAAACTAACCATTCTTATGAGTAATAATTATCCAAGCAACTGGTACATAATAAATCAATAACCTCAAAATATGATAGCCTACATGTAAACACCCGCCTCGGTGGCGTAGTTGAATAACGCGCTTGTCGTGTTGAGCTTGACTGCTGAGGACGGGGAGATCGAGGTTCGAATCTCGGTCGGGTGAACTGGGGGTGGTTTTTCCTAAATGGTTTTCCACTCTCCCTCCATGCAAATGCGGGTTCACTTCCTCTAATTCGACCTTCCTAATTCCTAATCCATTAGCGTAATTAGTACTTAAAGCGTATAACCCGAACGGGTAGTAAGACGAGGTGATGATAATATTATTATTTTTATTATTATTATTACATGTAAACATACACATTTTATACATGCTATATAAAACAAACACACAGTATAATAACGGAGAATTTTTTTTTTTAAAAAAACATACGAAAATTGCAGATTTAAATCAGTCAGTCTGGTCGTTTCTTAATTTCATTTTCCACACAGAAATGATGAAAGCCGAGCTAACACATTTCCGATTCTAGGAAACCAGCTCGCCACTGGTGTAGAATTCCCAGCTTTCTCTTTATTATGAGTCAATAAATATAACTTTATATGATATTCTCGGCATATGGCGTGATTTAATATAGTTAAGCTAGGTTTGAAATGAGTACAAACTAGAAAAAAACAAACATTGGAGAGGCTTCAAATTATAAGAATATTTCCTTCTAAAATTCAAATCAATGGTTATTTTTTAGCATTGATTTAAATAGTAATTTAATGGGTGAATCATGGTGGGTTCGAATTGATCAATTTTTCGAATTGACCAATGTCGAAATAACCAGACCTTACTATATATATAACCTGCTTTGATGTATGCATGGTCTAAGGTGCTACTCTTGCAGTAGACTAGACTGCCGATGATGGGGAGATCGGGGTTCGATTCTCGATCGGATGTAGTGATGGTTTTCCATTCTCCCTCCACGCAAATATGGGTAAACTTCCTCTAAATTCAACCTTCCTTATCCCAAACCTATTATTAGCATAATTAGTATATAATTATGCCTAGGCCTAAAATACATGAACAGGTAGAAAAATGCAATACTAAAAAACCCCTGCATTTATTGAACGTATATTGTTCAAGGTCACAGTTTGTCTGTGTCCAAGGTCTATGATATGCGGGTTTACACTTTAGTTCCAGTGATCAGACATTGAAGCCCAAAAGCGCTAGTATCTCTGCGTATTATTACGCGCGCAATGTATATATATCACGCAATGTATATATATAACCGCGTCTGACTACCTGTTCAGGTTATACTCATTCATGATAATTCCTCTAATAAAGTAGGGATGAGGTAGGAAGCGTGTTAGAGGTAATCTACCAGCATTTGCGTGGAAGGAGAGTGGGAAACCATTTCGTAAGAAAACACTCTTAGTAGATCCAACTGAGATTCAAACACCGATCTCCCGTCATCAGCAGGCCAGTATACTGTGAGCGTAACGCCTTAGACCGCACGGCCACTGAAGCGAGTTATAGGTATTGATAATATATATCTAAAGTGACAGCTCCGTATAACATGACTTGACTTATGATTTAATGAAAGTAAATCTAGTAACATTTATTGCTGTCAAAAAAAGGCCCTTTCTATGAACATAGGATTTTGTATATTTAACTACTTACTGTCAAATACTGTCCTTCATACAGCTAGAAATGTTACTGGATATTCTTTCACGTATTCATACGTCGTCACAGGATCCGCTACCGTCACTTTTGATAGATGTTATCAACATCTATAAAATAACAGTAATAATATAGTAAAATGTGATCAATTTTTATCTTCTAAAAGTTTCTTCCTATCAGAATCTTTCTATATTTATTATATCTTCTAAAAGATTCTTTATGTGATGATCTGATTATACAGAGACATAAATAAGAGCGGTGATAACAGCTGAATGAATCCCTCTCGTGTTGAATCAGTTTCGAATCTTTGACACCACGTGATTCGTCCTAAAACTTGAATCCCCCCCCTTCACCCCGCTCAAATAACTTCAAGGTCGTTCCTCATATTATCCATCAACCGCGGACGTAATGGGGACACGCTTGACCACATGACATTTCTCTCAACTTCTTCTTGCGACAGACATTCGCAGATGAGATGATGACGAGATCAACATCTTTTGAAAGTCAAGAAGGAGAATTTATCCCCAGACCTAACTCAAACAAAGGCACCAAAATGACCGCTGGATGGGATTGCCTTAACATGGTTGGGTACCAAGGGTGTAGAAGGGGGTTGGTAGGGGTGGGGGCTGGATACCCCCTCCCTCGGGTTGGGGTCTATATGTAAGTTTAAAATATCTATTCGCTAAAGGTATAATACAATTTTCTAGCAGACCCCCATTCACCCTAAAGGAAAAAATAGCTTTCTACGCGCTTTGTAGGTTGAGTATAGTTTTAATCTGAAAAATAGAAAGATTACTATATATACTTTCACGTAGTCATACGTCAAGTCTTGTTATCAACAATTAATCTCGTGTTGAGCCCGACTGCCGAGGACGGGGAGATCGAGGTTCGAATCTCGGTCGGGTGAACTGGGGGTGGTTTTTCCTAAATGGTTTTCCACTCTCCCTCCACGCAAATGCGGGTTCACTTCCTTAAATTCAACCTTCTCAATTCCTAATCCATTAGTGTAATTAGTACTTTAAGCGTATAACCCGAACGGGTAGTAAGACGCGGTGCTAAATAATAATAATAATAATAATAACAATTAATCAATTCTTATAAAATAATACTTATATGCTAACAATTTGGCAGCAAAAATGGTATTTTCTAAAAGTTTCCATATATATGTACAGTAAGATTGTGGTAATGTGGTCAATATTGATCATATTTTAATACATGTCAGTGTTACTTTATCCTATCTGTCAAAAGCGACAGCTGTATATATAACATGAGTTGACGTTTGAGAATGGGAGATGAAATCCAGTAAATTTTCTATATGACAACTCTTCTTATAAAAAAAATTGAACTGTAGCTTTCTGCTTTTTATGACATCTGAAAATGTACTAAAACAACAGTTTAGTATTAACCCGCTTGGAAAATATGTGTTGTCACACTTATAGATAATAGTTTCAATTTTAATTTCATTTATTATAGTGCTGGCCAACAGTCTTATGACCTATAACAGGCCAATACTGAAAAGTACAAAAAACAAAATAGAAAATATAATAATGCGTGCCTAGGCTACATCACTCGTAGCACTGTTTGTGGAAATATTAGCCAGTATTCATGGATAGTTTTCCAGTGGACATCCAGATAATAATACATCCTTTCCATGAAGCCTCTTTTCATGTTCCGATTAGATTAGATGGTGATAGTGAGTGTAGAACCAGTGAAAACACTTAAACCTAACCAACCAAACATTCTTGGCTGGTGGGGGAGTTCTCCTTAATGGAAAAACACTGAAATTACCTACCGGGAATCGAACCCGGGACCCTTAAGCTCGTAGCCAGTTGAGCTGACCACTACACCATGGGGCAGGCTACACATATTATAGATAGTGGCATATATATGTATATTTTTTAAACATAGATTCTTACTACCTGTTCAAGTTATAAGCATATATGAAAATTGCTCTAATGGGGTGGGGATGAGAAATTAAGTATTTTAGAGGTAATATAACTGTATTTGCGTGGAAGGAGAGTGGGAAAATCCTTCAGGTAAAATCAAAGTTGATTTCAAATCATTTTACAACAATAGAGTGTGTGATGGACGTGTGGATATCGTCAACTAACAATGCGGTGGCTATGGTATCTGATGGCTCATTGTTACACCGGATATAATTGCTGAGGAAATGCATGGTTACAATTAGAGAAACAGCGTTGTAATTCTCTCGTTTTCGTGTGGTCAATCTCCCGTCAAATATTAGACAAGTTTGGCAACACTGGTTAGTCGAGGCTGCCAATAGTTCCTTTTTATCCCAGCATTCCAACTTCAGACATAACTGAGAGAGAGAGCGCAAAGATAAATCTTTTCTCAATATACACTTATGTACTAATTACGCTAATGGTTTGAGAAATCAGTAAGGTTATATTTAAAAGAAGTGTGCCCACATTTGTGCGGAGAGACTGTAAAGCCATTTTGAAAAAAAAACACCCTCAGTACTCCCGAACAAAATTCGGGCCTCGATCTCCCCGTCATGAACAGTCTTGTCTAATGTGAAAGTAAAGCCTTAGACCGTGCGGCCACCGAAGCAGGTCGAGACCTGCAGTTCCCTCAGAAATGATATTGAGTGTAGTTGACGATATACACACGTCCATCACAGACTCTGCTTTAAACTATGAGTGAAGAACTAACTACCCTGGGCACGGGACGACTATTGGGTCATCAGTTGTGGAGAGAATTGACGCACTAAGCCAAGTGTCATGGGTTCGATTCCCGTGTCCAGGTGTCATTTTTGTTTTATGAATGTAGTATACTAGCAAACGTATCCAGCGTGAATTGTGTGGTTACCCCGGGCAATGCTTTTCTTTGCTTCAAGCAGACAGAAAAAAAAAATTTCCTTTGGGTTTTTTTCTGCACCGGTTTTTATTATATTAAAAAAAACTAATACAATGTTTTTAAATTCCAGCTTCAAGGTCCACATGTTTGTGTACAAGAGCTACTGATTTTTAACATTTCAGCCCTATGTGTAAGATAGATATCACGCAATCCTCATGACAGACAGACAGACAGACAAATAAACTCATTTAAAAAATATAACTACCCGCCTCGGTGGCGTAGTTAGCTAACGTACTAGCCGTGTTGAACTAGACTGCCGAGGACGGGAAGATCGAGGTTCGAATCTCAGTCGGGTGAACTGGGGGTGGTTTTTCCTAAATGGTTTGCCACTCTCCCTCCATGCAAATGCGGGTTCACTTCCTCTAATTCAACCTTCCCAATTCCTAATCCATTAGCGTAATTAGTACTTAAAGCGTGAACCCGAGCGGGTAGTAAGACGCGGTGCTAAATAATAATAATAATAATAATAATAATAATAATAATAATAATAATAAATATAATTAGGTGTAGGTGACCTGGTGGTCTAGGGGTAAGGTGTCAGACTTCTATGCTGACGACCGGGGTTCAATCCTCGGTCCCGGCACGGATTTATCTGATTACCAAACCCTTCCTTCACCTCTGACAAGACATCTTGTGAATGTGGGGAATGCCAGGCCTCCACCGTGGTTCGAATTCCACGTTAAACTGTAGGTCCTTCATTTCATCTCACAATCACCCTACCATTACACATTAGTGTAAGTGCGTATAACCCGAACGGGTAGTAAGACGCGGTGCTAATAATAATTAAGTGTATAACCCTATCGGGTAGTGAGACGCGGTACTAAAAAAAATAAAGAAAAGAAAAAACTGTCTCAAAATATTCCAAACATGGCCGGTGTGTGGTTAGTTGTCTATGATCAAGACTGTACGTTATTATTTAATATGGTTACAACACCGCCGCCAGTATTTCTGCCAGTAGGCAATGTTTCCCCATTTCAACACGTCACGTCATGTGTTGATGCTAGGCAGGCAGTATTCCTCTGCAAAACACGACGGGCAAGTTTCATTTTGATTGTTGTTATTGTTGTTTTAATTGCTCGGGAGTTAATTACTATTAGCTAGCCACCGACAAGGAAGGCTACCCGGCACGGTGATCACTTGGCCTAAGGCGTAAGACTCGCGATAGATTGGTTAGTCTGTGACGGGGGAGTATATTGCTTGGATCTCAGAAGGGTGCACCTTAGTTTATTTTTCTCTCCTAAAATATGATTTCTTATCTCTGTGGTTTTATCATCCCCTCATCAAGATGATGCGGGTGCATTTGACCCTAAATAGGCCTTCCTTCTCCTCCCTCCCCATTAGATTAATCCGTTAGTAAGCATGGTGTTTTAAGTGATAACTAAAAAAAAAAGTTTGTTTACAACTAACTACATCCTCATGTCTTTCCCACCGTAATCTACGAGACGATTATATTAACAATGTTTTGTGTTGAGTACAGGGTAAATATCTCAACATTATGTAACCTCCTTCACTCGCCAATAGCCTCATCCCTTTTTGAACCAAATATCTTTCTAAGCACCTTGTTTTCGAACACCCTAACTTTTGGTCGACATATAAGGTATGACACCACGTTTCACACCCATAGAGGACAACCGGTAAGATTGTCTTGTATGTTCCGAGTTTTACATTCCTGGAAAGCGGGCGAGATGTTAACAACTTACTGACCGAGTAATAGCATGCATTTCCCGACTATTATTTTTCCTAATCTCCAAACTAATCTCGTTAATTCTAGTTATAATTAATTGTCCCTAAATATTTGAACTCATTAACCCTGTCAAATGAAATGTTGCTCGAAGTAATCTGTCAAGTATCGTCCCCAATCTGGTTTCTCTGTGTGATCATATACTTATAGTCTTTTCAGAGTTCCCTTCCAAACCTATTTCCTTACTAGCCTCTAGTAAGAGTTATGCATCTCTTGCTTCATCTTCCTTACGAATGGATGTTGCCGCAGCGTCGTTGGTAGAGTTTTAACGACATTGATAGAGCTGTAGCGATATTGATAGAGTTGTAGCGAAAGTGCTAAAGTGGTAGCGATATTTATAGAGTCGTAGCGACATTGTTAGAGTTGTAGCGATATTGCTAGAGTTGTAGTGAAAGGGCTAAAGTGGTAGCGATATTTCTAGAGTCGTAACGACATTGTTAGAGTTGTAGTGAAAGGGCTAAAGTGGTAGCGATATTTATAGAGTCGTAACGACATTGTTAGAGTTGTAGTGAAAGGGCTAAGGTGGTAGCGATATTTCTAGAGTCGTAACGACATTGTTAGAGTTGTAGTGAAAGGGCTAAAGTTGGTAGCGATATTTCTAGAGTCGTAACGACATTGTTAGAGTTGTAGTGAAAGGCTAAGGTGGTAGCGATATTTCTAGAGTCGTAACGACATTGTTAGAGTTGTAGTGAAAGGGCTAAAGTGGTAGCGATATTTCTAGAGTCGTAACGACATTGTTAGAGTTGTAGTGAAAGGGCTAAAGTGGTAGCGATATTTCTAGAGTCGTAACGACATTGTTAGAGTTGTAGTGAAAGGGCTAAAGTGGTAGCGATATTTTAGAGTCGTAACGACATTGTTAGAGTTGTAGTGAAAGGGATAAAGTGGTAGCGATATTTCTAGAGTCGTAACGACATTGTTAGAGTTGTAGTGAAAGGGCTAAAGTGGTAGCGATATTTCTAGTGTCATAGTGACATTGCTAGAGCTGGAGTGATATTGCTAGAGTTGTGGCGATATTACTAGAGCTGTAGTGACATTGCTAAAGCTGTATCGAAAGTTCTAGAGTTGGAGCGATATTACTATAGCTGTAGCGACATTGCTAGTGTCTTAGCGACATTGCTGGTGATGTAAAATATATCTAATCTAATCTAATTTTAGCCATTAATACCAAGCATTCTTTTCGAAATACTCTGTTCCAGATGAACCGTAAAATTAATTCAATATTTTCATTTCATCTCAGAGTGCACATTCTCACTGCGTTCATGAAAAAATAAAAAGTTAAGATTAGGTTTGGTAAGAAGTCCAGGACTTAATGTAAAAAGTAATCACTTCACGTTTTAAGTGTATAGAATATATATACACACAATAAATCCAACGTAAGGAGGTAACTGACCGCTATAAAATGATTTTTATTACAAAATATGTTGAATTTCACTAATGTTAACCTGTGAGAAAATAGTAATAATTTTCTTGTTGATACTATATTATCAATCAAAAGTGTTTTCAAACGCTTCTAATGATAGTTTTCTAAGGATTACTGTATAATTTTTTTTATAACTAATTGAAAGAACAAAAATTATTAATTAACCTTCTATGCCTTTTGTTTCGCGGTTGTGGCGAAAAGATATATTATAGTTCATGAAATAATATATTAAAAATATTATATTCTCACTTGTATCTGTTTATAACTGGGACCAAAATAAATAAATGTATTTTATAACTTAGATAAAGAGCCATACAAAATATCAGTTTCAAAATAAAACAGTTTTATTTGGTAAAGAGCGCATGGACACAGCCAAATACGGTTTATTTGACGTCATCAACCACGTTCATTTCGTCCGGCTCACCATCTTAATTTATGAAGTGAACTCAACCTTTTAGAAGGGTCGTTAAACACTTTTAATTTAACCACAGAAACCGGTTACACGAAAAAAAACCCCATTCAAACAGTTATTTTCATAGGTACGTATTTTAATAGTTTAAAAACGATTGAAAAAAAAAAGGTTTGTTGTGATAATTTTGACTGCCCAAAAGTGACAGCAGCTCAACGATCATTGCAGATCATATGGTTTGGCGAATGAATACGTGCGAGTAGATCTGCTAGCTGTCAGTTACCTACACTCCTACCTTGGATAGACTATATATAGGTCTTGTGGACTCAGTGATTAAACAAACAGTAAAACTTTTTTGACAGATACATTTTTACACCACTAGTCTTCTGCGAACCATTATGAATGCACGCAAATTTAATGAGTTTAATAATATGCCTTGCTAACATACACATATTGCCTTTGGCGAAAAATAACACATACATAATATTATTAGAAATAAGAATAATAAATGGTACGACATAATTATAATCTTTTATAATTTAAGTTCTCCTTAAAAAAAAGTTATCGGTAGATTATTATTTGTCTCCGAAAAACAAGTGTACAGTATTATTTATCGGTTAAAGCTCTCACTCCACAAATATCAATTTTAAACAAAATCGTTAATGCCATCCATAGACTTTTTTTTTAACTTTCAAAAATCAGTAGGCCTAGTTAGTAAACTTCGACTAATTTCAAAACAAGAATTAAAATCAGTTTGAACGAAATCTATTAAAAACGTTTAGGTTATAGGTTATATATGTAAACGATCACTTGATATCTCGAGCTTTCAAATACTACAGCCATCTACAGTTCGGGGGGAAGGGGGATGAGGGGGAGGATGGGGGAAGGTTATACTGCAAAGTGCACAAGACAAGATTGTAATTTTAAAGCCCTCCAGAGTCACAAATGGCTGTGGTGTCTGATAACTCGCGATATTTATTATTATATTATTATGCACGCTCTTTATACCTTATTTTATCATTACGTAATTATATGTATTATGTAGACGGTGATTGTTGAGTTGATAGGATACGCTACATGTATTAGGGATGTGAGATGAAAGTGGAGGACTACATTTAACAATCCACCAAGTTGGAGGAATCATTCCTCATTCAAGTGTGATTAAAGGTAGAGGTTATGGATAATCAGATAAATCTGTGCCGGGACCGAGGATTGTATCCCGGCCGCCATCACAGAAGTCCGACACCTTACCCTTAGACCACCAGGTTACCTCGATATTAATTCATCACTCATATGTAGCTTATGATATACATACGTTCATCACAAACTCGACCTCAAGCTACACGTGAAGAATTATCCAATCCTGGGTAACTCAGTAGTTGTGCTAAGTTAAAGATCCCAGGTTCGATTCCCGTGTGCAGGTGTCATTTTTAAACTAATTTAAACTAAAACAAGACTTAAATCCTAACAATCTCATCCTTGCTGCAAAATATTTTTTAAAATGTTTCAAATTTTTGGGGAAAAAATTAGTCTTAAAACGTTACTACAAAATCAATTTTCTTTTAATATTAATAATTTAAAAACTAAGTGTTTTAAAACTTAAGATAGTGACAATATTAAATTTTATATTATGAGGACCCCCCCTAGGTATTTTCAACTTTCATTGTGGCCTTAACCAAGTCCACATGCTGTCTTTCGAAGTGTTCGTTTATGCCTTTTCGCCCATTTTTTTTCTATCAATTATGTTTCTTCTTTGTCTAAAAATTATAAACCCTCCTACGTCGTATATTTAATTAGTTAAAATATTGTTATTTTAAAATTATAATGTAAAAAACCCAGCTTTTATCGATTTATTTTACCTATGATTAGTGCAATATCATAATATAGAGGTAGTCGAAACGACCTTATGAGGGATCCATGAATCGATGTGTGGCCTCTTCCAACGCCAAAAGGTCACCCACCCCTGATGTAGACCTTTAAACTTCTGATGCAGTTAAAAAAAGTCCCCCACAGTAAAAATCTATCTGAAAGACTCCCCGCTACCAAAAACTTCTCACTTGCGTCATCATCAAAAAATTAAGTACAAAAACAGACGTGAACCCGACATACATAACTATTAGTTGTGTTGGACATTTCAAGGATAACACAGTAAAAAAAATGTACTTATAGGTGTTGTGAAAGTGTTGGTAAATGAGGGTTAAAAAACGCAATTTGTATGAAGGCAATGTCTTTGGCATTTGACAGTGAAATAAGAGAATGATGAAGCATAAAACAAAAGTTAGGCAATTAGCATGACTGCAGGGTTTTTTTTTAGGTAGTAATTTGTTTGCCTTCATATCTTACTACCCGTCCGGGAGGATAACCCAAACAAGTAGATGTTGCAGACAATTAAACTACCGAGTTGGTGTGTTGGCATGGAACGCACTTTGGTGGCCGCGTGGTCTAAGGTGTGGATCTTCAACCCACGGTAACATTTTTGCAGCCTGCTGTATCATAAAATATATTAAATTATTCCAGTAGAAAAAAATGACAAATATAGCTTCATAACAAATAAATAATAGCTATAATGATTAATAAACAATTTTTTTGTTTTTACTTAAAGAAATGTATTAAATTTTAATACAAATGCACTTTTAACCGGCCGATGACAACTTTAGTAGACAAGACAAATCGCTTTACCTCTTGCTACGAAAAATCTAAAAATTGGGGGGGGGGGGGGACAACTGAGAATATACTGTACAAGAAATCCTAATCCCTCGTGTGAGTAAGAGTATATAAGAATGATCTAATACGAATATTGTCGGTATAGTATCGCGGTCCACGAGCCAACAAGGGACAAACATTATCGTACAATACGAAAGGGCAGTAAAAAAAACCCATCAAGCGTTAATTTTGCAACGACAGCTCTCAAATTTAACCTTTACCTTTAAATTTTATAAATGTAAATTGAAAATTAAATTTATATCTCAATTTAAATTAGTTGAAAAATGACACCTGGACACGGAAGTCAAACCAGTGTTCAGATGTAATTTTTCAATTACAAAGAGAGAGTATTTATCAAATACTAATTAATTTCATATTAATAATACAAGTTATATTAATACAAATATTTAAAAGAAAAAAAGAATCAAATAAATAAGTTTACAGATTAGCGCTATAGATTAATATTTTACTAGAGAGGTGACCTGGTGGTCTAGGGGTAAGGTGTCAGACTTCTGTGCTGGCAGCCGGGGTTCAATCCTCGGTCCCGGCACAGATTTATCTGATTTCCAAACCCTTCCTTCACCTCTGACAAGACATCTTGTGAATGTGGGGAATGCCAGGCCACCACCGTGGTTCGGATTCCACGTTAAACTGTAGGTCCTTCATTTCATCTCACAATCACCCTACCATTACACATTAGCGTAATTGCGTATAACCCGAACGGGTAGTAAGACACGGTGCTAATAATAATAATAATAATAATTTACTAGAGACAAAACATAAACTCAGGTGCAATGCTCCTTTTAGAGTTTGTATGGATAAATAAAATGAAACCGAAGTTGTTACAATGAGATAGTAAAAAAAGCCTTTATGGAGCTTGTTAAACATTAGTCTCCCCTCCCCACCCCCAACCGACAACAGCACCTGTATCCGCCCTTGTATATAACTTGTCACATTGGTTTTAAGAACAATAAGAATAAAACATATCAAGAAATGGTTACGTCTTGACAACCAACAAAAAAAAGTGCTCTTGCTTTTTTAAATAATTTTCCCTTGCGTTGTAACGTTCAAGGTCCAATATTTAATCACACATCGGCACCAAAAAACTCTAATGTATATTTGTTTTGACCGAAATTATATTACCTTTTTTAGTTTTTAGTTTTATATATATAGGTACTACACAAAGGAAGGTCCATGAATACTTTTTTTATGTATACTTCACATCCGCGTTCTAAACCTGGTTGGATAATATATATATATATATATATATATAATATATATATATATATATCAGATCACGATTTACAAAATAATTAACCTAGTAGATGATGCCTAATGTGTAGATTTAATCCTAGCGCTGAGATATTTATTAATTGGATAACAGGCCAAACCGTTATAAAAATAATAAATTTAGTTAATCAACACCTGGGATGAAATGAAGGTCAAGAAAATGCACTTTCCTTTTACTTGAGAATAGATGAGAGAACCGTATCTATATTTTTAAGGTGATAGAATTGTAGATGAGAAGTTACTAAACGCCACAAATCAAGTGGTTTTATAACGTTACTGGGTGACCTGGTGGTCTAGGGGTAAGGTGTCAGACTTCTATGCTGGCGGCCGGGGTTCCATCCTCGGTCCCGGCAAAGATTTATCTGATTACCAAACCCTTCCATCACCTCTGACAAGACATCTTGTGAATGTGGGGAATGCCAGGCCTCCACCGTGGTTCGGATTCCACGTTAAACTGTAGGTCCTCCATTTCATCTCACAATCACCCTACCATTACACATTAGCGTAAGTGCGTATAACCCGAATGGGTAGTAAGACGCGGTGCTAATAATAATAATATAACGTTACTGGTCGGAGCTATTCAAATTAAAATGACAATACAATTTGTAACCCTTCCTAGTAAAATGATTATATGATTTGATTCACAAATATTCATTTTACATTCCTATACCAGTTACCTTTCGTTTCCCGGGCATTTAGATATTTATGATCAACCAAAATATGTGGATTTTTGGATTTTTCAGGTATTATTATTATTATTATTATTATTATTATTATTATTATTAACACCGCGTCTTACTACCCGTTCGGGTTATACGCACTTACTCTAAATGTGTAATGGTAGGGTGATTGTGAGATGAAATGAAGGACCTACAGTTTAACGTGGGATCCGAACCCCGGTGGAGGCCTGGCAGTCCCCACATTCACAAGATGTCTTGTCAGAGGTGAAGGAAGGATTTGGCAATCAGATAAATCTGTGCCGGGACCGAGGATTGAACCCCGGACCTCCAGCACAGAAGTCTGACACCTCACCCCTAGACCACCAGGTCATTCAGGGTGTAATATTTCAACTTTAAACTATGTTTACAAGTCGACATGTGTATAGGATCATGGAAAATAGTTTAGTGTTCATTCCGGTAAACACCAAAATCGTGTACTGTTAAAGTTTTTGTCAATACTTAACCTAAGCAATACATCTGATTGACAATAGCTCAGCTATATAGGAACCCCCTTAAAACAAGTAGTTGTTTTAACACCACGTCTTACAACCCTTTCGGGTTATAAGCTTATATACTAATTACGCTAATGATTTTAAGAATGAGGAAGACTATATTTAGATTCTACTCACATTTACGTGGAGGGTTAGTGGAAAAACATTTTGGAAAACCGCCCTCAGTACACCCGACCGAGATTCGAACCTCGATCTCTCTGTCATCGGCAGTCTAGTCCACAGCAAGAGTAGCGCATTAGACCATGCGGTCAATCTAAAGATTTATATTTCAACTAGATAGCTGTTGCCCACGGCTTTGCTCGCGTGGAAGTTGATTATATACAAATACGAAAATATACATATGTATTTACAGATTAATTTAAAATATTACGTTACGTTGATGACCATAACTTGACCTCAGATAAAAAATAATGCAAGTCCGATAGAAACTTTCACCCCCTTTTTCATCCCTTATTAAATAAAATTTCCAAAATTCCTGAAACACGTATTTATTTGTTTTACGTCAATAACCGAAATACAAAATTTTGTTTATGTAACTTTCAAAATGACGGACTTTCATACATATTATCATCCCCTATTTTGACCCCTTTGGGGTGGAATTTTCTAAAATACTTTCTTAGTGGGTGCCTACATAACAAAATGAATATACAGTCCGAATTTCATGCTTGTAGCCTTGATAGTTGGCGCTCGGCGATGATGAATCAGTCAGTCAGTCAGTCAGTCAGTCAGTCAATCAATCAGGACATGTTATTTTATAAGTATAGATAACATTAAAAGGGTTAACTTTTAATCAATAAGCTATATTTAAAACGTTAAACGATATATTTCAGCAGTGACCTGCATAAATTATTCCACAACCATTTCTATAATTTATTTTTAATTAAAGTTCATGAAAAGAGGATATTACCAAATATTTATAAATCTGAAAAAGAAGATTCATCTTGGGAAATTTAATTTGGAACCAAACCACTTCATTGGCTGCATGGTCTAAGGCATCAATCACTTTCGCAATAACTGCCGATGACGGGGGGATAATGTTTGAATCCCTGTTATATGTATTGAGGTAGTTTTTTTTTCTTAAATGGTTTCCACTCTCCTTCGACGCTAATAATGATACACATGCTCTAAATTCAACCTTCCTCATCCCTATCACAGATTAATTAGTACATAATATGTCTACAACTTAAACGAGAAGAAAATCGTGGTGTTAATTTTTTTTTTACTAAAATATGGGATTAGAATAGAAATATATATTCTACCTAGATTAATTGAATTTTCATTTAACATTTTTATAATCTAATCTAAAGGATACAGTTGAGAGCTGTCATTGGATGCTGCGTCAACCGGTCAGATTGGTTTATTTTTAGCACCGTGTCTTACTACCCATTCTGGTTATAGGCATTGTGTCAGGGATGAGGAAGTTTTTAATTTAGAGGAAGTGTATCCACTTTTGTGTGGAGCGAACGTGGAAATCAGTTTGTGAAGAATTTCTTAAGGTTTTTTATTTGAAGTTAAGGTCTTCATAATTACATTAGCTTTTTTTTTTAAGGATATTTATTAATCTCGAGTTTCTTGAATATCACAAAGTTTGAGGAATTGAGGATTTTATCGTTCTATATCTACTCTTAATTTAATTGTTTCGCGGACCTGGTCCGGTTCGAACCAGTTTACGTCAAAGACACACGCGTTGAGCTTATTCAAGGTGAGAATACCTCCTTAGGCGACCACACGTGATCACATTCACCTTAGGAACGGGGGTTAGAAATAAAATAATCACGTATGTATGTATGTTTTTTTTTTTTGTGTCCTCGAACCACCTTGAAACCTAACATAACAATAAACATCTAGATATTGGTTATCCTTGTCTCACATATGGAATGCCGTGGCCCTTACCCTGGCATCAATCAAAGACTGAACAAAGAAGTGAGATCTGTTTAATATTCATTGCTAATTAATGTTTGGTAAGTGCAACCATGACTCGGTAATTCCAAACAACCCTTTTTTTCCCCCTTTTTAAATTGTTTTTTTGGTCGAAGATTTTTTTTTTATCTTCATTTATCTACCTCGCACATACTTTTTCTTTTTATGTCTATCTCCATGAACACTTTACTCGAGTGTTTATAAACATGGTTCAAGATGGCGGGTTCTTGGTGTAGCCGTCAAAGTCACGTGGTCTAAGGCCTGATTCACAAGTTCATCGAATAAAGCTTGATTCACACGTTCGCCGAAAAATAGAAAGCATAATCTGCGCAGTAATTAACACAATTTAAGTTGACCCATGATGCATTGCAACGCTTTAAAACAGCTGATTATCAACATATTTTATTTTCTAGTGGATAAACATATATTTTAGATCATTCTCCTGATGGTTATTTACCGCTGTGTCGTGGCACAATCCAATACATCAATAAACACGCTTTACATTAACGGGTTTATACAAATTTCCTCACAACGTCCAATGAAGCTGTCTGCTTGCTTCTAGCTCTACAGCGCATGCGCACTGACTTGAGTTGGTTGGTTCTGAGATTTCATTGGTTCTCCTGTGCCGAACATCTCATTCAGAGTGGATGAAGTAGAGAATAGTTGAGCAGCTCGCGCCTATTAAGCGGAAATTTTGTGATTGGCTTAGAGCTCGTCACGTGACCACGTTTCTGTTTTGCGCTAGTTTTTCGGCAAACATGTCAATCCACAGTAAGGGTATTTTCACACCAACACACCGTCACTGGTGTTTGTGGAGAACACTGATGAAAAAACAGGAGTCCGACACTTCATTGCCAACAAACTCGGAAACATTTTATTATTATTATTATTATTTGAAATCGATTCAAGTAAGGATGAGTTATTGTTATTAATAACAGGTCCTGTGGAGTAGTGATAGTGCTCTTGGCTACGAGTCTCGGCGTCCCAGGTTCAATTCCTGGTTGGTACCTTGGGTATTTTTGCTCAAAAGGGGAAGAACCCCAACGGTAATCGGGGTTTGGTTAGTAAGGCTTAAGTTAGGTATAAGTGTTTCCTCTGGTTCCACAACCTCACTGGGGATTCACACGTTTGGAGATAACAAGCGCAGAACAGATACGTGGTCACGTGACGAGCTCTAAGCCAATCACGGAAATTTCCACCTCATCGGCCTGAGCTGTTCCACTAGAGTTCAACTCATCTCTACTTCGTCCGCTTTGCCTGAGGTGTACGTCAAAGGAGAACCAATCTCAAACCAGTACGCATGCGCTGTAGAGCTAGAAGCAAGCAGACAGCTTCGTTGTCCATTGTGAGGGGATTTGAAATAACCCATTAATGTAAATCTTGTATCGATGTATTGGATTGTGCCACGACACAGCGTTATAATTTGAAAATATCCATCAAGACAATGATTCAATATATATATATATATATATATATATATATTTAATGAATCTACTAAAAAATAAAATATGTTGATAATTAGTTGTTTCAAGTTTGCGTTGCAATGCATCATGGGTCCAAGGCCGTAGCCAGCCAATAATTTTAGAGGGGGTTTGGTGAGCACATCCCCCAATTTCTGGAAGCTAGAAAAAAATTCTGAATTATAAATGGTTTTAGAATCTCTCTGAAGTGTTTTTTTTATGGTAAAATAACCCCCTAGCTGCCGAAGGCTTGGAAAATTTCTAAATATTAAACACTTTTTGAAGCTCTATGAAGTGTTTTTTATGGAAATAAATAACTCTCAAAATGGCGACGGCTAGGAAAATTATAAATATTTAACACCTCTAGAAGCTCGCTGAAGTGCTTTTATTGGTAACACAACCCCCTAATTAGTATTTGTATCTTAATTTTGATTATATTGTTTGAACCATAAATAAGGTCATATCTATTTTGTCAATAAAATTTCGCGAGGGGTTTTAACCCCCCAAACAGCCTCCCTGGCTACGGCCTTACATGGGTCAATACTTATTATTATTATTATTGTTATTATCATTATTATTATTATTATTATTATTATTAGTAGTAGTAGTAGTAGTAGTAGTTGTAGTAGTAGTAGTAGTAGTAGTAGTAGTAGTAGTAGAAGTAGTAGTAGCACCGCGTCTTACTACCCGTTCGGGTTATACGCACTTACGCTAATGTGTGATGGTAGGGTGATTGTGAGATGAAAATAAAGGACCTACAGTTTAACGTGGGGTCCGAACCACGGTGGAGGCTTGGTATTCCCCACATTCACAAGTTGTGATTAATACACGTCTTGTCAGAGGTGAAGGAAGGGTTTGGTAATCAGATAAATCTGTGCCGGGACGGAGGATTGAACCCCGGCCACCAGCACAGAAGTCCGACACCTTACCCCTAGACCACCAGATCACCCAATACTCACTATTCGCATCTCGGTTGGACGCACTGAGGTTTTTTTTTTTACCGGAATGGTCTCACACTCTCCCTCAAAGATAATGTTGGTACTTTTCTCAAAACTACTCCTTCGCTATCCCTACAGCATGAGTATAGCCCGAATGGATCGTAAGATGTTGTGAAACAAATTTATTCATTTAGGCCCAGTTCATACCCGCTTATGTGGTCAAGTGGTAGGAGTGTTAAACTCGTTTGAACATAAGGAGCACATTGAACATTGAAAATAATTAGGGGGCCACATTTCAAAAATAAAAAGTTCAATATTGTAACCATCTTAAGGAAAAAAAATCTCAATTTGTAATTCCTTACTTTGTTGTGCGACTCTAGTGACCGTTCCGAGACCACGTCGCCCTTAACCCCTTCTTCCTCGAGCCCTCCCCTGCGCGGTCCGTTAAACGGGCCACCGTCCTCCCCAAGGCCCGTCCACTAAGTTCTAACCACTCTAAGAGATCGCGCCAAGACGAAGGGCTCGATCAAGCTGAAGACCATAAACAATAAAAGGGAAAAAACCCTATTCAAAGGTAAAAACATGTAATATGATGCAGTATTTTTAATCTTAGATTAAGAATAAGAAAGTTAAAATAGACATGATAGAATAAGTTAGAGAATAAGACCGAGGAGGAGGGTTGGGCCCATTCTCCTCTCGATGATAGAGATTTCACATGTAAGGACATAAGAAAAAATTAAATAATAAACAGTACCAGTCTTCTACTTAATGATTTCGTTTCACTTCATTACCACAACACTCCTCTGCGCTCAGAACCATTCGGGCTGCCATTTATCCTTCACCCATCCCCCCCCCCCCTTTTACTTATAATTCTTTGAGCTCAGATCCATTCGGGCTGCCACACCTCATGACCCCGCTCCAACACCATTCCCGTACCGTCGCAGCAAGGGAGGCATCTCCCGTAAGGTCAGGGGACAACAATCGTATTTTCAAGGCCCTCATCACACTGACACCTTTCCTGTATCCATCTGCGTCATCCTCCCCGAAACCTGTTCCCACGCAATCCACCTACCGATTACGACCCCTCTCTCTTCCTCTTCCTTACTATCTAGTCAACTATCACCCCCTGCTCCTCTCAGACCCAGAAGAACTCATATTAAATGCATAACCAATAAAAAGTGCAGCTGAAACTTCGCGACCTAGGTTTAGAAGACGCCCCGTCCAGCTCCCCGAAGCATGAAAAACCAGTCAAGGAACGACAAGATGGCGCCCAACGTGGGGCGACTTCTCCTGAACAAGAGAGAAGAGTGACCGGCTGAAGCCAGCAGAGAACCCAAAACCTAAGGACTCACCACTTTTCCGAGTTCAGATAAACTCGGTGGCGCCCTAAAAAAAAAAAAAAAATGCCAAGACGTACCCGACATCAGTGCTGTTTCCCCGCCTGCCCCGGGAAGGGAGAAAGAACAATCTACTGTGATAAGTGCGAGGAATGGTATCATTTCCTCTGCTTAAACTGGGAAGAAAAAGACAGAGATACCACTGGGCTCCAATTCATCTGCCAACTCTGCAATGAAAAGACGGCCTCTGAGCACGACGAACTTGAAGAACTCCGCCGAAAGGCAAGCCAATCCCTCTCCATACTAGCCACCACTCCCACGCAGCCCACCTTCCAGCCTATTCTCCCCGGATTCTCAGGCCTGGACCATGAAGACCCGGCAGCATTTCTGAGGAAGTGCGAAGCAATCCTCCAGGACAGCAACACACCCAAGGAGCTATGGACAACGCTGGTGAAGGAAAGATTGAATCAAGACGCTGCGCAGTGGTGGAAATACTATGAGGGATATTCCAACACTTGGGAAGAACTTCAAAAAAGGCTTCAAGAACGATTCGACTCTCCACCACTCAGAGTCAAACTCCAAGCGAAGCTATATGGGGAAGCCCAGACAGCCAGAGAATCTACCGACCACTTCATTCTCAGAAAGATGAGACTCTACAAGCGATTCTTTCCCACCGCTCCCGACGAGCAAATTCTACCCCTCATAAGTGAGCTCCTCCACCCCACCATACGGCCATTTATCACCTCCGTCCCACCCACTACCATAGACCAATTACTAGAGCGAGCTCAGGCAGTGAAACGAGATATACTCCCATCCTCCCCTCACGAGCCACCAAGGCCCCTTCCCCTCCGAAATACCCGACCCCCTCCTCAATGTCACTTCTGTCCCGCCCAGCATTTCCACCGAGAGTGCCCCGTACTCCTCGCAAGAAGAACCATGGACAGACCACACGACGCACAAACCACACAAACCAGCGCGGGAAACGGAACCAGGGGATGAAAACGAGGCCGAACTCATCCCCGGCTCAACAGGCCATACTTAGCAGTGGACCACCGGCAAACTTACCCCAAATCCCAGTTCGCACGCCCTCAAGAGAGCTTCGAGCCGTCCTAGACTCCGGAGCATCACAGAACTTCGTCAGGACCTCAGCCCTCGACTCTCACACACGGGAACGGATGGTCAAGGCACCCACCTCGGTGTCTCTAGCCAAGGAAGGAACGGAACTAAACATTCGAGGCCACTGCCAGCTACATATAGAAATAGGGCTCAAGAAAATGGTCATAACGTGTCTAGTCGCAGACGATCTCGTCGAAGAAATTCTTCTGGGTCATACGTGGCTCTCCGAGCAATAGGCAATAGTGGATTACCAGCGCGCATGCGTAATATTCGGAAAAGAGCAAAGAGAACAAGTGTATTGGGTAGCGAAGGAACCAGGGAAGGTCAACCCCTTCAACTCTGAGGAAGTACGACACGACTTTCCCCCAGAACTACAAACCCACCTCTTCCAAGTCATCAAGCAGCATCAGAAGGCCTTCGATCTTTTCAATCCCCAAAATCAAACGAATTTCACACAACATCAGATCCGCCTGAAGAATGACCGCCCCATCAGAGGACCCACCTACAGATACTCGCTCCAAAAGAAACAAATAATCCAAACCCAGGTCGAGGAAATGCTCAGAACCAATATCATAGAGTCCAGCACGTCACAGTACCAAGCACCAATAGTCATCGTCGAGAGAAAGAAAAAAACTCCTAGATTCTGCGTAGATTATCGACTACTCAATGCCAACACAGAAGAAGAAAACTGCCCGCGAATTCATATCCCTCAGTTACTTCAAGAAATAGGTCCAGCCAAAATATTCAGTACCTTAGATCTTAAATCGGGGTATTGGCAGATTCCATTAGACCCTGAATGCAGACACCTCACAGCGTTCAGCACGCCCAATGGCGAAACCTATCAATTCAAGGTCATGCCCTTCGGGTTAAAAGGGGCACCGGGGACATTCCAAAAAATGATGAGCCAGAAGGTCTTAGCAGGATACCAGGGAAAATTTTGTTTTGCTTACATGGACGATATTATAGTATTTTCAAACTCTTACGAAGAGCATCTAGAGCATCTAAAAAGGGTTTTGGAACGGCTAGAAATATACCGACTCACAGGTGCCATGAAGAAGTGCGAGTTCGGGAAAACCACGCTCAAATACTTGGGACATATCATCTCCTCAGAAGGAAATAGCCCAAACAGCTCAAGGTGATCCAAGAATATCCCACCCCCAAAACACGGCGGCAGCTCCAGCAATTCCTCGGGACCTGCAACTGGTTACGAGAGTTCATTCCGAACATGGCCCATATCACCAGCCTACTCACCACCAGATCAGGAGCAACTCAGAAATGGAAATGGGGCGCTCCAGAGCAAAAAGCCTTTGAACAGACAAAAGAAGCATTTAAACACATCCAAGCCCTGCACCGACCTGACCCAGAGATACCCTTCTGTCTTCAAACCGACGCCAGTGGAATAGGATTAGGTGCGGTCTTGTATCAAGAAGTAGAAGGACACCGAAAGATTATTTCCTATGCTAGCGCAAAGCTATCACCCGCGGAACGCCGATACCACAACAATGAGCAAGAATGCCTCGCCATAATATGGGCAATCAAAAGGTATCAGATCTACTTAGACTAACCGTTCACATTAAGAACGGACGCAAAATGCCTGACGTGGCTAAACAATATGAAGGACGGCAGATCAAAGCTAACCCGTTGGTCCCTGCTACTACAGGAGTACAGCTTCACGCTCCAACACCGACCAGGGAAGGAGAACGAGCTACCAGACGCTCTATCAAGGAACCCGGGAGAAGAGTCCACGGAAGATAACACACGAGAGTGGAACCGTATGATGCCCCCAGAAACTCCTCTTCCCCCACCCGAACCACTCCGCCTCCTCAACTTACCATCCACCCCGACCCTACCCGAAAGGGTCATCAAGGCCCAACACACAGACCCCTACATCCAGAAACAAATAAGACGTCTGGAAGACATCGCAAAAATCCCCGTAGACCAACGGTCCAGACAAGAAAGGCTCCATGCGGCCAGATTCACTCGGCAAGACGGCGCATTGTTGTATAAAGACTATCCAGAGCAAGCAATGAAGATTGTAGCCCCTCCAGCAATGAGAGAAGAGATTCTGAAATACTTCCACGACCACGCAGAGGCGGGCCACCCCGGAGAAAAGAATACTCTTCAGAATCTTAGGAAACAATACTCCTGGAAAGGAGTAACCAGAGACGTTCGAAAGCACGTCCGAGATTGCCATACATGCGCCACGATGAAGACGTCAGGGAGAACGACGAAGACGCCATGGAAGGCCAGAAAGCCGACTTCGCCCTGGAAAGAGGTCGCACTAGACCTGATGGGGCCATACCCCAGATCAACCAAAGGGAAGCGGTTTCTCTTAGTCATCACCGACCTTTTCTCTCGATGGACGGAGGCCTTTCCCCTCTCGAAATCCAACGTCCCTCAAATCCAACGAATCTTGGAACAAGAAATCATCCCCAGATGGGGATACCCCGCAGCACTTCTTACAGACAACGGTCCGCAATTCCGCTCGTCTGCGTGGAAGAAAATCTGCCAAGCCTGGAAAACCAAAAGGTGGACAACCGCAGCGTACCACCCAAGGGAGAATCCAGTCGAACAGCGTGTCCTAAGGCCAGCACCAGTGGCGGCTCGTAGCTAAAATTAGTGGGGGTGGTTCTCCAAAAAATGTTTAGCCTTTGTTTTAAAATTGTGCAAAAGGAAAAAACAATTATAAAAAAATTTCAGAAACTTGATAAAATCATACCAAAAAAACTAATTTTTTTTACTTACTTTAATTTAAATTGTTACAGTTCAAGCTTGATCTATTCATTTAAAAACTAAATCCATTCTTCTTGTTTTAATTTGCGCAAAAAGTTCAATAATTCTCTCCTTGATCTTTGGATGACAAATAAGAAAATTTTTCTCCATTGAAAGTACTACAAGTGCATTTAGTCTTTCTGTTGAAAAAAAATGAATAAAATAAAATAGCTGGAAGCATAATAATAATCTAATTCTACACTCTTCTACAATTTATCACATTCAAGAATATGGTACACGGTTTTTAAGTACAACACATTCTGAGTAAAAAAACACACTTCCTTCCACCATCACGCCAGAGCCGGCACTGCCAGAGCAACAGTTCTCTCTCTACCTGGCAGTCCCGCCTTCCTCCCCGCCCCCCTCCTATGTGCGCATGCACACAACAGTCAAACACGACGTCACTGGCACTGTGAAGCGCACAGTTCCATACAAATTTTTTTGTATCTTCTTCATAAACTGGGGGATGGCTACTGAAGTACTGACATTACACTTAAGGAATATATATTGTACTACAAAAATAAATAAAGAATTAAAGAAAAAAGGACTAATTATATTAAATGTTATCGATAATATCAAGTGGAAATAGGGGGTGCTGCAGTTCCGCAGTGCCTATACACGAGCCGCCACTGGCCAGCACTTTATCTTAAGACTATTGAGGTTGACTTGTAAATATAAAATGGATGTTCAAATATATTTAGTGTATTTAACGCACACTTTATTAACCTACTAATTATAGCTACCAGAACATTACTTACAAACTAACTTAATTTTAGAAAGGAGAAGCCATAATTTAAGCGTTGATAACTCTTCAGGCCCTTCCGAGAGTTGAATTATTATTATTATTATTATTATTATTACTATTATTAGCAATGCGTCTTACTACCCGTTCGGGTTATACGCACTTACGCTAATGTGTAATGGTAGGGTGATTGTGAGATGAAATGAAGGACCTACAGTTTAACGTGGAATCCGAACCATGGTGGATGCCTGGCATTCCCCACATTCACAAGATGTCTTGTCAGAGGTGAAGGAAGGGTTTGGAAATCAGATAAATCTGTGCCGGGACCGAGGATTGAACCCCGGACCCCGGCACAGAAGTCTGACACCTTACCCCTAGACCTCCAGGCCACCTTCGAGAGTTGAAGCCAGCGCATTTAGTTAATTGTCCAAACGCCAGCTTTGCTAGTCACATGAGTCTAAGGCGTCACTATCAAAAAGAGAGAGAGATCGGGGTTCGAGTCCCGATCGGGTGTACTGAGGGTGTTCTTCCTTCAGTTGTTTCTCATTAATCTGCAGCCATTAAACTTGATATCAGCGACAAATGTTTGAGAGGCTTTAGCTCTCCTGTTTTTATTGATTATTATTATTTAGCACCGCGTCTTACTACCCGTTCAGATTATACGCTTAAGTACTAATTACGCTAATGGATTAGGAATTGGTAAGGTTGAATTTATAAGACGGGAGGAGGGGAGTGGAAAAAACCATTTAGGAAAAAAAAATCACCCCCAGTTCACACCCAACCGAGATTCGAACCTCGACCTCCCCGTCCTCGGCAATCTAGCTCAACATGAAACTAGCGCGAACCCTCATGTTGAAGGCACGTTAAGAATGGATGGACAAAAGTGATTAATCGTTTTTTTTCCTTTTCATGAGCGAAAACATATATATATATATATATATATATATGCAAATTGCACATATTTGGTAAGCAAATTTAATAATTTTTTAAATTGCGATCTCTGGATAGTAAAAAAAATTGACCTTGGTGATCTAGGGGTAAAGTACTCGCCTCAGGACCCAATGTTGGTGGGTTCAAACCCAACCGTGGTTGATGGATTTTTATTTAGTGATAAACATCCGTAGCACAACTTCCTTCGGAGGGGAAGTAAAGCTGTCGATTGTGACATGTAAAATAACCCTGGAGGGTTTGTAGAAATATCTTTCCCAGAAAAATTAGTATGTCCTTTCGCTCTCGCTCATAGAAATTCTCGTGTGCCGATATAATAATTCAGTTCAGAAATTGGACGTTAAATACCTCAAAAACAAATATTTTTAGAATAAAGCTTGATAATATTTCTAGTCCTGTTACATGTTGATAATATTACTTAAAGAATATTAAATTGATTACTTACATTTTTAAAGTTATTATTTTTATTGTGTTCCAGAAAGTGCCAAGGATTGTAGGGGGTTTCTGTTAAGGGGGTTGAGACGACTTCACATCCGCATTGGTGCTGGTGGCATGGCGACTGAAACAAAGCATCTATTACGTGATTTTAACATCCTTATGACTTTGCAACATTTAATAATAAAAAAATCTTGATTATAAAACACCTAACATAACCTCTTAGCATTGTTAAATTATAGAGAATACGTCATAACGAATATCATTTGGAAGTGAATAATTGTTTGACCTACGTTCA
This sequence comes from Timema cristinae, assembly GCA_039000515.1. Classification (NCBI taxonomy): domain Eukaryota; kingdom Metazoa; phylum Arthropoda; class Insecta; order Phasmatodea; family Timematidae; genus Timema; species Timema cristinae. The sequence continues at coordinate 63,341,267 of JBCFYV010000003.1, read as the reverse complement.
GCACCAACCTCTAAATTACCAGGGTCCCTTCAATGACGTCAGAAGAGGGTGGAGAGGTTGTGAGACGTCATTTTATATAAGGGGGAAGGGGTTTCGTCTTTTTATTAATGAAAAAGTTTCAGGTAACAAGAGCATATGTATCAAATCTGCTAAATTTATTATTCAAAAGTAAATTTCGATCAAATTTTATATTCTCTCATATAGTATAGGGGTATTATAGTTGGAAACAATATTTTCATTAATCAGTTATTCAGTGAATTACCCTTGCGTTCATTTTACCTCTATAGATAAGTATGCCTATACAATATAGTGTTATTTATCATGTTAAAACATTTCAAATGAACCCAATTTGAATGGTGTCGTAATAACTATTTACAAACTATTTCAAAATGTACAATATCAACGATGGTTGAAATATTTTTAAATGCTTTTTTTTTACCTAAAAATATGTTATAAATCAAATCGTGTAATCTGAAATACTCACATCTGATAGATCTTATCAATACTTATAAAATAAAATCAACTATATATATAATTTTTTTTATCAATTTGTACCGCTAACAGTTGTCTTTGTATTTTTTAATAAGCTCTTCCTACTTAAAACTGAAGTAGACAAGATTATTTTGTTCGTTTACTGGAATTCCTAGTGTTAGCTTAGAAAACCAAATTCAGCACCCAGAATAAGTAAACCAATTTAATTTACACTTTAACTAACTAATTAATTAATTACCCGCATCGGTAGTCATAAGGTCTAACGCGTTACTCTCGTGTTAGATTAGACTACTAAGATGGGGAGATCAGGGTTCGAATCTTGGTCAGGAATACTGAAGTTCTTGTTGTTTTTGCAAAACAGTTTTCCACTCACACTTCACGCAACTGTGGGTACATTCCTATAAATATAACCTCAGCTTTCTTAATTCCCAAAACCATAAGCGTAATTAATACGTAAGTGAATAGACCGAACGGGTAGTAAGATGCGGTGTTAAACACTTGTCTACACCTCACACTAAGCTCACAAAACACATCACATCATATCACATCCCATCACATCATAGTATTAACGAGCCGTTATATTCAGTCGGACTGTTCTCAAACTACCACTATTTATATTTCCACAAACTGCAACCAGTTGGTGGTTGATAGCTCAACCGCTCCGCTCTCGTTAGGAAATCTAATTCCCGCCCTCTTGATTCTTATTTTCTTTGCCGTCTCATTTGCGACTACAATTCAAATAGTTTCAAGTTGAAAGGTTTTACTATATATTTTTTAATTTCAAAGACTTAGCCGCTTTCACATTTCTCCCACACATCGCTAATACGTTCTGTTTCATTTTTCAATATTTTTGTCTTACTGTGGATTCACACGTTCAGCAAAAAAAAAAAAAAAAAACTAGCGCAGAACAGATACGTGGTCACGTGACGAGCTCTAAGACAATCACAGAAATTTCCACCTCACCGGCCTGAGCTGTTCCGTTAAAGTTCAACTCATTCTATACTTCATCCGCTCTGCCAGAGATGTTCGGCACACGAGAACCAATCAAATCTCAGAACCAACCAGCTCAAATCAGTGCCCATGCGCTGTAGAGCTAGAAGCAAGCAGACAGCTTCGTTTTCCGTTGTGAAGAGATTATAAATAAGCCGTTAATGTAAAGAGCGTGTGTATCGATTTATCGGATTGTGCCACGACACAGCTTTATAATTTGAGAACATACATCGGGAGAATGATCTAAAATATATGTCTATCTAATAGAAAATAAAATATGTTGATAGTCATTTGTTTTAAGTTTGCATTGCAATGCATCATGGGTCAACATACAGCGTGTGAATCAAGCTTTAGTCCATCCATATCTGTCACTTGACTAATTAACACTTTATCATTTTGTTTAAACTAGAAATAAGGCAGTAAATTTTTTGTCGACTTTCAGAGGGGTTGTGGGATTGAATCCCAGCCGCCACCCCCCCACCCCCCCATACCCAGCCCCGGCTACGTCTTGCTTTCAACTTTAAGGTATTTTTTTCGTTCACCATGTCCTACTACCCGTTCGGACTATTCTCATGTAACCACACAAATGAGGTAAGTATGAAGGAGATAGAACTTAGAATAAATGCACCCGCATTGACGTGGAAGGAGACCGTGAAACGGGGGGAAAACCCGCTCAGTACACCTGACCGGGGTTCAAGACCCAATCTCAATGTCACCAGAAAAACAGACTATACGAGCTTGACGTTTATTCCGAATGTTCACCAAAGTGATTTCAAATTCAGTTTTATCTTTGTGTATCGTACGATTATATTAAATAAATTCTAAATGATCCTAGATTTAATTTAGAGTTAAAAAATGTTTGTGATAGAGCAAGTTGTTTAAGGTGGGATTGTAGGGGAAGTAAGAAAAGGTAAGTGTTTTTGCAGTTTTTATATAAAAATAGTTGTCTTTTTGGTCAAAATAAATACAATATTTCTCGAGTGGAAACAAATAGTTTAATTTTCTTCACATGATGATATCGATAGTTGTTGAATATCTGTAAAGGGTGTCCTGAAATTTAATGACAAATTTTTACTATCATTTAAAGATTATCATCTAATGCGGCCATGTTCATGACAGATATTTAACAACGGTTGATTTCACTGTGTGAACAAAATTAATCTCTATGTTTTTACCGGAGCAATATTTCATTTAGTTTGGCAAAAAAAAAGTTTTACTAGATAAACTGAAAAAAAACGTGACCTTTTTTCGCGTCCCTACACTCCCACCTTGAATAAAAAATATAAATGAAAACTCTAGTATGAAACCACGTACGAAGACGAGAGAATAACTTCATCAAATGATTATGATACAATTCCAAGTCAAGGTTAAAATTAAACATTAATTTAAAATAAAGACCTCTATAGCCAATTAGTTTATAGTATAATAATCTTTATCACACACTCAAACGCAAATCTTAAAGACTTTTTTTATACCATATTTTTTTATTATAAAGTAAGATGGTATCTAATGGTGACAAATTAATGTTAATTAGTTCTACAAGAAAATAAAGATCGATTAGTTGCATTGATTATGTTATTATTCCATGTTTAATAAGGCTTGCTTCTCTAAGCATTATTTTATGCGATGTAACTCTATAAATAATATGTACTTAATAGGATACCATATCAAGAAAGATGTAGGTTTTAAGTGACTTTTAGAAAAAGTGTTTTGCAAATTTGTTCTGCCTAATTATTGTTGAACTGTCTAAATAATAATTATTTAGCTCCTAAATTTTTTGACCTATTTTCCTCATGTTTTGAAACAATAAAATGTTTATCATCAACCCTATAAAAATTAATGTTTGATCCTACATTGAGTGCACTCAAATTGCGAAATAAATTATACCTATGAGCCGGTGCACATGAATTTCGGAACAATCTGTAATCCCATTCAACTTCTAACCCCTAACTTAACCTTACCTAACCTAACCTAACCTAACTTCAATTTTACATTTTGAACAAAGTTATATGGATTTAATTTTTAATCCGTAGTTCGTGTAAGGATAATTTGTCCATTAACTACATTAACTTAGCGGCTAAAAAAAGACTGCTTTTTTTACATTATAGTTTTGGCTGTTTTTTTTTTAAATTTCATTCATTAATAGAGATTAACGTCCCAAAATTCGTGTTACTTATATAAAATTTTCCCAAAAATTGTTTTGTTAATTCTAGATTTTTTACTTTTACATTAAAAAAAACCTATATGATTCAGTAGCCTAATGGTCTAAGGTGTCATTATTGTGTTAAACTGGCCTGCTGATGAAGGGATATCGGGGTTTGAATCTATGTCGGGTGTACTGAAGGTAATTTTTCCATAATAATTTCCACTCTCCCTCCACGCAAACACAGGTACACTACCCTTAAATATAGCCTTACTAATCCCTCAAATCACTGACGTAATTAATACATTAAGCGTTCTACCCGAACGAGCTAGTAAAATGCGGAGCTAAAAATAATAATTTAATAATAATAAATCAAATAATGCTCTACATAATATTTAGAATGCCAAGTAGTAATCTAAGACGAGGTGTAAAAATAAATAAATAAATTTGTTTGACGCCTTGGGTCGCTTTGCACGCAAGCACCCTTCTCCGACGAAAGACTTGCGGCACCGTTTGAAGCTGGCTATCGTTTAGCGATGGAAGGCGGGTTGGAGTCAGACTTGAACCGCTCAGTAGCTAGTGGCACGTTATACCTTAAGGACGTGTTGCGTTAGTCTCCTGGCGAGATTCACGTGTTCTACGAGATTTCGTTTCTGTTTCAGTAAGAACCTCACTACCAACCTCATTTTTTTTTTTTTTTAAGCAGGCGTTTATTTTTTTTCGCGTGTGTAAGTGTGAGATTATCGTAAAGAAAGAAATTAAAAGGGTGTTATCTATTTAAGAATGCGTGAATAACAGAAGAGAGTGGAATTATTTTTTATTTTTTTTAAAGTGATCTTCTGTGTGATTTCGTAAATGTCAATAAAGTAAATTACTATCGTGATAAAAATTTACGGTCAAAATATTTTGGAACCAACCAAGGGAAGAGTTTTTAAAATAACCAATCAGGTAGGTTTTTTTAGCTTTAAAGTCCGGTTCATTAGAAAATAAATATATCTAAAATCATAATTTGCTGGCATCATGTGTTTATATTATATTTAATTGCCTTTATGGTTGTTTATGAAAAACAATTAGTGGAATTATTGTTTATAAAATGTAAAATATTTCTGTGTTTACATCTTATTAGAAGGAGGGTTAGATCTCATACCAGTACCTATTGATTTTTAGGAATCAATTAAAATAAATATTTATCTTACCCAACTACGTAATTATATTTATTTAATATAATGTATGGAATATTTAGTGACATAGACTATTAGCAGCTTTCTGTGTTAAGTGTGCCTTATAATATTAACACTGATAAATGACGAACATGGAACCCAAAAAACAAATCCTTACACAAAAATCACCCCAATGATTTTTTTAATATCCCTCCAAGTTAATATTACATGAAAGACCGGTTTTATTTCAACGTCATTTTATAAATAGTATAATCTTTTACATATGTGTGGTGTCAATTTTTAAAATACGTTTCAATTTATTACTAGTGGATCGTTGCAGCGATTTCTGCAGATTATAACACTAAAATGTATTAAAGAACTTTTTAATGAGAAAGATTTTGTAGAATGAGGCCTCACTCGACTTTATAGTTAATGGTTTAATCATCAAAACCTTTCAAATATTTTGAATTTGAGGTGTTAAATTTTAAGCAAAACTTGTGTTTTTTTGTTATTTTTCAATGACACAACGTCGATAATTTTGAAAAAGTCCCCTTTACCAGATATCTGTTTATTTGTTGCATTATACCCCTTAAGTATTAACTGAGTAACTATTTTTTTTTAAAAGAAAATTATTTTATTTACCAAAATACAAGCAAACACCAACCTGGGTTTCCATGGCACTGTAAACAAAGAATAATTGTTCAGATGAGCCACTGAGTAAACTGCAAAAAAAAACTGTAAATTCACCACGAAAATTTGTATTTTCGTTGGAAGCTACTATTTCTGTCAACATTCTGAACCTCTAACCCATAAAATTAGTGTTGGTTTATCAAAATCAGTTCTGCCACTTTTCTAATAATTTCATTCACCGGAAATGGTCCTATATTTAGTCATATTAAATGAGAAAATGTAGCTCAACAGTTGAAACGACCCCCTTAAAAGTTTGAGTATGTTGTCTTTACGGTGGTTTTATTGTGCTAATATCCTCCAGGCCACACGGAATGATGTCACATTTTTTTTTTTCAAAGTAAACTTTAAAAAACAAGCTTGCAGCAGCAAACAAGTTTTACTAGCTAGCGAATAAGGGATCAACAAATCAAACGTTGCGTTAGTCTCACAGTTGAAGTCGGAAATTCCCGCGAGTGGCCAATTAGCGATAACTATATAGTATGAACTTAGGATTATTAATGGGAATAATCCTAACGTGGATCTCAAACAGAGATTTGGGTTCTTCTAGGAATTACTCGAGCGGAGAATTTCATGAAGATGTTATTAATAATAATATTTTTCAGACTCTAATCAAGGAAGGTTGTGTAACAAATCACTTGAGACGATTTGAAAAAGTTCAGGAATCTCTTTCGACTGTGCGTAACGAGGTTATGTTTGAAATGGAACATTTAGCATTTCGCCTGGCTGTCGGGATATTTGTTACGTGATAACTATGAAATGTTTTGTCCAATTATAAGTATATTTGCCAGAGATATTCTTTGAGCCGAGGCTAAACAACGTATCTTAACAGTTTAGCGTGCTGGATATCAGTTTCATGATGGTGACCACTCTAATATATGTCTGTTTGTTCCATGATAACTACTAAATGCATGGATCAATTATAACGAGATTTGGCAGATATATTCTCTGAGCCTTGGCCAAACGATGCCCTTGTAAGACTGTAGTAACGTTAATAACATGGAGGGAGGGTGGTCTACTGTTCACAGAACTACTAGTAAGACTGTAGTAACGATTAGAACATGGAGGGAGTGAGGTCTACTGCTCACAGAACTACTAGTAAGACTGTAGTAACGATAATAACATGGAGGTAGTGAGGTCTACTGTTCACAGAACTACTAGTAAGACTGTAGTAACGATAAGAACATGGAGAGAGCGAGGTCTACTGATCACAGAACTACTAGTAAGACTGTAAAAACGATAATAACATGGATGGAGTGAGGTCTACTGATCACAGAACTACTAGTAAGACTGTAGTAACGATAATAACATGGAGAGAGGTCTACTGATCACAGAACTACTAGTAAGACTGTAGTAATGATAATAACATGGAGGTAATGAGGTCTACTGATCACAGAACTACCAGTAAGACTGTATCAATGTTAATGACGCTGAGAGAGTGAGGTCTACTGTTCACAGAACTACTAGTAAGACTGTAGTAACGATAAGAACATGGAGAAAGCGAGGTCTACTGATCACAGAACTACTAGTAAGACTGTTGTAACGATAATAACATGGAGGGAGTGAGGTCTACTGCTCACAGAACTACTAGTAAGACTGTATCAATGTTAATAACGTGGAGAGAGTGAGGTCTACTGTTCACAGAACTACTAGTAAGACTGTAGTAACGATAAGAACATGGAGAGAGCGAGGTCTACTGATCACAGAACTACTAGTAAGACTGTATCAACGATAATAACATGGAGATAGTGAGGTCTACTGTTCACAGAACTACTAGTAAGACTGTAGTAACGATAATAACATGGAGATAGTTAAGTCTACTTTTCACAGAACTAATAGTAAGACTGTAGTAACGATTAGAACATGGAAGGGTAGAGGTCTACCGTTCACAGAACTACTAGTAAGACTGTATCAACGTTAATAACGTGGAGGTAGTGAAGTCTACTGTTCACCGAACTACTAGTAAGACTGTAGTAACGATAATAACATGGAGGGAGGGTGGTCTATTGTTCACAGAACTACTAGTAAGACTAGTAACGATAAGAACATGGAGAGAGCAAGGTCTACTGTTCACAGAACTACTAGTAAGACTGTAGTAACGATAATAACATGGAGGGAGGTCTACTGTTCACAGAACTACTAGTAAGATTGTAGTAACGATAATAACATGGAGGGAAGTCTACTGTTCACAGAACTACTAGTAAGATTGTAGTAACGATGATAACATGTAGGGAGGTCTACTGTTCACAGAACTACTAGTAAGATTGTAGTAACGATAATAACATGTAGGGAGGTCTACTGTTCACAGAACTACTAATAAGACTGTAGTAACGATAATAACATGGAGGGAGGTCTACTGTTCACAGAACTACTAGTAAGACTGTAGTAACGATAAGAACATGGAGTGAGGTCTACTGTTCACAGAACTACTAGTAAGATTGTAGTAACGATAATAACATGTAGGGAAGTCTACTGTTCACAGAACTACTAGTAAGACTGTAGTAACGATAATAACATGGAGGTAGCGAGGTCTACGGTTCACGGAACTACTAGTAATACAGTAGTAACGATAATTACATGGAGGGAGGTCTACTGATCACAGAACTACTAGTAAGACTGTAGTAACGATAATAACATGGAGGGAGGTCTACTGTTCACAGAACTACTAGTAAGATTGTAGTAACGATAATAACATATAGGGAGGTCTACTGTTCACAGAACTACTAGTAAGACTGTAGTAACGATAATAACATGTAGGGAAGTCTACTGTTTACAGAACTACTAGTAAGATTGTAGTAACGATAATAACATGTAGGGAGGTCTACTGTTCACAGAACTACTAGTAAGACTGTAGTAACGATAAGAACATGGAGTGAGGTCTACTGTTCACAGAACTACTAGTAAGATTGTAATACCGATAATAACATGGAGTGAGGTCTACTGTTCACAGAACTACTAGTAGGACTGTAGTAACGATAATAACATGTAGGGAGGTCTAATGTTCACATAACTACTAGTAAGACTGTAGTAACAATAATAACATGGAGGGAGGTCTACTGTTCACAGAACTACTAGTAAGACTGAAGTAACGATAATAACATGTAGGGAGGTCTACTGTTCACAGAACTACTAGTAAGATTGTAATACCGATAATAACATGGAGTGAGGTCTACTGTTCACAGAACTACTAGTAGGACTGTAGTAACGATAATAACATGTAGGGAGGTCTAATGTTCACATAACTACTAGTAAGACTGTAGTAACAATAATAACATGGAGGGAGGTCTACTGTTCACAGAACTACTAGTAAGACTGAAGTAACGATAATAACATGTAGGGAGGTCTACTGTTCACAGAACTACTAGTAAGACTGTAGTAACGATAATAACATGTAGTGAGGTCTACTGTTCACAGAACTACTAGTAAGACTGTAGAAACGATAATAACATGGAGGGAGGTCTACTGTTCACAGAGCTACTAGTAAGACTGTAGTAACAATAATAACATGGAGTGAGGTCTACTGTTCACAGAACTACTAGTAAGACTGTAGAAACGATAATAACATGGAGGGAGGTCTACTGTTCACAGAGCTACTAGTAAGACTGTAGAAACGATAATAACATGGAGGGAGGTCTACTGTTCACAGAGCTACTAGTAAGACTGTAGTAACGATAATAACATGGAGTGAGGTCTAGTTTTCACAGAACTACTAGTAAGACTGTAGTAATTATATTAACATGGAGGGAGGTCTACTGTTCACAGAGCTACTAGTAAGACTGTAGTAACGATAATAACATGGAGTGAGGTTTACTGTTCACAGAACTACTAGTAAGACTGTAGAAACGACAATAACATGGAGGGAGGTCTACTGTTCACAGAGCTACTAGTAAGACTGTAGTAACGATAATAACATGGAGTGAGGTCTACTGTTCACAGAACTACTAGTAAGACTGTAGTAACGATAATAACATGGAGGGAGGTTTACTGTTCACAGAACTACTAGTAAGACTGTAGTAATGATATTAACATGGAGGGAGGTCTACTGTTCACAGAGCTACTAGTAAGACTGTAGTAACGATAATAACATGGAGGGAGTAAGGTCTACTGTTCACAGAACTACTAGTAAGACTGTAGTAACGATAATAACATGGAGCGAGGTCTACTGTTCACAGAGCTACTAGTAAGACTGTAGTGACGATAATAACATGGAGCGAGGTCTACTGTTCACACAACTACTAGTAAGACTGTACTAACGATAATAACATGGAGGGAGGTCTACTGTTCACAGAACTACTAGTAAGACTGTAGTAACGATAATAACATGGAGGGAGGTTTACTGTTCACAGAACTACTAGTAAGACTGTAGTAATGATATTAACATGGAGGGAGGTCTACTGTTCACAGAGCTACTAGTAAGACTGTAGTAACGATAATAACATGGAGGGAGTGAGGTCTACTGTTCACAGAGCTACTAGTAAGACTGTAGTAACAATAATAACATGGAGGGAGGTCTACTGTTCACAGAACTACTAGTAAGACTGTAGTAACGATATTAACATGGAGGGAGGTCTACTGTTCACAGAGCTACTAGTAAGACTGTACTAACGATAATAACATGGAGGGAGGTCTACTGTTCACAGAACTACTAGTAAGACTGTAGTAACGATAATAACATGGAGGGAGGTTTACTGTTCACAGAACTACTAGTAAGACTGTAGTAATGATATTAACATGGAGGGAGGTCTACTGTTCACAGAGCTACTAGTAAGACTGTAGTAACGATAATAACATGGAGGGAGTGAGGTCTACTGTTCACAGAACTACTAGTAAGACTGTAGTAACGATAATAAAATGGAGTGATGAGGTCTACTTATTACCTTTCAGGGTAAACGGAGTATACATCATTCTTATTAAAGAGAATTTTGACTCATTTATTGCCAGAAGTACTCCCATAATTATGTAAATGTCAATGTTACCACTGAAAAAAGATTATCTTATATTGATGTTATCTAACAATAGATTTAAGTTATATAATGATACTAATTATTTGTATTGTTAACCTATGAATAAGAAATAGATTGTTAGTATAGGGCATTCTACCTTAAAGCACTGCTCAACAAATTACTGAGGGATCGGATCGTTAAGATCCCTGGTGAATTTTACGTTTCTTGTTCTTCATTTTGTTCAAAATAAGCTGAGGGGAGATACGAAATATTTGTTCACCAAAGGTACGATCCCGTGTACCAGTAGCTAACCTGAGAAAGAGGATGGGGGGGCGGGGGGGTCAGCTGGGTATTTGAAAACCACCGTCCGCCCAAGACCACAAATTAGAGATTAATAAAAACTTGCCCAGGCTTAGGATTAGATATTCAAAAGGTCAACCATTACTAACATTAAAAGTGCCCTTCAAATTACCAATTGGTAGTAAAAAAAAAATCATAAATAATAGCAAGGACACATAAATTACCTAAACTGCTGTCATTAGTAACCATAAAAATAATCTAAATAGCTCCCAGAGTCATTTATTATTCAGACAGTATATTTTTGTTGGCCTAAGGTGGTTTTAAGGGTATGAACCCTAAAACATCCTTTCCCCGAAAATGTATTTTGGTCACAGCCTTGATTGCACCTCTGCCCCTAAGTAAATTTCTGACTACGTCACTGGTGTATTGGCTCATCAAAGGGGTACGTGGACTGAGCACCGGCTCGTTTAGTCTGCTATTGTTATTATTATTACCGTTATTATTATTATTATTATTATTATTATTATTATTATTATTATTATCGTTATTTATCAACGCGTCTTACTGCCCGTTCGGATTACAAGCTTAAGTAATAATTATGCTAATAGATTATGCATAGGTAAGGTAGAATTTAGAGGAAGTGATCTCGCATTTGCATGGAGGGAGATTGGAAAACAATTTAGGAAAAACCACCCCCAATTCACCCGACCAAGATTCGAAACTTAATCTCGCGGTCTTCGGCAGTCTAACCCAACACGAAACTAGCGTGTTAGCCAACTACGCCACCCAGGCGGGTCTAGTCTGATATTCCCAGTGACGGGGAATTCGGGGGCCGAATCCCAAACCGGGTGAACTGAGGGTATTTTTCCCCATTCTCCCTTCACGCAAATGATGGTACAATTTATATAAGTTCCTCATTCCTACTTCATATAGGCGCAAGACGCAGTGCACATAAAATAATCAAATCTCAATAAAATGGCAGAGATAAGAAAAAAAAAACATGGTTTTAGCCCGCAATCGAGTCATATTGACCAAGTGGCCGACGTCTTTTTGCGAAGATATTACCAACGTCTACGGACAGAAGGTGTCATGTGGTTGGAACAACAAATCCTATGGACATTAATCTCAGTTTTCTAGGCTGGAGCAGCTACTTCTTTATTCAAGTAGCTCCTCATTTGTCCTCACGAGGCTGTGTTGACCTCTTTCCAGAACCACTGCTTCACAGATAGATTTTGTAAGCGCTGAGGATCGAACCTGGTACCTATGTAGTCAGTAACTTTGATCACTATCCACAGAGGTGGTCACACTCAAGAAAGAATAATAGAAATGTCATAATTTAAAAATGTGATGATTAAGAAGTCTTGAAATGAGCTCCAACAATTGGGGGTGAGGTGTGGCGCATTTTTTTTTTTTTTTGCAATCAAAAAACTACAAAAAAATACTGATATTAACTCTCGTATCATTCCAACTCACCTTAAAGCATTCAGAGAAGGTTAAAAAGAACACTCACCTTGGGAGTGTAATACCTAAGCGTAATCCAAAATCAATAGTCACAAATTGCTCATTCATTCACCTTTTTTTTTTTTTTTTCAAATCATCTAAGGTAATTCGCCTAAAGTTACGAAACATAAGAAGAGAAAATCAAAAATAATTCAGTAGCTAAACCAGTATTCATATATATCTGAATGAAGTTATTTGTTAATTAACCTCACAAAAAAGTATTCAATTTCTAAAACCGGTTTTGGTTATCGTAACATTTTGTTAGTTTTGTTTACGATTGAATAGTGTTTTGAGTATAGTCCACTTTTTAAAGCCGAAACGAACTCGAATCAAATATATGAAATATTCTCTGAACCGAATTGAAGTTTGAATTTTTTTTTTTGCAAAAAATTTATGATTAAAAAATATTTTACTATGGTTTAATTAAATCATATTAATCATATTTATTTATGGTATATGACGTGCTCTTTATGAACCGATTAATTATATCAGCACACGAGCATTTCTATGAGCGAGAGTGAAAGAACTCACCAATTTTGCCGGGGAAGTTATTTTTACTATCATCAAATATTTCTTCCTCTTCTACATACCACAATCTACATGGGAGCGATGTCTTTACTTCCCCTCCGAAGAAAGTTGTGCTATAAATTTTTATCGCTCAAGAAAAAACACGTTGACCTCGGCTTGATTTGAACCCACGAAGATCGAGTCCTAAGGTGAGCACTTTACCTCAAGACCTGTGAGGTCAACTTTTTTTTACCTAACTTTATACATTAAAATTACTTGGAAGATGTTTTATTGCACAATTGTTTGTATTATTTCGTTTTATTCTGATAAACAAGTTACTATCACAATTTAAAATTCAATTACTTAATTTTTTTTTAATTATAGATATGAATATTGTTTTGTGATGTATATAGCAGCTCAGAATGGCAATAATTAAATGTTTCAGCTGTCAGTATTTTTACTGACGATGCTGTGTAATTATCATCGAAAGCAGAATTTTTTCTCGAAGCGAGGAAGGAGCTGATATTTTTTCGAAGCCAAGTCGAAATTTAGAAGCTTTCACACCCCTGGATTTGAGCATTATTTATAATCAGATCCCTGCGTTTGTGGAGATCGCGATAATTCGCGAATGTTAGATATGGCATTTTTTTCTTTCAGATGTTCACATTTCAGGTTACCCTGATTGCAAATATATGCTAGAATGGTCGCGATAATTCGCCAAATCGGCGTTTTAGCCGCGATTTTCGGCATTCGCGCTAATATTTTGGGATATTGAAAAATAAATTTTTGTGTAATATTTTGTCTTTGTGACTTGTACATACTTTTCCCGGACCAGCTGCCGCTAAATCTTACTTTTTTAATAAGTTGACAGCACATTTTTTTCCGGACTAGTGTTTTTTTACCGTTTTGTCTAAACAAAATGTAATTTTTGGTTTTCACTTCAACATGTTTAATTTACCTGTTTAAACATTGTCCTGGAAGTCTAGTTTTAACCAACAAAGTCACCTTAATCACGAAAGTTTGGTAAAAACCACTTTTTTAACGCTTTTGTCTTAATTCGATAATTTCGTCTCAAAAATAGGATTTTTGTAATTCACCGCTTATTCACCGCTTTTGGGAAAATTAAAAACGAAAATGGGCTTTTTTATTCACCATAAAAGCAGGGCTCTGTTTATAATCAACAATAAAATAAATACTGTACTAATATCTTTTAAATCACTATTATTATTATTATTATTATTATTATTATTATTACGTTCAAACACAAGGGGGGTCATCCATGACTTTATCAATGAAGTTTTTACACCCATTACTGTTTCCAGCCTGTGATGTGGCTCAGTTTTTTATTCACGCCATATATTTTTCACAAGGCCTGTCGTAGCTTCATATGCTTTATAAAAATAACTTTAAGAGTATTACAGGCACAACATATAGTCCCCGGCCGTTAATTTATCAATGTGAAGAGTAAAACCATATTTTTCATCACTGATTTTCGGCCATACCGGTAATCGAAACCGGGACCCTTAGCTCAGTAGGCAGACACACTACTGAATGAGCTAAGGTGTTATACTGATCCATGTAGTGAGGATAATTAAAGTATCCGAGAGAAAATGCACCTGCATTCACGTGGAGAAATTATGTAAAAACAGCAGTGGGGAAACTCATGTGCACTAGCCCTATTTGGTTGGAAGAACCTATTAGAAAATATAAACATATTTTTTGTGGCAATTTTAGGTAAAATTTTACAATATTATTAGTGTTATTTCTATGAGGTATTGATACTATCTATCAAAAATGACAGCTGTTGATCAAATGACTTGACGTATAAACATGTGAAGATAGACATAGTAACTTTTCTAGCGTCGGATAAAAAAGGCTCTTCCTTTGAAAATTGGACTTTAGTAAAACCACCAACCATTGCACCTATCCGGGTCTAGAACCTTGACCTCCCTGTCAACGATTACCAGGTCAATCCGAGTCTAACGCCTTAAAACATTTTACCCACAGTGGATAGTTCTGATTTTAGGTTTCAGTAAGAAATTGATTCAAATAATTTAATTTACTATATTTCTACACAGTGAGAATACATTTACTCATAATACTGTACCACTTTTATTGTTTGCCTTCACGTCCATACTTTATAACTAATGGGGTGGGGATGAAGAAGGTAGAATTTGCTATACAGTTTAAAAAAAATTGCTTCCTTATGTATGATACATATTTTTGAACGGTTTTTATGCTGTTTACACATATGTATTCAGAATATTTCTATCACCCTTGGTTAACAAGAAATACGTGACTAAAAAAACTTATAGTTTTATTTACATATGAAACCAATATTAATTTATAATATTTTTAAACTTTTTCAAAAAAAAATCTAGCCTATTATTTCCATTTGTAGTTAGTCTTGATAAGAATTATCATTATTATTATTATTATTATTATTAGCACCGCGTCTTACTACCCGTTCGGGTTATACGCACTTACGCTAATGTGTAATGGTAGGGTGATTGTGAGATGAAATGGAGGACCTACAGTTTAACGTGGAATCCGAACCACGGTGGAGGCCTGGCATTCCTCACATTCACAAGTTGTGATTAATACACATCTTGATTATTATTATTATTATTATTATTATTATTATTATTATTAGCATCGCGTCTTACTACCCGTTCGGGCTATACGCACTTACGCTAATGTGTAATGGTAGGGTGATAGTGAGATGAAATGGAGGACCTACAGTTTAACGTGGGATCCGAACCACGGTGGAGGCCTGGCATTCTCCTGATAAGAAGATTCCAGTAATATTTTACCAGCATATTAACACTCCACTTTCCTTAGTACCGTTTATCCATTTTCTATCCATTTGTTGGTGAAAACGCTCTCCATGTTCGTCCCTAACCTCACCAAGAATAAAAATGTGAGTGTAAAAAAGTGAATATTTAGTTGCACACCATTGTTTCATATGACTGAAGGAGATTTCTCACGATTTAGTGATAATTTTGTTTTGTTTTATTGTTTCCCATGAAATTGCTAATTACATCTTTGAATGCCTTCCAAGCTATTAGTTCATTCAGAGTAGAATTAAAAGTTTGATCTGTAGATAAAAAAAAAGCCCTCGTTTATCTTTGCCTCTCTCAGTAATTTCTGCTGTAGATATATAAAAAAACAGGATCATTCTTCGGTGCTTTAACAATGTTTCTTACTAAACCAAGTTTTATGAAGTTATGGTAAGAATATTTTGCGGAATAAACTAAAGTATCGTGTCAAGCAATCCCCCTCCGGGATCATTTTCTGATAGTTATTCCAAAGTTTCACTGAATAGTGCTTGTCCCTGGATCAGCTATACCATTTACAAATAAAGCAGTAATATTTTGTACATCCTAATTGTATGCCTAACAAGATTGCCACAATTTTTAGGTCACCACACTTAAGTTCCAACAGGTATTTTTGTAATTTGTTTCATCAATTTGTTTTTTCATGTTTTCATAAGTTTCCTTAGTGTGCAATGCGTAATAAATTGGTATGAAGGGATATGTTACTATTGTGAAAAAGGATTGCTTTTATAATACAATTTGATGAATCAATGAAAGTCATCACTCATCAGTATTGAGATCTTGTCCTTCTGAAGCCATGATCATATCAATATCTGTACAGTTTTGAAGCAGAAGCAAAATATTGAGCAATATCTTTTTGCTTGCAGCAAAATATTGAGCAATATCTATTTGCTTGCAGCAAAATATTGAGCAATATCTTTTTGCTTGTAGCAAAATATTGAGCAGTGTCTTTCTGCTTGCAGCAAAATATTGAGCAATATCTTTTTGCTTGCAGCAAAATATTGAGCAATATCTTTTTGCTTGTAGCAAAATATTGAGCAATATCTTTTTGCTTGCAGCAAAATATTGAAATATGTATATGCTTCTGCAGCAGTCTTGATACAAACAATCAGCTTGGCTCTTTGATAAGTTCAAGTCCCTTACTGAGTTGTTGATCCCAACTTGGCATATGAGATGTGTTTAATTTGATGTAGAGGGCTGAAATTCCGGATAGTTTATGTCCTGTCCCATAGAGGCCAGCTTGTCACCATTGTTCTCATGAACAATGATCCATGTCTCGGGTGGTTTTTTTAGAACGGGCAGGTCTTGACTATGAAACACTGATCTTGTGGTGGAAAGGAATGATGAATATTATGTACTATGTTTAGATTTCAAGAAAAATCCCAGATAACTCAGTTAAACAGAAGTGACAGTCTGTCAAATGATCTTTTTGTTCTCGCCAGATCATTGGTACAAGAAACGCCATAGACTTTCGAGAGTTTTTCAACCATCCACTAAAATACCCTGCAGAGCTGCTACAGACTATGTTAGGAGCTCAATGTTTATACTGGTCAACTATTTTTCACCCAAAGTAGAGCTAATATACTTTTGTTAATTTAATGATGTTATAGTCTTGCGATTAGATTTTATAGTATAGCTAACACAGGTAACAAAAACTTTCTACATTATTTTCATACTTTTGGAGGTAAAATAAATGACAGTGTAAACTCAATTACTGATGTAAGCACATTGAATGCTTACCGACTCTTGACAGTAAGTGGCATGTTGTATAGTCAGTTTCATATAGCTAATGAGCACTTCAATGAATAGGTTGAAAAGTTACTTGTTTGATTGGTTTCAAGATTGTTCATTGGCTTCCTGCTTAGTTTCTCTAAGATAGATTTAATCGGACTCACCATCATCCTTATAAGATAAATATATATTTGTTCTTTGACACGTAAATATAAAATATAACGATGAAGTGTTGTATTTTATTGTTTAATGCAATTTAGGTAAATTAAATATTGAAATAATAGATAGGTCAAATAAACTTGACTGGATTAAATAAACGAGACAATTCATTAAACACTCATGATAGATATTATTAAAAAACATTTTTTTAAATTTTGTTTTAATAAATATGTGGGTGGTGGAAAAATGATCTTTATAAATTTGTTATCAGCAATAAAAAACAACATGGAACTCATATATAGTAGATTAGGAAACAAAAATTGTGTATAGCAGTGTTTTGTTACATCCTGTACTTTGAAATAATTATTACAATTCACTTTTCAAATTCTTTCAACACTATTATAACCGGGTGAAATGATTGTACGTTCGGGAAAAAATTTAAATGAGTATTAGTTAGTAATAATTTGTCTAACACTGCTGAAACTAAACTTAAATTGGCATTTATATGAGTCTACTTATTCATCTCGATTCGTAGCTATAAATAAATACAATTTTATATATATACAATAGTAAAAAATATAGAATGAACTACCAGTGACTAATCGCAGACATCTTTTAACATCGTAGAAACCCGCTTCAGTGGCCGAACAGTCTAAGGCATCACTCTCGTGTTAGACTGACTTACTGACGATGTAGAGATTGAAGTTCTAATGAGTTGTTATTTTCCTAAACAGCTTTACAATTTCTCTCCAAGCAAATGCGGGCAGATTACCTATAAATTGCATCCTTCCTCATCCCTACTCTATTAGAGTAATAATTATCATATATACGTATAGCTTTAACAGGTAGTAAGACGAGGGGATTATATATATACTAGCAGTCCCGCACGGCGTTTCCCGTGACCCTCTGTGGGATAAGAAATACATAATCCCAACTCCCAACGCTGCCCGTTACCCAGTGTGTTATAATAATTATATTAATACTCTTTATTCCCTATCCCGTGGGAATTTCAAAAAATCCGTCCTTGTTCCTTGTATACATCATAAAGGGAACCTCTGTGCAAAATTTCAGCTTTCTAGGTCCAAGGGTTTGGGTTGGGCCTTGATGAGTCAGAACTTTTCTTTTTATATATATATAGATACATATATGAAAATATATATATTATATATACATATATATAAAATACATAGTCTATATATATATATCGACCGGGGATGAAAAATGATTAAATTACTAAAATGGCTATTAAAAAATAGGGGTTGGTGATAAAAGGGTAAAAATTTAGGGTTGTATGTATTTTTTAATGCGACATAATAAAAAAAATAAAGAAATTAAAAAATGTCTAAAAATTAAAGAAAAATTTTAAGGGTGGACAACCCTTATCAC
Organism: Timema cristinae; assembly: GCA_039000515.1. Taxonomy (NCBI): domain Eukaryota; kingdom Metazoa; phylum Arthropoda; class Insecta; order Phasmatodea; family Timematidae; genus Timema; species Timema cristinae. The sequence goes on along the minus strand of JBCFYV010000003.1, from coordinate 63,322,432 downwards.
TAAGGGTTATGAAAAATAGATGTTGGCCGATTCTCAGACCTACTCAATATGCTCACAAAATTTCATGAGAATCGGTCAAGCCGTTTCGGAGGAGTACGGGAACGAACATTGTGACACGAGAATGTTATATATAAGATATATATATATATATATATATATATATATATATATATATATATATATATATATATATAAGGACATGTGAAGCTATACGACAGGCCTGGGAAAATATATGACTTGAATAAAAAACCGATCCAGACCATAGGCTGGAAACAGTACTGGATTTAAATTTCTTTGATATAAAGTATAGCTAATAGTAAATGTAGAATGAACTTCCAGTGAGTTATTGCAGACATCTTTTAACAGCGTAGAACATTGATTTGCCATCCTAAATAAAAATGTCGGTACATGCTATTTCCATTTAAAGTGGGGTTACCTAAATGTTGAGCTTGTCCACTTAAGTGGTTTGGGATACTAATAATATTTAGCACCGCGTCTTTCTAATCCGTTCGGGTTATACGCTTTAAGTACTAATTACGTTAGTGGATTTTGGAATTGGGAAGGTTGAATTAAAGGAAGTGAACCCGCATTTGCGTGGAGGGAGAGTGTAAAACCATTTAGGGGAAAAACCACCCCCAGTTCACCCGACTGAGATTCGAACCTCGATCTCCTTGTCCTCAGCAGTCGAGCTCAACACGACTAGCGCGTTATTCAACTACGCCACCGAGGCGGGTTGGTTTGGGATACTGACAGCGGATCTAGAGGACCCAGGTTTGTTTCAAGGTGGTGCTTAGAATAAAAAGGATCCCCCTCTTCCCCCTCCCCCATCTATTCGCATTTAATTACATTGATGGAGTTGACATGAGGACGGTAGAATTTTAATAAAATCCATCCAGATTTTCTTGGAGGTAGTATGGGAAAAAATTTACGAAAGAAAAAAAATCACCCTCAAGACACAGGGTCAGGATTCGAATCCTGACCTCCTCAACCCTATCAAGCTAATTTAATAGGGAATGACGTATAGACCGCATGTCCTCCAATGCGAGTGGGGGGGGGGGGGATCATCTTTTTGGTTAGTGTTATATTATCTGTGTTAGGTTAAGTTAGTTTGAATTCGTGTGCTAGGTTATGTTAGCTTGTAATTCGTACGCTGGGCTAAGTTTACTTGTAACGCATATGTCAGGTTATGTTATCTTGTAATTTGTGTGTTAGATTAAGCTAGCTTGTAATTCGTGTGTAAGGTTAAGTTAGCTTGTGATTCGTCTGCTAAATTAAATTAGTTTTTCTTTTCTTTGCTAGGTGAATTGTCTTGTAATTCGTGTGCTAGGTCCGTTAGCTTGTAATTCATGTGTTATGTTAAGTAGGCCTTCAACCCGTGCACTAGATTAAGTTAGCCTATACTTCATGTACTAGATTAAGTTTTCCTGTAATTTATGTAATAGGTTACGTTAGCAATTAATTTGTGCGTTATCCGCTTCGGTTGGTTGAATGGTCTAAGACGTCACTCTCACAATAAACTGGACTGCCAATCACAAGGAGATTGGGGTTCGAATTCCGATGAGATGTACTGAGGGTGGTTTTCCAAAATTGTTTTCCACTCTTCCTTCACCCACATGTGGGTACATTTCATATAAATATAGCCTTTTTAATTCCTTAAACCATTAGCGTAATTATTATTATTATTATTATTATTATTATTATTATTAGCACCGCGTCTTACTACCCATTCGAGTTATACTCACGGTAATGTGAGATGGTAGGGTGATTGTGAGATGAAATGGAGGACCTACAGTTTAACATGGGATCCGAACTACGGTGGAGGCCTGGCATTCCCCACATTCACAAGTTGTGATTAATACACGTATTGTCAGAGGTGAAGGAAGGGTTTGCTAATCATATAAATCTGTGGCGGGACCGCGTAATTAGTACACGCGCGTATAAACCGAACGGGTAGTAAGACGCGGTGCTAAAAAAAAAGAAAGACGCCATACAAAAAAAAAATTATCGAGGTGCTTTCTTGTGAACCACTCTTCGGGTAAACGGCACAATCAACGCTCTAAACACCCGGCTAACTTTTCCGAGAAGGAAAGTTTATTCTTTTTTCGTAACACTCATCAGTTTACTGACTCGGCGAATGTTCATCAAAACAAAAAGTGATTACCTAATAATAACGAATGTTGACTGTTTCTTCAATGGGGATATTCCACGCGTGGTGTTCGCTTTCCATTAACACTGGTTCGGCTGGTCGGTGTTTGAGGCCATGTGTTGTTCGGCCTTGTTCGTCAGATGAGAACTTGCGGCAAGTCGTCGTCATTGAACCGGCCATGGCTTAGTGGGTAGGGCACTGGTCTTTTTTCTATGTTGGTCCCGCTTCAAGCCAGGCATTTTGTGGATAGGGCGTTCGACTCTTCTCTGTGTTGGTCCCACTTCAAGGCAGTGTACGAAGTGTCTTACTGGGCAGGGTGCTCGTCTCTTCTCTATGTTGGTCCCACTTCAAGCCCGTGTACGAAGTGTCTTACTGGGCAGGGTGCTCGTCTCTTTTCTATGTTGGTCCCGCTTCAAGCCAGGTGTTTAGTGGGCAGCAAAATTGTCTTTTATCTATGTGGGTCCCACTTCAAGGCAATATGTGAGGTATCTTAGAGGACAGGGTACTGGTCTCTTTTCTATGTGGGTCCCACTTCAAGGCAATATGTGAGGTATCTTAGAGGACAGGGTACTGGTCTCTTTTCTATGTTGATCCCGCTTCAAGTCAGTGTACGTTATCCATTTCAGTAGGTCCCAGTAGATTTTTGTTGTTCAAAGTCTCCAGCATTTCCAGTCCTGGTTATTCGCGTTTAGTTACACTAATTAGGAAGGGATAAAGAAGGTATTGTCTATAGGAAAAGTTCTCACACTTGCGTGAAAGAAGAGTGAACTTTTTTTTTTTTTTAAGAAAATCCACCCTCATCACACTTAGACAGGATTCGAACCTCGACCTCAACGTCACAAAAAAAAATCAGGTAAGATCAGATCTTGACGTTTAGTCCACTTTCCCACCCGCGTGGGATCCAATTTTATATTAATTTTATGAAACTCGCATCTTTGGGCACATAGACAAAGCCTTTAGTCTCGTATTGTCTAGTTTTATGGTGACGTGAAGATTATGTTTCGAATCCCGGTTAAGTAAATTTTTTGGAAGTATAATTAAGGTGGGTGTTTAGAGGATACGAGAAACAGTCACTGTTTGCGCAGTTTTTAAAGAAAACTTCCTGGCTCCCCCCCCCCCCCCCCCCCGAAGAAATAAAATATTTCTCCAGTAGAAACATCGAATTTAATTTTCTTCACACTGCGACATCAACATTTGTTGAATATATGTCAAAGGTTTCCTGAAATTTAATGACAACTTTTTCTTTTCATTTAAAAAGTTGACCATCTAATGCCGCTATGCTCTTGACAGATATTCAACAACTGTTGATATCAACATGTGTAGAAAATTAAACTCTTTTGTTTCTACTGGAGAAATATTTTATTTAGTTTGAGTCCTCTATATTCCCACCAGTCAGCATATTAACACTAGACGTATACTCTGATTGGGTGACCTGGTGGTCTAGGGGGTAAGGTGTCAAGACTTCTATGCTGGCGGCCGGGGTTCAATCCTCGGTCCCGGCAAAGATTTATCTGATTACCAAACCCTTCCTTCACCTCTGACAAGACATCTTGTGAATGTGAGGAATGCCAGGTGTCCACCGTGGTTCGGATTCCACGTTAAACTGTAGGTCCTTCATTTCATCGCACAATCACCCTACCATTACACATTAGCGTAAGTGCGTATAACCCGAACGGGTAGTAAGACGCGGTGCTAATAATAATAATAATAATAATAATAATATACTCTGATTTAGGTAAGAACGGGAGAGAAAATTCAAACACATTTCCTTGCGGCTAACATTGATAACATTTTAGTATATTATTTGTGTTTATTTTATAGATATTGGTAAAATATATCAAAAGTGACAGCTGCAGACTTGATGTATGAATATATTAACATGGTTTTATTATTATTGTTATTATTATTATTATTATGACCGCGTCTTACTACCCGTTCGGGTTATACGCACTTACGCTAATGTGTAATGGTAGGGTGATTGTGAGATGAAATGAAGGACCTACAATTTAACGTGGGATCCGAACCACGGTGGAGGCCCTGGCATTCCCCACATTCACAAGTTGGGATTAATACACGTCTTGTCAGAGGTGAAGGAAGGGTTTGGCAATCAGATAAATCTGTGCCGGTACCGAGGAATGGTTTTAGTAACCTTACTAACTAGCTCCTACTGTTGCTCCTACCAAAATCACACTATACATTGTTATTTCAAGGAGTATCCTTGGTTAGTGCAAATAACTATTTTATGAACATTATTTTATAAACCGGTTATGAACTATTCGACCTCCCTAACAACCAAACCACGGGTAAAGTCTCAAGGCGCTAACTAATGTTTCATGTATGGCAATGTGTTTGTCAATTTTTTTATTTTTTTCAAAAAAAAAACACATCTTTTCCATTAAGATTTATGTTTGAGGCCAAACGCTCCTCCCTTTGTCAAATTAATCCTTATTTAGAGTTGTAAAATCACTTTGGGTTTAAAGTGCTCATTAAAATCTATAAAATTAGCTACCGGCTTCAATGACAGCGTGGTCTAACGCGTTACTCTCGCAGTATACTAGACTGCCTATGTCGGGGAGATCGAGGTTCGAATCTCGGTCAGGTGTACTGAGGATGGTTTGTCCAAAATTGTTTTCTACTCTCTTCCCGCGAATGTGGGTACACTTCTTCTAAATATAACCTTCCTAATCCCTAAAAACCATCAACGTAATTAGTACATAAACGTATAGCCCGAACGAGTAGTAAGGCGTGATGTTAAAAAAAAGAGTTGTTGCAGTCGTGCTTTTAAGTCTCTGGCTTTCATTAGTTATCTTTCAGTTGTGGAAAGTCTTTCTCACTCCACGTAATCTTTATCCGTAGTCCTGTAAGGATCTACTCTACAATAAATCCTCTCTAACATACTACGTAGAATTTGAATTCTTATAATCCAAATCCTTATAATTTTTAATTTTGTACACGCACTGAGTGTCTTTAATAGGTTTTTTTTAAAAATTTTTGGCATATACTGTATAATCATGAGAGATATGCCATCCAGTTTTGTCGCCTGTATGTAGACTATTTGCTGCTCTGGGGGTACAGAACATTGCCCAGGGTACACGTATGAAGGTTGTCTAACGTAGTACCCGCAATGAGATGATGTGACGATAGTTATTAAGAAATCGTGGAGCCGGGGTGAGTTTTAACCTAACGTAAGCCTAGTTAACTAAACTCTGGTGGCTGTTGGGGTAGTTCCCCTTAAGGGAAAAATACCCAAGTTACCAGCAGGGAATCGAACCCAGAACTCTAAGAGGCTTAAACCGATTTAAATTTCACTGTTGTCAAATATAAAATGCAGGAAACTACAATTCATTACTTTCTACAGCTAAGGAATTAATACCAGTGGTACCCGCCTCGGGGGCGTAGTTGGCTAACGTGCTAGTTTTGTGTTGAGCCAAACTGCGGAGGACGATGATATTGGGGTTCGAATCTAGGTCGGGTGACCTAAGGATGTTTTTTTCCTAAATGGTTTTCCACTCTCCCTTTACGAAAATGCTGGTAGATTACCTAAAAAAAGTATTCCTTCTTCATCCCTACCCATTTAGAGTAATTATCATTATATGGGTATAACCTGAATAGGTAGTAAGATGCGGTGATTAAAAAAAACACTTTCATATAAAATAATGTGTCTCAACCTCTTGCGCACTATATTTTATGCACTATTCGTTATTAGTTGTGCGTTATGCATGAACATAAACCCAGCCTTAGATGTCGAGATAGTGGCATACAAAGAGACACTGGTTTTGTAACACTGAGGAAGACATTAAAAAAACAACAAGCTTTCTTCTTAGGCCTATTTTTAACTTGCAGAGTATTTTGTCTCGCAATGTTGGCATTCCGCAGGTTCATCTTCTTTAGCCGGCACGCTCTGATTGATGCCTTCCTTCTAAACATCACGATATAATGTCTTCGTCCTTGCGATTCTTCGTAAGATTTATTTTCACTGGCATAAAACTCATAACAACATATTATTACAAACACACGGACAATGAAATAGTAATTGTGGGTACGGATGAGAACGGTAGACTGTAGAGGAAACAAAATTATTTTTCAACCGCGTCTTTAGTTCTTGTTCGCATACATTAATTACGCTAATGGAATAAGGAAGAGAAGGAATAGAGTTTTAGAAGTGAACGTATCCATATTTGCGTTAAGGGGAATAAGGAAAAAAAAAAAAAAAAAAACGCAGAACATCCAACCAGGATTAGAACCCTGATTCCCCCGTTACAAGAAAATCAACCTAAAACCAGGGTGACGCGTTAAACCATGTGATCACCGATGGAGGCTGTAAACATAATTAAATGTTGATAGCATGGATGGGCAGTAATATGAAATGCATAAACAAAATACTTCACAAATTTTCAAATCCGTATCGGTGGCCACATGGTCTAACGCGCTACTTTCGTGTTAGAATAGACGCCGAGGATGGGGAAATTGAGGTTCAATCCTGGCTGGATGCACTGAGGGTGTTTTTTCCTAAATAGTTTTCCACTCTATCTTCACATTAATGCGGGTATATTACCTCTAAATTAGACCTTTCTAATCCCTAGCTCATAAATGTAATTAGTACATAGGTGCATAAACCGAACGGGTTGTAAGACGCGGCACTAAAATAACAATAATATGATGACTTGACTTGAAATCACAATTTTAATCATTGGTAAAAGGCAGTTGGAAGAGTAACAAAATCACAAATAAGGAAACAAAATTGTTTCAAATTAATTAATTTACTAAAAAAATGTTATCTTCATTCTTTTTATTTAAGTTTTAGCCCCACGTCTTACTATCTGTTTGGGTTATACGTCTAGGTACTAGTTACACTAATGGTTTTAGGGATTAGGAAGGTTTATTTTACATAAATGCACCCACATTTACGTGCAAGTAGAGTGGAAAACCTTTCAGGAAAAACCAACCCTTTTTATTGCACCCGACCCGGTATTTAGTCCCAATTTTCCCGTATTTGGGAGCCTATTTTAACACGAGAGTAGCACGTTAGACCATTCGGTCACTGATGAAGGTCAGCATTATTATTATTATTATTATTATTATTATAATGGCGTAATGTAATCGAATTTTCGTGGAGGGAGAGTGATAAATCGTTTAGTAAAACAAACTTCAGTACATATATCCGGAATAACATCCTCAAACTCGTCACTGGCAATCCAATCTACTGCGAAAGGGACGTCTTAAACCGTACAACCACCCATGCGTGTCCCAATTGAATATTTTTTCTAACTTCACCTGCGATCGAACCAGGAACCTCTAGATGTGTATTCTGCCTCCTTAACCAATCAACCTTAAGGATCGGTACCAATTGATAACATGTATCAAACGTGGTCACGCAGTATAAGGTGTCAGTCCCGCAATATACTGGGTTGATGGTTACGGGGAGGGGTAGTTTCTAATCACGGCCGGGTGAACTGTAAAGGATATTTTGATAATTATGGTTGATCTCTCTGGGTTTTTCTATCCCATCTCAACGCTAATACGGCTGCATTTTTCCTGAAAAACATTAAGTCACCTCTACTTTTTAATAAAGCCATTGATAATTGTATTTATAAAAGTATTTAAAAAAATAAACATACCAAAAAAGCGAATAGAATTCGAGAATTAAATTGAGAACCGTAGCTCCTTGCCTTAGTTTTTTTTTTATTCACACCGCATTTTATTTACCATCCTGACTACCCTCATTTCACCAATGTTTTAGGAATGAGTAGGGTAGAATTTAGAGGAAATATAACCACATTTGCGTGAATCCAATTGGTAAAAAAAACTCACTTAACCCAGCCAGAATTCGAACAAAAATTTCAACATCACCATTAAACAAGACTACATGACCTTGACGTTTAGTCTGCGTGGTCCACTGTTGTGGGGTTGTATTTAGAGCTGTGGATGTCCCAGTGCTATAAAAAGTTGGAGTCTCCAACATTTAACGAATGTTTTTTTCTATTCAACGTTTCAGCATTATCATTTTTTTATTAAGAAATCAACAGTTAATAGTTCAATGGAAATATATAAATTAAATAAGTAAATATTGTCATCACAATAAATTAGATATGTTAAAAACAAAAATTAGCCTTTGGTAATTAAGAAATATTTTGAAATAAATAAATAAAAATGGAAATAATGTTGTAATTAAAAAAAATAATCTACCTATCACTGCAATCTATAGGGCTAAAAGAAAAGTATATACAGTAAAACCCCGTTAGACTCAAGCCCGGTAGTCCGAAATTCCGGATAATCCAAACACATTTTCCGGAAAATAGGGGGAAAAATTAAGTAAAATTAAACCTATTTGATTGTTTAACAAGCTCAAAGTTAAAAGAGAATTATAAGAAATAGTAATATATGATAATGAATGGTTTACATGTATATTTTGTAGTCAAAACAATGTGTTTTTCAGTGACTAAAAATAATTACAGTATATATCAAGTGTTATACTCAGTTAAATTCAAGAAAATTTGATTAAACTCAATTCAACTGTAACTTAAAATTGGTGAAAATACTATATTCCAGTATTCTCCTGGTTAAACAGAATTTTCGCTAATCCGAACTAGCTTCGGTCCCAATTGGTTCGGATTAGCGAGGTGCTAGTGTATATTATTATTATTATTATTATTATTATTATCATCGTGTCTTACTACCCGTTCGGGTTATACGCACTTACGCTTATGTATAATGGTAGGGTGATTGTGAGGTGAAATGGAGGACCTACAGTTTAACGTGGATCCGAACCACGGTGGAGGTCTGGAATTCCACACATTCACAAGTTGTGATTAATACACGTCTTGTCAGAGGTGAAGGAAGGTTTGGTAATCAGATAAATCTGTGCCGGGACCGAGGATTGAACCCCGGACCCCAGCACAGAAGTCCGACACCTTACCCCTAGACCACCAGGTCACCTGTATGTATATTATTTATATATTATTGAAACAATTTGTGGAGGGCTTGGGTTTGTTAACCTCTGTCATCAACAACATCTGTTGATATTAACATATGAAGAAAATTAATCTTTTGTTTCTATTGTAGCAATATTATATTTATTTTGCAAAAAAAAAAGTTTTTCTATAAAAACTGTAAAAACACCGACCTTTTATCATGTTCCCTATACACCCACCTTAAATCCAGGCCTGACCTGTTGAGCGTGTCAGTCGTAATCAAACCACCTGTGACCACCTCGTGTCTACAGAAGAGGCCTCAAATTGTTGCCGCAAGCAAAAATCTATAAATTATGAACTTAACGACTGACGAACGTTTTTGCATACAGTATCGTCTTTCACAGCTGTCAAGATAACTTGGAGTTTGTCCATAAACACAGACCGCACCTTGTAACATCATTTTGTCAACTGACAGATCACAAAAAAAAAAAGTTTCTGCCATAAAGGAATGTAACATTTACTTCTTATATTCGCGAGGAAAAAAGGAAAGATTTGAATACCAGCGGATTTTTTTTTAGCGCTTTGCCTGCTTGTTTATTTCAAAGATATTTTGCAAAACTGATCGCAACTTAACTTGAGACGCTTAAAAGTTTCGTCATAAGCAGGCCTAACTCAGCTCCCGACTCTAATCTGCGTTTGTGTGTATGCGCGCGCAAGGTATGGGATTATTTATTTTATTTTATTTAGCACCGCGTCTTACTAACCGTTCGGGTTATACGCTTAAGTACTAATTACGCCAATGGATTAGGAATTGGGAGGTTGAATTTAGAGGAAGTGAACCCGCATTTGCGTGGAGGAGAGTAGAAAACTATTTAGGAAAAACCACACCCAGTTCACCCGAACGAGATTCGAACCTTAATCTCCACGTCCTCGGCAGTCGAGCTCAACACGACTAGCGCGTTAGCCAACTACGCCACCGAGGCGGGTGGTATGAAACTAAAAGTGAAAAGAAAATATCTACTTTGTGTCAGAAATGTGTGCAGTGCATTTGTATTTGAATGATTACTCGAGATTTTCCGCGGTGACGATGGGGGACAAAGCGACAAAGTTTCTTGTTAATAACTACAGTATATCTCTATTATGACAGACTGAAGATTTAGGGACAGTGATGATCTGTGAGGACATTATAAAATGGACAAAAAACGGCCCTATCAATTCAGTTTTCATCCCAATATAATCTAATATTTCAACAAAGTTCAGTATTAGCAACTTGTATTAACTTTTTATCTCCATTAATGTCTAATCAGAAATGATACACGTGTAATAGTGTTCGGGTAAATTTACTATTTCTAGCCATCATAATTATGTCAATGCGAAATAAAAGAAAGGAAGTTAATGAATAGTTCAGCCTAAAAAGTATCCAGTTTACTTACACTTCCCCTCTTCCGCTAATGAATAATAACACTTTCTCTAATATTTGCCCCTGAAGAGCATTGGCTTGCATTTTACAATTACGTTTTATGTGTATGCGAACCCAAAAAAGAGATTTTACAATTATGTATGTACCAATGTCTGTCTGTCTGTCTGTCTGTCCCTGGACAGAGATCTGGAACAATTTGATGGATTTTGATAAAAATTGATATATATACTTGGGACTTTTTTTTATTTTGACCCTCTTTCTCAAATTAAGGGTAGTTTACTGATGTATGATTTCTTTTAATTCCAAATTTTTAGAAAATGGATCTACCGATTTTGTTTAAATTGGATATCTAGGGAGTGCTTGACTTCAAAAATAACACTGTAGGCATAGGTCTAATTTATTTTTGGCTAAAAATTCGTTAAAGAGTAGCTTATTGATGACGATTATTTTTAATTTGGATATTTAAAAAAAAAATTCTCTAGTGATTTGGTTTATAATAGGTATCTTTAAGCATGTTATTAACTTAATATTGTAATATAAGATTTTTTTAATTGCTCTAATGATTTTGTTCAAAATTGGTATCGAGGGGCTATTTTACATTATCGATAATAATGAGTTTTTTTTTCTAAATTAAATAAATTTAAGGGTAGTTTCACTTACGACAAATTATTTTAAATTTGAAATTTTTCGAATCAGTCTTTAAAAGATTTTGAGTTCAATCTGGGAATAGTATTTTATTAAAATTAAGCATACGTTTTTATTTTTTCAAATTAAAAATAATTTTAGGGCAGTTTATGATTAACAGTTTGTTCTAGAATGATAGACGAGCGTATACAGAAAGTTTATTGTGTATCTGGGCAGAATGTTTTGTAAAAATGGAAGGACAGGTGTTGAAATTGACAGACGAGTGAATGCATCTCGGAGAATAGTCGGATGTTTGAGGACTATTGCAAGGAGTGAAATAGTATCGAAAGAGGCAAATATGATATATAGTCTATAAAAGTGTGTTAACATCAACATTGTTCTATGGATGTGAAGCACGGGTTTATCAGTAAAAACAATAGAGCAAGGGGAATGTGATTTGAATAAGATATATAATAAACGTATGTGTAAAAACTCATATGGACAGAGTCATTGATGAATGAATAGGTGCTGAAGTTCGGTTTGAAAGGGTATGTATGTAGGTAAGTAATTTACTGTGATTAACAAGATGATGTGTTGAGGAAGGCCTACTTAAGGGTAACTTATTGAAAATCTATTTTTGAAAATTTTATTCCAAGTTATAATACACAATATGACCAAATTTGTGCGATTTTTTACCATTAATTTTGACCAGTATTTTGGCACATTATTATTCTGCACTATACAGGGTGTGTGGTTTATTTATATTACACATAATACGACTGGGGTGAAATTTTTAAAGTCTCGTCCATGAGCGTATGAAAGCTTTAAGCTATCCCTATCCTATAAAAATCATGTTTTATTTTATTCCTGAGTCAGACGTAAAGTATTTTATATCCCGGTGTTGAGATGGACATTAAATTATTTTATTACCGCACCTTACTACTTGTTCAGGTTATACACATACATGATAATGGTTGTATCCTGATAGTGATCAGTCCATATTGCAAACTCAGCAAAATTCGTCCAAATTGCGAAAATACCCAAAAATGTTATGGCCACCTTAATATCCAATGTCCAGATTGCGAACAAATAAAAGAGCAACTCACGGGAATTCCTACGTGCTAATGGTGACAAGGGTGGAAGGGGTTACTGGCAGCACCCACCAGTCACCGGTGCTTTCCTCCTGACCAAACTTAGCCTAGCCTAACCTGACACAGCCTAACCTAACCTAGAAATACTCGTGTATGTAATTTAGCTAAATTAAGAATGACGAGGCTGAAAGAACGTACGACTGCTAGGCCCCCGTGGGCCGCCCATATTATCAAATTAGGGGCGGGATGGCATAGCAACATGGCGTGTCCATAATCTGGATTGTTCGAAATCTGGAATGTTCGGAATCAGGAGGCTACCTATGATTATTACTCTATTAGGGTTTGGATGAGGAAGGAAGCATTCTAGAGGTAATCTACCCGAGGTCACGTGGGAAGAGAACGGGAGGCTGTTTAGGGAAAACCACCCTCAATAGTCCGAACTGGGATCAGCAGGCAAGTCTAGCATGAGAGTGACGCCTTAGACCGTTCGTCCACTGAAGCGGGTCAGATGGGCTGTTAACGAAGCATTCATGTTAATTTAGGCAATAACTCTGCTGTTTTTCATATCGAAACCTTAACCTAAAAAATTTAAATAATGGATCCAAGTCAGGATAATAATCTTAAGATTTCTAATAAAGACCGGTCAGTAGAAACTTGGCTGTTGACAATAGCTACGTGTCCTTGACTGTTATATGAAACATGGCTAGAAAACATTTGATTTAGAGTCAAAGCAATTTAACTTTTTATTACAATATTATAGGTACACTCCGTCCACCCTGAATGGTAGCAATATTACTTTCACGTGGTACACCAACAGTCAGCAGCTCTTGGCCCTCGGGCTGGATCCGGCCCGCCGACAATTTTTCTCTGGCCTGCAAAAGATTTAGAAAACAAACCATTACTTACCTACTCTATGGCATTACTCGAAAATTCACTGCCACACTTAACAAAAGTACGCCCCCTATCCTTATATTGAGCCAGTTCTATCCAGTCCACCTCATTACCACGTATCCCTATCTTGAGCTAGTTCTATCCAGTCCACCTCATTACACCCTATCCCTATCTTGAGATAGTTTTATCCAGTCCACCTCATTACACCCTATCCCTATCTTGAGATAGTTTTATCCAGTCCATCTCATTATACCCTATCCTATCTTGAGATAGTTTTATCCAGTCCACCTCATTACACCCTATCCCTATCTTGAGATAGTTTTATCCAGTCCATCTCATTATACCCTATCCCTATCTTGAGATAGTTTTATCCAGTCCACCTCATTATACCCTATCCCTATCTTGAGATAGTTTTATCCAGTCCACCTCATTATATCCTATCCCTATCTTGAGCTAGTTCTATCCAGTCCACCTCATTACACCCTATCCCTATTTTGAGATAGTTTTATCCAGTCCATCTCATTATACCCTATCCCTATTTTGAGATAGTTTTATCCAGTCCATCTCATTATACCCTATCCCTATCTTGAGCTAGTTCTATCCAGTCCACCCCATTACACCCTATTTTTATCAGGTCCATTCTAATGTTATCCTCCCATCTGGGTCTAGGCCTTCCCACTGGTTTCTTCCCATTGGGTTTGCCAGTCAGTATCCTGAACACGGTTCTAGATTCTCCCATTCACGCTGCATGTCCTTCCCAATGTAATCTGTGAGATTTGATTGTTGATTGTGCTAACAATGTCTTATAATTAGTACAGGGTATGATGTAACTCATCATTGTGTAACCTCCTCCTGTCCCCAGTGGCCTCATCTCTTCTTGGATCTAATATCTTCCTAAGCATTTTATTTTCGAACATCCTAATTTTTATTTTCTTCGTGTTAAATTTTCCCTTCTATAATAATTAATAAACAAGACTTTATTGCAACTAGAAAACCAGCGAACATATTTTAACATGAATTTTCTTCCAGATTTATAAAAGTACTAAAAGACTGTGTTGATAGAACATATTAAACTCCCACTGACCAGGAAACTGACAACCAATCCATTTTTCTGTGATTGTAAATATACTAATTACTTGTATAAACTCACTTTTGTTTAGCATGCTTCAAACATAAAATTTAATAAGCAACAGTGACATGACTTTAAACCAATTTGACAACACACAGTCTGTCTTCGAAAACAAATTACTAAATTACTTTTGAGTACCACAATAAATTGTCTATATATATGTTTCATTTATATGTTTTAGTTAAGATGTGAATGTAATTATTTAGTTAAGTCAGCGAATTGGAAATTGACTTCTTAGCCAATAACTGGTGTAGTTCCTTTAAATAAAATAAATAATAATCTATTAGAAATATAAAGTTGACTTTTTTTTTAAACCAGCCCACCAATTTTTTCTATCCATACGACCATGATATAAATTTTTTTGACTACACCTTATTACACTATGGCCCTATCTTATAAGATTCACCATAGTGGATTTATTCAAGGTAAGATTACCACCTTACAGGTTAACTGGAGGATAAATTCTAGCCTTTCGAGAGAAGGGAAAAAAAATTGAAAGCACGTTTTACTAAATTAACATATTTATATAGATAGACCTACATCGAAATAAGAATACAAATCCATACACACATTATATATTATCAATTCATTTTCAATAGAAGACGAACCCAAAATATGATTCAACTGTTAAATAACGTTATTTTTAAAATAAATATTTTGTAGTTACTAGAGATGGGATGGACTTTCGAATCACATGGTATACCAGAGATTTGAGACTCGTAAAAATCTCGAAAAATTTTCTCGAATACAATAATGAAGACCTTTACTTCAAATACCGGTAACAATTTTATTATTATTATTATTATTATTATTATTATTATTATTATTAACACCGCGTCTTACTACCCGTTCGGGTTATACGCACTTACGCTAATGTGTAATGGTAGGGAGATGAAATGGAGGACCTACAGTTTAACGTGGAATCCGAACCACGGTGGCGGCCTGGCATTCCCCACATTCACAAGATGTCTTGTCAGAGGTGAAGGAAGGGTTTGGTAATCAGATAAATCTGGGCTGGGACCGAGGATTGAACCCCGGCCGCAAGGTAACAATTTTAAACAATTTGTAAAAAGGAATTACATAGACATGTGTACTTGTAAGAATAACCAAATGACCAAACAAAAGGACATTATTTTTACATAACTAATTTAAATAGTTTACCTACATTACATGACGCAATACACATAGCAAACAAAATATCATTTGTCTTGGCACTAAATCTTAAAACAATAAAAAAAATCAAATTTGAAAATTTTTCACTTGAACTAAAATTGAACATTATTAAAGATTCAATTACCCAAATTTGTATTCGAGATTCAAAAGAAAATTTAAGATTCAGATTCAAAAAATCTAATATTTGACACATTTCTAGGTTTTTTTTTTTTAGCACAGCGTCTTAATATCCGTTCAGTTTAAACGCCAAAGTACTAATTACGATTACTGGTGACCTGGTGGTCTAGGGGCAAGATGCCGGACTTCTGTGCTGACGGCCGGGGTTCAATCCTCGGTCCCGGCACAGATTTATTTGATTGCAAACCCTTCCTTCACCTCTGACAAGACATGTATTAATCACAACTTGTGAATGTGTGGAATACCAGGCCTCCACCATGGTTCGGATCCCACGTTAAACTGTAGGTCCTCCATTTCATCTCACAATCACCCTACCATTATATATTAGCGTAAGTGCGTATAACCCGAACGGGTAGTAAGACGCGGTGCTAATAATAATAGTAATAGTAATTAAGCTAGTGGTTTTAGGAATGAATAAGGTTGAATTTGGATTAAGTGTACCCGCATTTGCGTGGGGAAACAATTTAGAAAAAAACCTTTCAATACACCCGATTGGGATCGAACCCTGATCTCCACGGTCGTCAGCAGTCTAGTTTGTGCTACTGCGGAACACTTGATTGGCCACCATAAACCACACTTTGAGAAAAACTTCTTTATACCATTCTCCTACCAAGCAACTGCTGCTACATAATTTATAAATCATTCCTTCCTCATCTTTACCGCGTTAGTGTGAATAAGCAAATAACTTGGAGGGGTAGTAAGACGCGGTGCCCCAAAGAAAATAAGTGTGTACTCTCAAATAAAGCCGTTTATTTCGACAGCTCCTGCTAGGTCGACTTACGGTAAGCTCACACTGGATATTCGGACAGAGTTCCCCAATGACAGACCGCCTCTGTAGTCTAGTGGTTGGAGCTCCTGGATACAGATCCAGAGGTCCCACGTTCGATCTCCGGTGCTTCCAGATTATCTATGATGAAATGGGTCTGGAACGAGGTCAACTCAGTCTCGTGAGTATAAATGAGAGGCTACTTGAATGAAACAGTAGCAGCTCTGGTATAGAAAACTGAGATTAACGGCTGAAGGGCTCGATGTGCTGAACAGATGACACCCTATTCGCCCACTCAGTAGGTATGGATCGATTACGAGCTGACGCAATGAAATATCCCCCACTTGGCAATATTTATTTTATGATCTCGGTTTAAACTGTTACCTTAGCGTAGTCGATATCATGTCTGCCCACCGAGTTAAGGGTCCCGGGTTCGAATACCAGCATGGCCGAGAAATGTATCATTGGTGAAATGTGGGTTTACCTCTGCACAATGATGAATTAACGGTCGGGGACTGGATGTTGTGCCTGTCCTAGTCTTCAGATTATAAAGCATATGAGGCTACGACAGGCCTAGCCAGCCGGTACTAAGAATTATATAGCTTGAATAAAAAAAAACTGACCCAGGCCACAGGCTGGAAACAGTAATGGATGTAAAAAAAAAAGGGGGAGGTTAAACTGTTCATAATCACGCCTGGAACAACGTTTATACGTGTTTATTTTTGATGACAGAGGTGTTTTATTTACACACAGCCCTCTTCCGTAATGAAGCAACCGGCTACTGTGTATATTTATTTATTGCACGTTTAGGCTACATCGCCCGTAGACCAACAATGGAAGAATTATCCAGTACTAATGTACAATTGCCCGAAGGACGCCCGAATGTACTAATAGTACATCCTTTCCGTGGAGGCTCTTTCCATGTCCTGATGAGATGATATGAGGTGATGGTGATGGTGAGAATGAGGGTGTGAAACCATTGGAAACACTTGAACCTAACTTAATACACCATTCCCTGGTGACCGTTGGTGTAGTTCCCCTTTCGGGAAAAAAAATATCCAATATACCAGCCGGGAATCGAACCCGGGGCCACTTGGCTCGTAGCCAGGTGAATTGACCACTACATCACGGGGCCTGTTACCATCGTGTCAACATGCTGTGACTGTACTAATTGACTCTACGTGCATGATGACATGTTGTAAACATGACCTTGACGAAATCAAGTTTCAGTAGATGACGAACTAGTTTCGGGTTGGCTATACCCCAACTGAGGGCGGTATAGAACCGGTAGTTCCTCTTAGATGTGTTCCTAATTCTTATCTTGGCTGGATACATCGAGGGAAAGCCTATGGATTATATTACAATCAGGAAGTTTGAGACGATTTAGTTCATCGAGTTCAAACTACTTAAAAAAAACACCCGAATATTTCACTAAACACCAAAACTTTTTTTTTTTAACACCGCGTCTTAGTACCCGTTTGGGCTGTGCGCATATTTACTAATCACGCTAATGTGTTGGAGTGAGTAAGGTTGAATTTAGATTAAGTATACCCACATTTACGTGGAAAGAGTGGAAAACCATTTAGGGACACTCACACTCAATACACCCGACCGGGATCTGAACCATGATCTCCCGGTCATCCATGTTCTAATCTCTTGCGTTATTGACGCCTTAGATCATGTGACCATCAAAGCGGGTCCGTTCGGGTTATAAACTTATGTACTAATTGCGCCAATGCTTCTAGGTATTATGAAGGCTATATTTAGAGGAAGTGTACCCAAATTTGAGTGGAGGGAGATTGGAAAACCATTTTATAAAAATCACCTTCAGTACACCCAACCGAGATTCGAACCTTGATCTCCCCGTTATCGTCAGTCTAGTCTACAATGAAAGTAGTGCCTTAGACTATGCGGCCACCAAAGCGGTTTTAATTTATTGTGTAAAGTTATTACTACCGGTAATATTCCATCCGTTTGGAAATCGATACGCCATCTGGTTCGAATTTATGAGAACTCACTCTAGCCAAGAAAGCCCATTAACTTATAATAACCCAAACATCTTTATGTTGGTACTGTATTGATATAATCAAACAAAAATTCAAACTCTATATTTTAAAAATATTCTTCATTACAATTTTGATTTTGTGAACACCCTAGTTTTTACATCAGCAGCGCTCTTTGCTTACAGGTGGACGAAGGGTACACCAGTAAAGGCAGCGATGAGTATGTCTCACAAATTTAACTTTTTTTTTTCTCCTCTTAAATTTAGTATTTACTACGTCTACACCACAGGGTAGCAGGTTTCCATGACTGATTAAACTTTGGCCCTGTCGGCTGTCCTATAAATTACGCCACTGCTTTTTTAAAAATCATATGGTATTACTAACCCGGAAGGACAAGACATCCAGTTTGGTCGCCTGTATGTAGACTATTTGCCACTCTGGTGGCACAGAACCTTGCCCAGGGTATACCTATGAAGGTTGTTTACACGTATTATTATTATTATTATTATTATTATTATTATTATTATTATATTTATTATTATATTATTTTGCACCGCGTCTTACTACCCGTTCGGGTTATACGCACTTACGCTAATGTGTAATGGTAGGGTGATTGTGAGATGAAATGGAAGACCTACAGTTTAACGTGGGATCCGAACCACGGTGGAGGCCTGGCATTCCACACATTCACAAGTTGTGATTGATACACGT
This sequence comes from Timema cristinae, assembly GCA_039000515.1. NCBI lineage: Eukaryota > Metazoa > Arthropoda > Insecta > Phasmatodea > Timematidae > Timema > Timema cristinae. The sequence goes on along the minus strand of JBCFYV010000003.1, from coordinate 63,303,390 downwards.
CTTGTCAGAGGTGTAGGAAGGGTTTGGCAATCAGATAAATCTGTGCCGGGACCGAGGATTGAACCCCAGAGTCCCAACACAGAAGTCTGACACCTTACCCTTAGACCGCCAGGTCACCCCTACACGTATCCACAATGAGATGCTGTGAATGATGTGATGATAGTGAATTTGGAGGTGTGGGCCAGTGGGAGTCTTAAAACTACTTATGCCTAATTTACTAACCCTTGGTGACCGTTGGGATAGTTCCTCTTGAGAGATAAATACCCAAGGTATCAGTCGCGAATTGAACTTGGAACCCCTTGGTTTCGTAGTCAGATGTACTGACCACTACACCATGTGACCGGATCATGCTACACTGTAAACGTCAAGGTTAGCTCTCTACTTTACAACCTCTACATGTTATTCACTGTATTATTACTAATTAGTCGTGTCGTGGCATGGAGTCTTGACAAAGTAAACAGAACGTGTTTAAATTGTTTGTACCTGTGAATTGTTCTCATCACTCATTAGAACAATAATTGGCCAACTATTTATACAAATATTACTATATGAGAAACAGTACAATTTTCATAGGTAAGAGTTTTTTTTAGAAAGGGTGGTGTAAAAAAAAATTAATATTTTTTTGTATTTTGTTTGTTTTTATGGTATGTTTACCTATTAAAAGTGACAGCTGAATATAGCATGACTTAACGTATGAATACATGTAGTAGTAGATCTAGTAGTTTTTCTGTCAGGTAAGATATATTCTTCCTCTGAAAAGTGAAGAGTAATTCTGGCCTAGTGTAGGTTACATTGAGTTGGTTGATGGATTTCACACCACTTTGGATGGTCGAGTGGTATAAGGTGCTGTATTCAAGTTGCACTCAACTCATGAGGGTGTGGATTCAAATCCCTCCTTTTACATTTATTTTAATATAACTTTTTATGAAATATTTTAGTTATTAGTTTGAAAGTTGTTTTCAATGGGATTTTCAAAGAAGCAAGCAATTAACTTCTTTTAAAAAAAAACATTCTTCATATTTTATATTTGATCACACACACATATTTTTGTAGTCTGTGAGTGATAATTTGAACATGGTAAAAATATGTATGTAATAGTGTGAGAGCTCGCCTCGATGGTAGAACTTTCTAAGGCGTCGTTCTCATGTTAAAGAGTGGCCTGAGGAAGGTTTTATTCTGATTGTAAACAGTCCTGATTGCGAACAGGGCAAAATACGTCCAAATTGCGAATCCGACCCAAAATTTTATGGCCACCTTAATATCCAATGTCCAGATTGCGAACAAATAAAAGAGCAACTCACGGGAATTCCTACGTGCTGATGTGACAAGGGTGGAAGGGGTTACTGGCAGCACCCACAGATCATGGGGCTTTCCTCCTGACCAAGCTTACCCTAACCTAACCTAACATAACCTAGCCTAACCTGACACAGCCTAACCTAACATAAAAATACTCGTGTAATGTAATTTAGCTAAATTAATACTGACGAGGCTGAAATAACTAATGACTGCTAGGCCCCAGTGGGCCGCCCATATTATCAAATTAGGGGCGGGATGGCATAGTAACATGGCGTGTCCATAATCTGGACTCCTTCCCATATTTCATGTTTGCAATCAGGACTGTTCGAAATCAGGAAGCCACCCTGCTGATAACGGGGAGATCAGGATTCGAATCCTGGTCGGGTCTACTGAAGGTCGATTTTCCTCAATGGTTTACCATTTTCCATTCATGCAAATGCGGGTAGATTACCTCTAAAATGCTTCTTTCCTCATCTCTACCCTATTAGTTTAATTATCATATGCGTAGCCTATAACATGAACCGGTAGTAAGACGCGGTGATAAAAACAACAACATTGGTTGATTATTTAATACTAAAGCCAATCCGAGACAAAGATTATAAAAAAAACATGAGCCTGAGCATCATTTAAAAGTATTTTACTTTTTTTAAGATTTAAAAACTGAATTTGGAATTTTTTCGTATGATTCACCAGTTATGGAGACCAGACCAATCACTTTAGTTTGAATCCCTTATGTACAATATTTGATTAGATTAAGACATAATTTGACATATTTTTATTTGAAGCATCAGAATATAATAACAAGTGTTATGTTTTCTCATTTTTTTTATTTTTTTGGTGACCTGGTGGTCTAGGGGTAAGGTGTCAAGCTTCTGTGCTGGCGGCTGGGGTTCAATCCTCGGTCACCGGCACAGATTTATCTGATTTCCAAACCCTTCCTTACACCTCTGACAAGTTTTATCTTGTGAATGTGGGGAATGCCAGGCCTCCACCGTGGTTCGGATTCCACGTTAAACTGTAGGTCCTTCATTTCATCTCACAATCACCCTACCATTACACATTAGCGTAAGTGCGTATAACCCGAACGGGTAGTAAGACGCGGTGCTAATAATAATAATAATAATAATAATAATAATCATTTATTTTTTTAGCACCAGGCATACTAGCCTTAGGGCTTATACACTTATGTACTAATTAATCTAATAGCTTTAGGAATTAGGAAGGTTATATTTTTAGGACGTACACCTACATTTTTGTGGATGTAGAGTGGAAAACCATTTTGGAAAAAAAACCTCAGTATACCCGGCCGAGATTCGAACCTCGATCTCCCCATCATCGACAATCTAACCCATCTCGAGAGTTGCTGCTAGACCAGGCAGCCATCGATCGGGTACTTAATTTTAAATTCAGAAAGTTTGTGTATATAGCTTAGACCGTGTTCCCTAAACTCCCACCTTAAGTTAACTCTGCTTACCCTGGCAACCCGTCACGCCACTGCCCGGTTGTGTACTGTGACGCATTGGGGAGTGAAGAAATTGGGGGGGGGGAGGGGAGGAAGACACTTGCGTAATGAATAAAGATTTTACCCCCCCCCCCCCCCCCACATACACACACGATCGCTCTCTGTTCGATAAACAAGTACATCCATACGTGAAAAACTGGTTTTTATAAGCTACTAGTGGCGTTGCCCGTGACCCACTGTGGTATAAGAATTATATAAGCCCCCCTCCCCCCCCCCTGCCCTTTACCCACTGTTGTATACATTCTTTGTATACATCATAAAGGGAACATCTGAGCAAAATTTCAGCTTATAGGTCCAAGGGTATAGCCTGGGCGTTGATCTAATAAGAAATAGCATTTGGCAACTTTATAAGGCGAAAAAAATTATAAATCCTCTTTCTTTGAGTCTCTATCCCTTTAGGGAAATTTCCTGGGAAAATCCTGTAAAAAGAGTTATTAGTGATTATAAACCTACTTACATGCCAAATTTGAAGTCTCTAATAATTATAGTTACAAAAATAAGGCAACTTTAAAGCGAAAATATAAATCCTCTTTATTCCTATCACTGAGAATTTCGAAAAATCCTTCGTCGTTCTGTGTAGCCTTAGCTTTAATATACCCCTTCCTTCCTGGTACCCTAAACTGTGACAAGGTCGTGAAGTTTCTAGAAAAGTGAGGCTAGGAGAGGGGAGCAAAAAAAAAAAACACGTTTGCCCACGTATAAGTTTCTGTTTGAAAATGGAACAAGATTATTCTTAGAATGTTTCAATCCATAATATATACTAGTAAGATCAGCTCATCTCAATTCAAGGTCAAACAACATTCAGATTCAAGACAATCAAGCTACCATTTGTGATAAAAAAAAAACGCTGCGTCTTAATAGTCTACTATTTCGGATTATACGCATATGTAGGCCTACTAATTACGTTAATGTGTTAGAAGATGAGGAAGGTTAAATTTTAGAGGAGTGTACCAACATTTGCCTGGAGGGATAATGGAAAGCCATTTAGGAAATAAATACCCTCAGCACACTTGACTGGGATTTGAAGCCCGATCTCCTAGTCATCGAAATTCCACGAGCATTATGATTTTTTAACATAAACAGTGGCGGCTCGTAACTAAAATTTGTGGGGGTACTGCTCCAGAAAATGTTTATCCTTTGTTTTAAAATTGTGTAAAAGGAAAAAAAAAAATGTATAAAAAAATTATTCAGGAACTTGATAAAATCTTACAAAAAAAAAACTTGCACGAAAAGTTTAATAATTTTCTCCTTATCATTTGGATGACAATTGAGAAAAAATTTCTCCATTGAAAGTACTACAAGTGCATTTAGTCTTTCTGTTAAATAAAATAAACGAAAAAAAAATGAATCAAATAGAATAGCTGGAAGCAGACTATAATCTAATTCTACACTCTTCTACACTTTATCACATTCAAGAATATGGTATACGGTTTTTAAGCACAACATACGCTGAGTAAAAAAAAACTTCCTTTCACCATCACACCAAAGCTGGCACTGCAGAGCAACAGTGCTCTCTCTACCTGGCAGTCCCGCCTTCCTTCCCACCCCCTCCTATGTGCGCATGCGCACAACAGTCAAACACCACGTTGCTGGCACTGTGAAGCGCGCAGTTCCTTACAAAGATTTTTGTAACTATTCATAAACTGGGGGATGGCTACTGAAGTACTGACATTAAACTTAAGGAATATATTGTATTACAAAAATAAATAAAGAATTAAAGTAAAAAGTACTCATTATATGAAATGTTATCGATAATATCAAGTAGAAATAGGAGGTGCTAGAGTTCCTCAGTGCCTATACACGAGCCGCCACTAAATATAAATATTTATTTATATATATATAAATATATATTATATATATTATTTATATTGGTGGCCCAGCTTAGTAAAGCTATCGAGCAAAAATTTTCAACTTGACGTATGAATATATGAACCTAATTTTTATGAATGCTAAATAAATATCCTTATATAAATCGGACGTGTTATTAAGACGCAGTGCAAAATAATGGTTTAAAAGAAATACTTTGTGTTAGTGATGCCTGTATAAAAATTTATTGACCAAAGCGAAGGCGTTGAATGGAAGATAGGTCGGGTGGGTCGGGGGGGGGGGGGGAAAGGAACATACTACGCAGTTTTACCTATCTTCATCCTTCATTGATACTAATACAGAGTCGTTGAGTGTTCTCATAAGAACAGAACAAAACATCGTCTGTGTATTTTCAAACACTGGATCACCTTGCTCCATTGTGCTTTTTTAATGTTGAAAAAAAACCTACCTTATGGTCAAATAGATGTAAAAATAAACTTAGAGACAGTTCAATCACGTTTACTTAGGGCCGTATAATGTAACAGAGACTTGACCCCAGTCGACCTATACTGCTTATTATTCGAATATTTGGAGATTGATTGACTCCCGAGACCAGAATAAATACGGCCCTTGGTTGGCCAATCCTCTATTTGACGTGAGCTTCTTGGTATTTGTATAGTGATATATATATTTTTATATTTTTTGGGTGATCTGGTGGTCTAAGGGTAAGGTGTCGGACTTCTGTACTGCGGGTCCGGGGTTCAATCCTCGGACCCGGCACAGATTTATCTGATAACCAAACCCTTCCTTCACCTCTGACAAGACGTGTATTAATCACAACTTGTGATTGTGGGGAATGCCAGGCCTCCACCGTGGTTCGGATCCCACGTTAAAAAGTAGGTCCTCCATTTCATCTTAAAATCCCCTTTCATTACACATTAGCGTAAGTGCGTATAACCCAACGGGTAGTAAGACACGGTGCTAAATATAATACGTTTGTATTTTTATTAGCACCGCGTCTAAATACTTTTACAACATTCTACGCATACATACTAATTACGCTTATGAGTTAAGCATGAGTAAAGTTGAATTCAAAGGAAGTGTTCCCGCATTGGCGTGGAGGAAAAGTGGAAAACCATTTTGAAAAAAACTTACTTATTACAACTATCTGGGATTCGAATCCCGATCTCGCTCTCATCGGCAGTCTAGTCTAACACGAGAGTGATGCCTTAGACCATGCGGCAATCGAAGCATGTTGCTGAGATATTGATTGACTCCCGATACTGGACTACAAACACCAGTGGCGTGGTGTGGAGTGGATTTTGCCAGTGTGAGCAGAGTTTGACTAAACTGTACTCGTAGAATGATTTCACCACTCAATAAAACATTCATTGGTCGAAGGAAAATACAGTTCCATGTGAGATATGTTGAGTAGAATCCATGGATGGTTGGTCAAATGGGGTTCGAGTTGAGGAGAACTGTTTTAACAAGTCTTGCTTACACTGGTAAAAACCCCACGACAGTCCGCTGTGTGGTAAGAATAGAAAATCGCGATAAACAAATCTCCGTTTTGGAACAAAAAATGTTCATTTTTTAATTACAGTTATTTAATGTGAGAGTGGAGAGAACACGAGTTATTTATTTATTATTATTATTATTTAGCACCGCGTCTTACTACCCGTTCAGGTTATACGCTTTAAGTAATAATTACGCTAATGGATTAGGAATTGGGAAGGTTGAATTAGAGGAAGTGAACCCGCATTTGCGTGGAGGGAGAGTGGAAAACCATTTAGGAAAAACCACCCCCAGTTCACCCTACCGAGATTCGAACCTCGATCTCCCCGTCCTCAGCAGTCGAGCTCAACACGACAAGCGCGTTAGCCAACTACGCCACCGAGGTGGATTGAACAATAAAAATACGCTAACACAACTTCCTTCGGAGGGGAAGTAAAGCTGTCGGTACTTTGTTGATTGTGATATGTAAAAGAACTCTGGAGGTTATGTGAAAATACAGTACCTTTCCTGGCAAAATTGGAACGCCCTTTCATGATCACTCAGAGAGATTGAAAATTAAACGGAAAATGTTCATCTCTTGATAAAGATGGAAACCTACAAAACACAATCGGACCCAGATAGTAACAAGACACGCTTTTACACTGTTATTTGCTATATTTTCTTAAAGCTTCTTTCAATGGCGGGACCTCTATAGTGTTGAGATTTACCGTAAAAGGCACACCCCCGTAATTTAGTGGGCGGGGAGACCAAATGCAAGTCCAAAGGCCCTTGGTTCGTCACAGGATGTTTGTAAAAACAGTGTGATACGGTATTCTAGTAGCCATTGGCGTTAGGGTTAGCCGTTAAAATAAGTGTTACCCGCTTCGGTGGCCACGTGATCTAAAAAGTTACTCTCGAAGTAGACTAGACTGCCGATGATGGGGAGATTGAGGTTCAAATCTCGGTCAAGTGTACTGAGGGTAATTTTTCTTAAATGGTTTCCCAATCTCTATTCGTGTGAATATGGGTACTTTTCCTTTAAATTCTACCCTTATTGTTTCTTTACAATCAGTGTGAATACGCAAATAGCCCAAATGGATAGTTAGGTGCGGTGCACAAAATAAACAAATAAACAAAGTCACCCCTGTCCCAAACTAAACAAAGTCACCCTTGTCCCAAACTAAACAAAGTCACCCTTGTCCAAACTAAACAAAGTCACCCTTGTCCCAAACAAAAAAGTCACCCTTGTCCAAAACTAAACAAAGTCACCCTTGTCCCAAACTAAACAAAGTCACCCTTGTCCAAACTAAACAAAGTCACCCTTGTCCAAAACTAAACTAAAGTTACCCTTGTCCCAAACAAAAAAGTCACCCTTGTCCCAAACTAAACAAAGTCACCCTTGTCCAAAACTAAACAAAGTCACCCTTGTCCCAAACTAAACAAAGTCACCCTTGGTCCAAATCTAACAATCACCTATCCAAACACGCACCCGCCCGATGCTAAGTGTACCCTATTGTTGCCCATAAATAAACAAGGTCAACCCTTGTCCCAAACTAAAAAAGTCACCCTTGTCCCAAACTAAACAAAGTCACCCTTGTCCAAAACTAAACAAAGTCACCCTAGTCCCAAACAAAACAAAGTCACCCTTGCCCCAAACTAAACAAAGTCACCCTTGTCCCAAACCAAACAAAGTCACTCCTGTCCCAAACCAAACAAAGTCACCCTTGTCCAAAACTAAACAAAGTCACCCCTGTCCCAAACTAAACAAAGTCACCCTTGTCCCAAACTAAACTGGAAGACATGTGAGTTTCTAAATTTGAACTTTTTTTTACCATATCTTACTATCTTTTCAGTTTATACGCACCCGCCTCGATGGCGTAGTTGGCTAACGCGCTAGTCGTGTTGAGCTCGACTGCTGAGAAGGATGGGAGATCGAGGTTCGAATCTCGGTCGGGTGAACAGGGGGTGATTTTTCCTAAATGGTTTTCCACTCTCCCTCCACGCAAATGCGGGTTTTCATTTCTTCTAATTCAACTTTCCCAATTCCTAATCCATTAGCGTAATTAGTACTTAAAGCGAATAACCCGAACGGACAGTAAGACGCGGTGCTAAATAATAGTAATAGTTTATACGCATAAATGATTATTACTGTAATTGAATTGAATGAGGATGAGAAAGGAAGCATTTTGGAGGTAATCTACCACCATTTGCATGGAATAAGAGTGGAGAAACCAGCTAGGAAAAAAAAAACTTCAATATAACCGAATGAGATTCGAACCTCGATCATCGACAGTCTAGTCTAACAAGAGAGTAGCGCGCAAGACCATGCGTCTACCGAAGCGGGTTTTATGAAACAAATGGTTTATTCATAAGTTCGGCCGACCTTGAGTCTACCATAATCGATACCTTTGAATTATAGATCAAAAACAATCATTTAACGGCCTGTAATCTCCTCTGTTTGATTATGATTTATTAATTTCGCTCCACTCTGCGACTAGAACAATAATTGTTTAAACTTTGATGTAGCTTAAAAATATACTTTATAGTTTAAAATCCATCCGATCATTAAATTGTTTTTTTTTAACATAAATTTTCAAATTTCATACATCATTAGAGTAGCTAACTATTTATTTAAACTTATTTTTAATGTGCTTATGCTAGTCTTATTTTAGCTTTAGGCCTATTTAATATTTTAATTTATATATATATTTTCTAAACATGTTTCAAATTACCATTTTTAATCTATGATATATCCCATTTGTCAATCCTTATAATATTGTTTAAATTTTTAATGTTCTCATTTTTTTAAGATGCAATAAATCACAACTTTTTGTTTAAGTCTTAGCTTTTATATAGCTCATACATAAAAATATATATATATATATATAAAATTATATATATATATATATATATATATTTTAAAGTTTTTAAGTTTGTTCATTAATAGTTTAACATTCTTTAAGTTTTATCAGGGGATTTCAATTGTAGGCTTATTATAATTTTTTGGGATTGGTAATAAATAAGAAGTTTTTTTTTTAAGTTTACAAGGGGGCTATACGCACATTTTTACTGAAGAAGTAGAGATGAGTAAGATAGAATTTAAAAGAAATGTGCCCGTATTTGCGTGAGGTATATTGGGAAATCGCTTATAAAAAACTACCTTATTACAACATCAATCATACCAATTAAATATCAACAGCTGTTATTCAAAATTGTCGCTCCAATTCTATAAACAGTGTTATTATTCAGGTACAAGCTATGCACAGAGTGGACAAAGGAAATTGCTATGGGTGAGTTTATTGTAGCTAAGTTAGTAAATAACATTTTTTTTTTGCGACACTTATTTTGACGTTTTAATAATACGAAACAACAATAAACAACAACAATCGTTTGGATACATTACGAAAGTTTTAACACACCTTCGCTTTAAGCTGGAGAATTTAGATGTGAAATATGTATTTTTCTTCTGAGGTCATTAGTTTGATCATGTTTTGTTTTAATACTTTTCTACATTTGTGATGAACTGAATTTTAATTTTCTACCATGATAACAATCACTTTTTTTTTTACTGTGGCATACGTACAAATACATTTCTATAAATATATTTGTATTTTAACACAATTGGCTTAATCTAATAAGTATGGATATTAAAGCTACAGTTTATGGGTTTTAACGCAATTGTTTTTAATTATATTATTTTTTGCTGGAAAATTATTTGTATTCTCTTGAACAAAACACTGCATTCTAAAATAAATAAATATATAAATAAATATATTCGAGTAACCCATGCATGCCTTAACTAATAATTAATATAATTTTTATTAAATTTAATAGAAATGTATTAGTTTTTATAAAAATGTATGTAAAATTAGTATATTTTCTATTAAAATTCATAAAAAATATATCAATTATTAGTGAATATAAGAATGGGTCTACTTCAATTTATTTTTGTACGAGATTTTAACATATTTTTTTTCCTTCCTTGCAGATCAGATTAGTCCCCCCCCACCCCCTTCCCTGTTTAGTCTTATGATGACCGTTGTCATCGAACAATATTTGAAGAAAGAGCCTCCCCCGTCAAACCCCCCACCGAAAGAAAATTCTTGATAGCGCCTGGGCCATGACTAATATAAAATAACTATGAAGATAGCTTTGTGTAGAAAATTAAACTAAACATATATTCTGAATAAATATTGTATTAATTTTATTTTATTCATAACATTTAATGTCAGAATAAAGTGAAAAAAAAATACTGACCTTTTATCGAATTTCCCCACTTCCCCCCAACCTTAAATGGTGGTTTCCCATGGCATTGATGTCTTGTAAGCATCAAGCTGCAAATGTTGGTCAATTGAAGGTTAAACACCTTGTGGACCAAAAAAAAACTGTTTAGATGGTTTCACGTATCGTCATGTGGGTAGACGGTTTCAACACGAGTGGTGGTGTGAGCAAGCTTCAGTATGTTATGTTGCCCCATCTATGAGTTTGAAATATTTTTAGTAGAACATAGTTTTTGGTTAAAATGAGACTGTTTCAAATGGATTTAACCATTACTTCCACAATTTTTATCTTATCTCTCTCATTATATATATATATATATAACGAGAGAGAGATAAGATAAAAATTGTGGAAATAATGGTTAAATCCATTTGAAACAGTCTCATTTTAACCAAAAACTATGTTGTACTAAAATATAAATATATATACACACATACATACACACACATACATACATACATACATACATACATACATACATACATACATACATACATACATACATACATACATACATACATACATATATTACTATACATATATCACAGTATATATTTACCTATATATGTATGAGTTATAAATTATATATGTATAAATAACTTATACATGTGTATATGTATATATATAATATATATCTATATAGGCCTATAAGAAATGGGTCGGAACCTATATTTCTCGAATTTTCTTTTGTATATATAATCAAAATTTGAATCTTTGGCTCCTTAAAAATTCGCAGTTTTAATAGCGTAGTGAAATTATTTAAAATTGAATTTTGATAATAATTATAAAAGGCTTTGTAACATTGACTAAAGCTGTCTTTTGTTTGTCTCTTACGTCATAAATAAGTAAATGAGTAAATTAATTATATTGATACAATTTTTTTTCTTTTTTATGTGATTTCTATATAATTATTACTGTTAGGTACTAATTGCTTAAATTTGTGATTTCAAGTCAAGACTTTCATAATAAATTCGGTATATATCTTCTTCTTTTTTTCATAATATTTTGAACAGAGCTTTCTTTCGGTGAGGACGTATAACTCACACCTTGTTTTTGGTAAGAATTACTGTCCTAAAAGGTATTTTTTCCTAACAAAATCCTACGATACAGAAAAATTCCGGCGGGGAAAACGGCCTTTCAGATATCCATTCCTACCTAGTGAAATTTTACGTAGATAAGTAACAACGGAATTTCAAGTCTTTATTGTCACTGGATGATACCTGGTCATTTTGACCAATAAAGGCCCCTCCACCTTTTTTTAATTTAGCACCGTGTCTTACTACCCATTCAAGTTATACGCTTATGTACCAATTACGCTAATGGTTCTAGGGATTAATAAAGCTATATTTAGAGAAAGTGTAACCGCATTTTCATTAAGGTGTGAGTGGAAAACTATTTAAGAAAGAAATATCTGTGAACCTAGTCTATATCAAACTCCGATATTCCCGTCTTCAATAGTCTAGTCCAACAGGAAAGTAGTGCGTAAGATCACGCGGCCACTGCAATGGGGGATAATAATTCCTGCTGCGTCGGGCGAGTATTTTTTTTATCAAAATGTTTATTATATTAAAAATCGTGGTTTATTTATTTTTTAAGCAGGGAAAATTTTTCGCCCTTAATTTGGCAATGTATCTTATGAACTATACTTAATTTTTTTTATCTTTTTAATGAACAAAATGATCATAAAACACATTATATTTGCTTTTAATGTATCACGATACTTTGTAGGCAAACTACCTACCGTTTCTTGTTGACATTTTTTGAAAAAAAAAAAAGTCAATTTCTATGTTTAATTTTATTCGTGAAACAATAGGAAATTCACCCTCTTCATTGGCCACATGGTCTAAGGCGCTACTCTCACAGTAAACTGGACTGCCGATGACGGGAAGATCGAAGTTCGAATCTCGGTCGGGTGTACTAAGTGAGATATTTTTTTCAAAACATGTTTTCCACACTCCCTCCATGCAAATTCGGGCACACTTCCTCTAAATATAATCTTCCTAATCCCTAGAACCATTAGCATAATTAGTAAATAATCAGGAAATCAGAACGGGTAGTAAGACGCAGTTACTAAAATAAATAAAAAATTGTGAAGAGTTAAATATGTGCTTGCAAGTAAAGGTGAATAGACCGATGATGACAGGGAGATCAAGGTTCGAATACCGGTCCAATGTAATGAGGGTGATTTTTACCGTTTTTTCCTCTCTCCCTCCACGCAAATGCGTATAAATTTCCTTTAAATGTAACCTTACTCACCTCTAACACACAGCGTAATTAATACATGTGAGTATAATCTGGACAGGTCTAAGACACGGCGTTAAAAATAAATTAGGAGTACAATGGGGAGGAGGGATTTACAGACACCAAATACAATTTGTGATGTAACCATCACTATTAAATTATTATTATTATTATTATTATTATTATTGGCACCGAGTCTTACTACCCGTTTGGGTTACACGCACTTACGCCAATGTGTAATGGTAGGGTGATTGTGAGATGAAATGGAGGACCTACAGTTTAACGTGGATCCGAACCACGGTGGTGGCCTGGCACTCCCCACATTCACAAGATGTCTTGTCAGAGGTGAAGGAAGGGTTTGGCAATCAGATAAATCTGTGCCTGGACCGAGGATTGAACCCCGGACCCCTATTAAATTACATCATTCGATTCACAAATATCCATTTTACGCTGCTTTTACAAGTTACCTTTCATTTCCCAGCCATTTCTCTCTTAAAAAAACAACCAAAAATATGTAGATTTTCGTACTTTTCAAAGTGAAAAATTTCCACTTTTAAACTGTGTTTACAAGTCTATAAATGTATAGGGTCTGTTTATTTTGTAAACGCCATATTCGTGAATTGTTAAAAGTTTTGTCTGTATTTAACCTAAGAGCAACATTAGATTGGCAACAACTCGCGCGCACTTGTCGGACTCATAAAATTGTCCGTCTACAAATCGCACACTTAAGCGCAGTCGCATGTCGGAATTATCAGAATCGTGTATCGAGAGGAGACGAACTTTACCCATCCCTCAAGTTTGCCCGCCACATTAAAGATTCTCTATAAGCCCTAAATTTAGAGCCCAAATGTTGGTTTTTGGGCACATATGAACAGAAATGGAGTACAATCGAATTATTTAAACAGAACTTTGATAAGTTTTTTTTTTTTTTCAATATATAGCAGGCTATCTCTTGTTCAAGTTAGCCCACCACATTAAATGTCCTCTTAAAGGCCTGGTTTTACAGCATTATCGCTTATGTTCGGCCACATGTTAACACAAATGGAGCACAAACTGTTGAACAAAAAAAAGATGATAAGTTTCGGAAATGTGGAAGACCAACTTGAACTACGTTTATTGGAGTCCTAAAAAAATAATTATTAACATCTACAGTAGTAAATATGTTTTTTCTCTCTAAATATCTCCTTTTAAAGGGACTTCTCCAAGAGTCCTTACATATACAGTCCAATTTTTATAAGTAGGGCCTTTTAGAAAATACAAACACTTTTTTATGGCCAAAATTTATAACATTTTACTCTATTTTTAGCAGAACCTGGATTTGATTACTTTTAATCTTTTTTTTTTACATTATATACCATGCTCATTTGTATAATATAAACGCTGTTCATTATACCCTGGTTGAGGAAACTTTTTTTTTTTAATTTAATGGTAATTTTTGTCATTTTCGAGTTTCAGGTCATATTCTCTTGGCTTATATCACTATTAGTTATTTATGAGTAATGTTTAGTATTTTATGTTGAAAATGTATGTGTTTAAATACTATCGATATTTTATAAATACATAAATAAACAAACATAAGTTTATTTCAACACACATTTGTCGGAATGAGAAGATAATGTAAGCATCGAGCTTCGTATCCTCTTTACTAGTTATCATCATCATCATCATCGTCATCATCATCATCATCAACTGTTTCCAACAAGATCAGTTTGGTAAAATGCCTCCCTCTTCCTGTCTTTCCACCATTAATCCTCCTTTAATCGCTTCGATTCTTTCTTCTTCTTTCACTTGCACATTTTCTGTTATCTGCTCCTCCCTTATCTTTCTTAGTCTCGCTTGCATTATTTTTCTCACATTTTTATTTAATTTCCATCATTCTCTTTGGTATTCTTTCCTGTTCTGTACTCATTTCATTCCCATACCATCTCAGCCTTGCTTCCTCTACTAACTCATGTACTTCAACATCCTCATTACATGCCCATACCATCTCAGTCTTGCTTCCTCTACTATCTCATGTACTCTAACATCCTCATTACATGCCCATACCATCTCAGCCTTGTTTCCTCTACTAACTCATGTACTCTAACATCCTCATTACATGTCTATACCATCTCAGTCTTGCTTACTATACTCTCTCATGTACTCCAACATCCTCATTACATGCCCATACCCTCTCACTCATGCCTCCTCTACTATCTCCTGTACTCCAACATCCTCATTACATGACTATACCATCTCACTCATGCCTCCTCTACTATCTCCTGTACTCCAACATCCTCATTTCATTCCCATACCATCTCAGCCTTGCTTCCTCTACTATCTCATGTACTTCAACATCCTCATTACATGCCCATACCATCTCAGCCTTGTTTCCTCTACTAACTCATGTACTCTAACATCCTCATTACATGTCTATACCATCTCAGTCTTGCTTACTATACTCTCTCATGTACTCCAACATCCTCATTACATGACTATACCATCTCACTCATGCCTCCTCTACTATCTCCTGTACTCCAACATTCTCATTACATGCCTATACCATCTCAGTCTTACTTCCTCTACTATCTCCTGTACTCCCACTCTTTCCCAGATAACTTTATTCCTAATCTTGTTTCTCCTCGTGTCAGCCAACATGCTCCTCACACACACACACACACACACACACACACACACACACACACACACACACACACACACACACACACACACAAACACACTTAATTTCACTGGTATTTGCTCGTATGGTTGTAAAATACACGTTCTAGGTGATACTATACCAATAAGGTGGAAATAATTGCTTTGGAAGGGGATAGCTATTAGTTTCCATGCGTAAAGTACGTGTTTGATTTGCTCAAGTGCATACACTGCAAGTTTTGTTCATATTTTTTTTTTCTCGTAAATTTTGAGTAATTTTTTTTAAGAATCTTTTAGTCATTTCCCAGGTCAATATTCGATATTGTTTAGCTTATTAAAGCCTTACCATTGATTATTATTATTTAATAGTTATTTAAAATATCTATCAAAAGTAACATCTACTGATCATTTGATTTGGCGTGTGTAATATTGAAAGTATTTCTACACAGGATATCATCGCTGAGGGAACCGCATCGTTATTATTTGGAAACAGCGTTGTCATTTTATCGTTTTCCTGTGGCCAATTTCCCGTCAATATATGTTTCGCAACGCTGGTTAGTTGAGGTTGCCAGTAACTCCTTCTTTCCCCAGCATACCATCTTCAAACAAAACTGAGAGCGAGGAGATTTGGCAACAGTTAACCGAGAGAGTGCCAAGATACAGCTTTTCTACATATGACCTGCAGTTCTCTCACCAATTATATTGGTTTTAGTAACTTTTCTAGTTGTCTAATAAGGCAATTCCTATGAAAATTGGACTATAGGATTTCTCCCCAAATTAATACCCTGTTGCATCCTGAGTGGACTGTACCTCACGTCATATAAATTGACATTTAAGATGAAACTATCTACACTCAAGTTAATGATGTTTACAAAATGTCTTAAATCGAAAGGAACGTTTTGTCATTATTTTATATATTTTTTTCCCAAGACGTCGTTCTTGAACCTGTCACCTTGTGTGTAGGCATCCATTACTAACATCATCATCAATCATAATCATCATGATAATCGCCTCGAGAAGCCTAGCCCCTTTCATGATGCCAATATGGCAGTTGTAGATATAAAATAATCACAAGCGTAATAATTGACAGCTCCCAAACAGAACAAAAACTATGACCTCTAGAATTGTTTCTGTTTTTTTTAAACAAAAGTAATGATAGAGTTTTTCCACGAGTCAAATAAAGAATAAAAATAATAAAAAATCGTTAATTTTATCATCTATTGTTGAACGTCATAAAGTTAAGTTACTCAAGATTACAAACTATTTATTCCTTTTTCAAGGTGTTCGCGAATCTCGAGGTGTTTTATTTCCTCGGGGGAAATACATTAAAAAAAATTAATTAACTGGTGGGACTTGTTTCGTGGTCCACACGGGTCAAGGCGCTGATCTTGTCATGTCCGGGTTTGCCGGTCGGGGTTAAAATCCCGGCTGGGTTTACAAAGAATGTTTTCTACCAAATGGAAAACAAATTCGGAAACATCTCCTATAAATTCAACTTTCTTCACCCTTAAACTTATTTTACTAGAATTATTAATATAGGGGATACACTTAAATGTCACATTAACTAAATAAATAAATAAACCTTTTAATCAGTTAAACTTAGATGAAATTATTGATAAAATAAACAAAAATAAATTCGATTTAAAAAGTCAGAAATTATTTCATTTTGAAATATCAGGTCAATTAAAATAGTTGTGCAATAAAGAATAACACGGTTGACTCCTTATAACCCGTGAACTGCAATTATTTTAAATCAGGGAATCACATTTTATAGGTTATAATAATTTATTACGTCCATTACTGTTACCAACCTGTGGCCTGGGTCAGTTTTTCATTCAAGCCATATATTTTCCACTGCTGCTGGCTAGGCCTGTAATATATTCATATATTCATATGCTTCATAATCTAACTTAAGACTAGGGCAGGCACAACATCAAGTCCCCGGCCGTCAGTTTACCAATGTGAAAAGGTAAACCCATATTTCATCAATGATAAAATTTTCGTCCATGTCGGGAATCGAACTTGGGACCCTTAGTTCAGTAGAAAGACATACTACCGACTGAGCTAAGGTGTCGGATAGCTTAAATTAATACACTTATTAAAATTGTGAACTAACATATTGATGGTCGTCTAATCTGAAGGCGTTATTCTAACATTGACTGGACTGCCAATGACAGGGAGATCGGGGTTCGAATCTCGATTGGGTGCACTGAGGCTGGTTCTACTTAAATGGTTATTCACGTAAATGCTGATAAACTTACTCTAAATTCAACCTTCTCCACCCCTTACACATTGGCAAAAGTACATATATTTATAACCCGGACGCTTAGTAAAATATGGTGTAAAAACCCCCCAATAATTCAAACATCTCAGCTTCGTCCATTTTCCTTGTTTTATATATATAAAAAAGTAATACTTTATTTAATAAATATTAAACATGTCTCGTTCACATCGAAACGACCCCCTTGACTAATTATAACTTGAAATAAACATCTTCAACTTGGTAAGGGGGAGACTTCCACAACTTTCTACCCGCGAGCCAATCCCACCCCTCCCAAATATTTGTGTTAACGATGTTTGCCTGAATATCTATCTATCTATCTATCTCCCACCCCCATCAACACACAATTAGCAGGGCCATGGGACGTTTGGCACGTCTTCCCCTGAAAAGAGATCCGTTAGGACCAATCTCTCTCTACAAGACGTTTGTTGCACTACTATTACGTAAATGAGAGATATTTTGGACCAACCAAGATATGACCTATGGCCTAAGGGATAGACAGAACTTTTCCTTTAATTTATGCAGACCTAACCTAATATAGCTGTCAGGCGAGTGACAGACACTGGCTATATAAACGTGAATCAGAAGTAAAGCAAACACAAAAATAAGGATTATATAGTTTTTCATAAACGTCCTAAGACCAACCTGATCCAAACGACCCGTGTAGCTCATCGAAGATAATTCCAAACTACGCCAAACGTTCTACACGCCTTGATGGCAAATTAAATATAATTATTTTTCATATTGATTTATTAAGGTCTATTTGTCTTCTAGGCTGGGTTTATATTCATGCATTGCGCATAACTAATAGTAAATAATGCATAGCGTACAGTTCACAATTCATAAGAATAAACAAGGGTTTATAACGTAACATAATGTATAAGTTCATAGGTAAATAGATATTTTTTATTATTAGAAACTGGACTAACCTCTTTTTACTTCTAGATAGAAAAAAAAATCTCTAGAAATACTTCAATAAATGGTTCATTTGAAAAACTACATTGATCAAACTGTATCGTTTGAAACTTGAAATTAATCTATAATTTAAGTTTTGCTCGTTCTACTGTTAAATCACATTTGATTTTTATTATTGTTACGAATATTATGGTAGACCTATTTCTCAGTAACAGAATCAAAAATCTAATACCTCCTCTTTATTTTAAATTAGACACTATACAATCGTTGTTATTGACGTTAAAACAAAGAAAACTTGTGAATAACAAACAAGTATGGGTACCACAAGGCGTTTCATTTTGAACACAGAAACTAATTTCCGTGTGCTGTTTATACTGGCCTTTGATTGGCTAGAGCTTCTTCTCGCATTCTCATTGGTTGATACCGGTACGTCTCAAGTTAAATGATTATCTATACTACCCTCCATTCATAATGTGTAAGAAATTTAAATTTCTCTCTCCATTTTTCTCTCTTTCAATGTATAATATTTCTCTTTTTCATCTTTCCTCCTGTCTATCTTATCTCTTTCTCTCTCTCTCTCTCTCTCTTATTTATACTATATATATATATATATAATATCTTTCTCTCTTTATTTCTCTTTCATTCTTTCTCTCTCTTTTCCTCTCTCACATGAAACATTCCTTCTTCAGGATGTGTGTAAGTGCATAATCACATCGATTGTATGGTTGAGCGTCACTATCGTGTTGGCTAGATGCGAGACGGAGATCGGGTGCATAGGTGGTTTTTTTTCCTTATGTTTCCCTTCCTCCATTCTTCTAAATTTACTTTCTTTCCTAACACATTAGTGTGATTATTTACTGCTATACCAACGGGTAGTAAGACGCGTGCTAAAAAAGTGTGTTCAAGTAAACTCTAAGGCGTGAGGAGTAAAATTAGGGTACCAAAAAGAACATTATGAAACATTTGAGATTAAAAAAAAAAGTACTATAGAGCCGCATCACACGCACCGGCGCGGTACGAATCGTCTAGAAACATTGTTCGCACTTTTGCGGTGCGGTGCGGTTACGGGTCGACTCCTGTACTACTTAGTTAGAAAATGCGGTACGGGTCGACTCCTTGTAGTACTTGCTAAAAAAAATGCGGTACGGGTCGATCCTTGTAGCATACTTGCTAAAAATGCGGTACGGGTTCGACTCCGTGTAGCTACTTGTTAGAAAATGCGGTACGGGTCTACTCCGTGTAGCTACTTGCTAAAAAATGTGGTACGGGTCGACTCCTTGTAGCTACTTGTTAGAAAATGCGGTATGGGTCGACTCCGTGTAGCTACTTGTAAAAATGCGGTACGGGTCGACTCCGTTGTAGCTACTTGCTAAAAAAATGCGGTACGGGTCGACTCCTTGTAGCTACTTGCTAAAAAAATGCGGTACGGGTCGACTCCATGTAGCTACTTGTTAGAAAATGCGGTACGGGTCGACTCCGTGTAGCTACTTGTTAGAAAATGCGGTACGGGTCTACTCCGTGTAGCTACTTGCTAAAAAATGTGGTACGGGTCGACTCTTTGTAGCTACTTGTTAGAAAATGTGGTGTGGGTCGACTCCGTGTAGCTACTTGTTAGAAGATGCGGTACGGGTCTACTCCGTGTAGCTACTTGCTAAAAAATGTGGTACGGGTCGACTCCTTGTAGCTATTTGTTAGAAAATGCGGTGTGGGTCGACTCCGTGTAGCTACTTGTTAGAAAATGCGGTACGGGTCGACTCCTTGTAGCTACTTGTTAGAAAATGCAGTGTGGGTCGACTCCGTGTAGCTACTTGTTAGAAAATGCGGTACGGGTCGACTCCGTGTAGCTACTTGTTAGAAAATGCGGTACGGGTCGACTCCTTGTAGCTACTTGCTAAAAAAAATGCGGTACGGGTCGACTCCTTGTAGCTACTTGCTAAAAAAAATGCGGTACGGGTCGACTCCATGTAGCTACTTGTTAGAAAATGCGGTACGGGTCGACTCCGTGTAGCTACTTGTTAGAAAATGCGGTACGGGTCTACTCCGTGTAGCTACTTGCTAAAAATGTGGTACGGGTCGACTCTTTGTAGCTACTTGTTAGAAAATGCGGTGTGGGTCGACTCCGTGTAGCTACTTGCTAAAAAAAAATGCGGTACGGGTCGACTCCTT
This sequence comes from Timema cristinae, assembly GCA_039000515.1. Lineage (NCBI taxonomy): Eukaryota > Metazoa > Arthropoda > Insecta > Phasmatodea > Timematidae > Timema > Timema cristinae. Next base: position 63,282,754 of record JBCFYV010000003.1, on the reverse strand, counting down.
GTAGCTACTTGCTAAAAAATGCGGTACGGGTCGACTCCATGTAGCTACTTGTTAGAAAATGCGGTACGGGTCGACTCCGTGTAGCTACTTGTTAGAAAATGCGGTACGGGTCTACTCCGTGTAGCTACTTGCTAAAAAATGTGGTACGGGTCGACTCCATATAGCTACTTGTTAGAAAATGCGGTACGGGTCGACTCCGTGTAGCTACTTGCTAAAACATGCGGTGTGGGTCGACTCCGTGTAGCCATACCTTAATAATGGCCATCGTTCTACAAGGTCACTGGTAAGAACAAACCTGTTCTTGTGTTCGTACCTGCAAGACGATTTGTATCCATGCGCTGTGAGAATCTTATTTTATTATTAGCTTAAGATGAAATCTACCGTGTCTAATGTCTCACTAATGTGGGCCGTCCTTGTACGCACGAACAACACGCAACAATTGAGCTCTCGCTACTCTATGAAATAACAACCGAATACTCAAATAGTCAACTAACTATAGGACAGGTCCTATTCGGTGGCCGCTTGGTCTAACGCGCTAATCTCGCAGTAGAATAAACTGCTGATGACGGGGAGATCAAGTATTAAATTCCTGTTGGTCTACTGAGGATGTTTTTTTTTTCCCTCTGAATGTTTTCCTCTCTCCTTCCACACAAATGTGGGTAGATTACTTCTAAAATGCTTCCTTCCTCACCCCTACACCATTAAAGTAAATAAAATATAAATGTATAAACTGAAGAGATAGTCAGACGCGGTGATTTGTAATATTTTTTTTTTGCCTAAATAAAAAAAAATATTGTTCTAGTACAAACACAGAATTTCGTTTTCTTCACAAGGTGATATCAACAGTTGTTGAATGAATATCTCTCAAAAGAATAGCGGGATTAGATGAGAATCTTTTTGAATGAAGAGAATTTCTTTTAATTAAACCAGTAAACCCTTGTGAAACTTTCGCACATTCAACCTTCCTCTCCCCCCCACCCCAAAGAATTGATTTAGTCTTTTGTTGGGCTGTTGAAATTAAATACTCAGCAAAGTGTATACACAAAATAACAAAGAGCATTTATTTTCGATAATTGATACAAAAATATTGTTAGAAGGTTTTGACTATTAAAACTAAAACATACATACACACACTTATTAACTAGACATCTAAATTAATTACAACTATTCAAATCATAAAATAAAATAAAACAAAGTCTTAATCAAGTCTGTTAGTTAATAAACCAATAAGAACACATGAAAAGAGAAGTAAACTAACTAAACAAATTAACAACTATAAAATACGTAATAAATATTAAAATATTATACACATTGATTGTAATGAGAGGTGACCAGACTGGAGCGTGCGCGCTTGAAAGATAGTACTGGTTCTACTTTTCAAACGCGCGCGCTCGAACCGGTACAATCTAGTTTACAGGCGCTAGGCAATATTATTGTGTGTTGGTTCATTGAGTGCTAGGAAAACTTCTCATTTTGACATTTTTATTACTATCGATAGTTTTAGCACACTTGCTACTAACGGCCTAATTTAATTGGTAAGACCATAAACCATATATACGTAAAAGTTATATGTTAAAATACTTCCAATATTATAATCAAAGTAGGCCTTTACAAATAAGAATCACCATTAGCACGGATAGAGAGGATGGGAAAGCCACAACGATAAATCACTTGTCAAAAACCACCATCAGTTCATTGAGCCAAGATTCGAACCTTTGCCTCCTTGTCAACAACTATCGAGAGCTATCTGCTAATCACGTGCTCGCTCGCTTGTCAGTCTGGCCGAACCTACACTATGTTGTAATACTACTTTGAAGGATCTAAGAATGTTGATTAGTGTGTCATATTATCGTTTTATTGCCCTTTGCACAAAACAAGCCTTAATTAGGTATGTGTTTTCCACCTCAGTGGTCTTGGGGTAAAGTGCTCCCCTCAAAACCCGATGTTTGTAGGTTCAAACCCAGCTGGGGTCGATGGATTTTTCTTGAACGATGAAAATCCGTAGCACAACTTCCTTCGGAGGGGAAGTAACGACGTTGGTTCCATGTCCATTGCGGCATGTAGAACTCTGAAGAGTATGTGAAAATACCTTTCTTGGCAAAATTGGTAGGACCTTTCGCTCTCGCTCATAGAAAGTTCTTGTGTGCTGATATAATCAGTTGATTCAGAACGTGCACGTTGAATACATTAAACAAATGAAACTCATTAGGTGTGTTCGATTTTGTAAATGATCTTAGTTAAAATTGATCCTTTACCCTCGATTAATTGATTCTTTGGATAGATTGGTGACCTGGTGGTCTAGGGGTAAGGTGTTGAACTTCTGTGCTGGCGGCAGGGGTTCAATCCTCGGTCCCGGCACAGATTTATCTGATTGCCAAAACCTTTCCTTCACCTCTGACAAGACATTCTTGTGAATGTGGGAATGCCAGGCCTCCACCGTGGTTCGGATCCCACGTTAAACTGTAGGTCCTTCATTTCATCTCACAATCACTCTACCATTACACATTAGCGTAAGTGCGTATAACCCGTACGGGTAGTAAGACGTGCTGATAATAATAATAATTTAGATATATTCAAACGTCTCGATCTGATTCATGAATCGATTCTTTCTCTGGAAATTTCAAAAAGATTGAATCGAAAAAATTGAAAAGAAACAAAATATAAATACATGAATATTTGTTTGGATGTAGGAAATGTTTTTTTAACTATTATTAATAACGTTTTGAAACCAAAGTTTGTAAAGCTGGGCCACAAATGAGTATCTAATTCACTATATGATGCATAATTTATTTTATAATTAGTCACGTAGCTAAGACTAAATGGTATTTTTATGGTTGGCCAACAATCTCATTGTAAACATTATATCTGACCGGACTGAGATATATCAATGAAAATAACTTGCTAAATAGTCCATACCATAAGATGTATTTTAACAAAAATTATATAACTGATGTAAGCTCATTTTCAACGAACTTTTACACGGAAAATCGCAGCCTTCAGATAACTGTAAATGGTGAGAAAAGCCTTTTAATTCATTTTTGATGTAATTACAACAGAACATTTTATGATGATTGAAGATGCTTTTAGTGTTTTAAACTTAATAGCAGCCACTCCTTTAAGAAATACTTTAGTGTGAAGATGTTTCAAGAGGGCGGCACCTTAGCGGATTAATTAAATTAATAGACTGAGAAGAGTAAATTATAGGAAGCACACAAGCATTGTTGTGGAGAGAGGATAGGAAAAAAAAATATATATTTATAACTCATATTTGGACAACTATCACCAAATCACCTGATTGAGATTTAAACTTCAATCACCACATCGCCGGCACTCTAATATTTTGCAAGTCTGACTCCTAAGACCGTGTGAGCACCACTGCAGGTTTTAAAATTTGATTGGAGGTCTAGAAGATCTATACAACCGACCCTATTTTGTAAATTCGTTGCAAAATGGCATCGCCATTTTCTTAACAAATAAATTTGGCCACTACATTTCAATCCAATTAAAAAAACTAGATTTAAGTTCACGTATTCATACGTTAAGTCATGTGGTCTTTAGCTATCACGTTTGATGCACCTGGAAAAAACACAATACATATCAAAAAAGAATCTGAGGAGACTACTGAAATATTTGGGAATTTGTGACATTAAACTGCATGTTTAAAATAGTAGGCCTTTGCATAAGAAAAGCAAACTGAAGAAACTCGCTGGCTGATTCAAATACGTTTTCTTCTTGAATAATGTTCCGTATAAAAAAAACTGCATGGATTTCACCATTGAGGTCAAATAATTCTTTTTCTAAACACCTTTGATAAGAATTAACAATATTAAATTTTATGAAAACTGAAATTTCAATGCGTTATCACCAGTGGTATGCAACCCTTTTTGTTCACGTGACCCCAGATATAATTAATTTATCTTCAACTATGTCACCCATAAAAAAAATTATCCTCGCGTCTTACTACCTGTTCAAGCTATACACACGTGTGATGATTATTTTAATGGTGTAGTGACGAGTAAGGAAGAATTTTAAAGTTAATATACCCGCATTTGCATTGAATGAGAGTGGGAAATCATTTAGGGGAAAACCATCTTCAGTAGACCCGACTGGGATTCGAACCCCGATATCCCCGACATCAGCAGGCCAGTCTAACACGATAGTGACTCCTTAGACCATGTGGCCACCTAAGCAGTTAATACGAATAATCAATTGTTAATTACATTAACTGTGATTGTGAATCTCATTCACTGAAACGCATCCTGTATTTATTAGACTGGACAAACGATTGCCCAGCTCGTGTAGATATTTAAGTTATTTAACGCGCTCTTTTTGAACCAGCTGATTAAGTAAACCACACGAATTATAAACAAACTTAAATCTAGAATAGGCACAACAGCCAGCCCCCGGCCGTTAGTTTATCAATCATTCCTGTGAAAGTGGAAACCCACATTTATCCAACGATCCATTTTTGGGTTATCCCGGGAATAGAACCCTTGCCCCTTATATCAATAGGAAGACACTATACAGACTGAGCTATGGTGTAAATAATTTTCTATTAGGTAATAGGCGTTCCCTCTCAGACGGTATTGACATTGAAACTTGTCGTATGACCGGTCAAACTTATCCGTGTCAAGGTTGTCTGAAGGAGACCAACAACTACAGACCATTTGGAACTTGGGAGATGTGAATATTTCCTCACATGTGAATACTTCCAAGACACACGAGGTTTTTAGATTGTGTCACCCAGAACTAAACTGGTTTCAAACACTGTTGGCCAGAGCAGGATTTAGGATTAATCCGGGTTCAACACTTTGCTAGGAGAAACAAGATTTGAACTAGATCCATTTGAGAAGAAAGATTGTTTTTAAAATCATGCTTCGTATTTTATTGTCTACCAGACTACCAGTAACTTATACCAATTAATCCACATAACACAAAAAATTAGGGCGATTAAAAAAAAAACGCTTAGTCATTCTTATTCCCGCTCGGTGTAGCAAGTTGGTATTGAATCCCGGCCCTTCGGATCAAAGCTAAGGTAGCAAACCACTAAGCTAGTCCCGCGTGTAGTGTATATTATTCATATTTTAATGTTAAATTAACAGGCCTCGTGATGACCTGGAGGTCTAGGGGTAAGGTGTTGGACTTCTGTGCTGGGGGTCCGGGGTTCAATCCTCGGTCCCGGTACGGATTTATCTGACCTCCAAACCCTTCCTTCACCTCTGACAAGACGTGTATTAATCAAACTTGTGAATGTGAGGAATGCCAGGCTCCAGCGTGGTTCGGATCCCACGTTAAACTGTAGGTCCTCCATTTCATCTCACAATCACCGAACATTACACATTAGCGTAAGTGCGTATAACCCGAACGGGTAGTAAGACGCGGTGCTAATAATAATAATATAATAATAATAATAATAATAATAATAATAATAATAATAATAATAATAATAATAATAATATAATAATAATAATAATAATAATAATAATAATAATAATAATAATAATAATAACAACAGGCCTCGTGGTCTAGTGGTCAGAGCCGCTAACTGCTGAATTATTGGTCTTGTGTTCGGTTCCCGGCAAGCACCCGAGGATTTTTCTCGAAAGGAAAATAATTCCCACGTTACCAGGGTTTGGTTAATTAGGCTTAAGTTGGGTTAAGATCTTCATTGGCTCTATCCCATCATATTCACTACCAACATCCTTCCTCTCCCCTCAATGGGACATGTTCCACCGAAAGGATGTACATCTGGGCATTCCCTGGATGACGGTATTCCTTTTATGTCTTTTATGGTAAAAGTACCCTCAATTTTTATTTTTGTCATACTATTTATGCAGCTATAAAAATTATTAAAATATGATAAGTTCCATAGAATGTATGAATAAATATAAAATCAAAATAATTATACATATACAAACCGTATATTTTCCGTTAAAATTCTAAAATACATCATACAATACGGTATGATTTTTTACTTTTTCCAACATAGAAGGAAATAAAAACCATCTATAAATTGATTCATTTCCAATGATTTGACTAATTTTACCCCGTGTTGCCCTCTATTAGACATGTGCTGTACTAATAATAAATCAATAGTTTGTCGCTTCTACTGCTTTCTAGCAGTCTTTCGATAAATTAAAGTACATCTTTGACGTGTCCTTCTTTACTTATTCAGAATAAGCATTAGAATTAAAACTTAAAAAGTCCGCCATTTGGAGATACGATTCAGGATTTTCATTTGGGCTGTTTGTGTGTGAGGTGTCTCGGAAGAGATAATCATATGAGGGGAGACAAGTCATTCGTCTCCATTAATACTGGCTAATATTTCCGCAAACAGAGCTGCAGATTGATGTAGCTCACAACATTATTGCTATTATTATTATTAATATTATTTTTATTATAATATATTTAGCACAGCATCTTACTACCCGTTCGTGTTATACGCTTAAATACTAATTACGCTAATTGGTTATGGATTGAGGAGTTGAATTTTAGAGGAAGTGAATCCACATTTGCGTAGATGGAGAGTTGAAAATCATTTAGGGGAAAAACCACCCCAGTTCATTCGAGCGAGATTCGAACCTCTATCTCATCTCTACGACGGCAATGTATTCATGCTTACCGAGGCGACCTCCTTAAGGACCATTCCGGATGTCGAGAGTCCGTCACGAAGTGAGAATGAATGACCCTCCCATATGCATTCATGGCTACGCCACTGAGTGAATGCATCTGCATTGTGTTCTATTTACTCTCGCCATGTGTGCACGTGTTTACCTAGAATTTATGTGAATCGAGTGTGTTTGTTCATACATTAACACACTCACACATACACTCACACACACATTCCTTGTACTCTCAGAAGAATCTCTCAGTTCCTGGTGCACAGCAAATATTTGATTTGGGTTCCTTGTAACTTGGGAGTGGCCCGATGCTTGGGAAAGATACGTTATACCACTAACTGATTTAGTCACAAAAAAAAAGTTTTATGAAATAAAAATACATACACACTAAATTATTATTAATAGCCCCGCGTCTTACTACCCGTTCGGGTTATACGCACTTACGCTAATGTGTAATGGTAGAGTGATTATGAGATGAAATGAAGGACCTACAGTTTAACGTGGAATCCGAACCACGGTGGAGGCCTGGCATTCCCCACATTCACAAGATATCTTGTCAGAGGTGAAGGAAGGGTTAGGTAATCAGATAAATCTGTGCCGGGACCGAGGATTGAACCCCGGCCGCCAGCACAGAAGTCTGACACCTTACCCCTAGACCACCAGGGCACCTATCACACACTAAAAACTCGTCCAACTGAATTTGATGGAAGCCTGTCGAAACTGGACAGTTCGTGATTTTTCAGCGTTTTCAAATAATGTCGATGTAAAAATTTGTACACACGCATCATGTCGGAAAAATAATATATTTTATTTACGGTATGTGACATTGTGAGGGATAGGATGTATTTTTACTGTAAACAATGACAGAATAAGGCTTGAAATATTTTTTTTTTAAATAGCTAAAGTACACCGCAACTTTATCTTAAAATAAAGACCTTTAGGCCTTTCACCCACGTAACTACACAACTTTTATCAGACTGGTTACTGATTGAAGTCACAAACTGGTCAGTAACTGGTTGATACGTTTCACACACGGTGCGACCCAAAAGTGGCGGAATTTCAATTAGTATTGTACTCTTTCACTACAAGAACCTTCTTCGGGCTTTTAGAACATTTAATATAAATATAATGTCCAGTGACTCGAAAGGTGGGAGAATTTTGATCTCTCTTGTCACCAATCTTCTACCCGACGTAAGGAAGTTTGACGTAACAGTTAAGCAGAGATATAAGAAGATATTTTTATATAAAATACTATTTATTAATTTATTAAATCGGAACAACAATATGCCGGAACTATTCTACATAATAAAAACAAATAGCAAGGAACAAATAGTTTTTTCTCTCTACAAAACAAATCATAGACAAATAAATCTTTATTAATTTCCATAGACATATTAACAAGCTGAGCTTGTGAAACAATATTTAAAAAGTCAATCTATTGTATAATAACACGTATATTATTATTATAACTATAAGAGACGTAACCAAAGAAGATTTTGTATTCATACATACATTGAAAATAATATAAATTGCTGAATATTAATAATAATAATAATAATAATAATAATAATAATAATAATAATAATAATAATACTGTACTAATAGTCGCGGTAAAAGAACTGCAACAAACTGATGCAAACTTTATAGCGTTGTACAAAGTGTCGAAAGAAAGCTATTGTGAATAGTACATTAATTATTAATGTTCAATAATTGTTCATTCATGATGATTGAGTTTGTAACTGGGGTAGGCCGGTGATTAGCGTTTTTAGTTTCCAGTAACTAACCAAGCCAGTTAGCAAACATTTCCACCGTTGAGCGTCACCGCTATTGAAACACATTAGCGTTGACGCTCAAACTACTGGTATTGGTCGCGTCATTTTTTGAGTCTTATTTGAATAGCTGTATAGCTTAAAGGCCTTAACTTCAAACGCTAAAGATTTGTGACACGAAATTATATACTAAATTGAGAAAAATAAATCTCTTGTTTACCAAAGAGCATAGCAATAGAAACCCCATTTCCCAAACTTCCATTTAAAAAAAATATATATATATTATATATATATCCGTTTGGATTGTACGCATATTTACTAATTACATTAATGTGCTTGACATGAGGAAGTTGAATTTGGATAAAGTGTACCCGCGTTTGCGTGAAACGAGAGTGTAAAATAATCTAAGAATATATATACCCTCAGTAGACCCGACCAGGATTCGAACCCTAATCTTATACTACGAGAGTAGTGCGTTAGATCATGCAGCCACCGAAGCGGGTCACAAAGTTTACTAACCACCGAGACGCATCTTTGGTACTGACTTACAGCTCACAGCTGACAGCTGATGGCTTTGAAAAGTTACCAGACCAAATTATGTATCCCTACGCCGAACCAAATGATCTGCAAAAACATGTGTTAGCAGCTGTCACTTCTGACAGTCAAAATTTAGGTATATACCTAAATGTTGACTGTCATAAGTCAGCTGTGAACTGTCAGTCAGCACCAAAGAAGTCACGGAGCTACTGTATCTTGTGTTGGAGTTTTTTTTTATGTTCTGCTTGTATTTATATAACTCTATAAACTAAAATAATTTGTGAAATATAAAGAGGTTTCTGAAAGCTTGCACAAACCCCTATTAACCTATAAGGCCGTATTTCTCAAAGATTTGGTAATGGAGTTTTACCAAATATGGAAGTTCAGTGCATTGGGGGGATCATTGGGGCGTTGGGAGTAGAGGGGTCTGGGAGGGAGGTAGATGCTTTAAAATCTACCCAGGAAAACATTATTTTATAGCCAATTCTATTTTATGACTATAAATACAAGACAAAGAACTTTGATAAATAATTGTTTAGATATGTTGACTAAAATATGGATACGTAGGCGACACGAAAAAAGACCAACGTTTTTGCAGTTTTAATAGCAGAAATTTTTTTGGTCAAAATTGATAAAATATTGCTTCAGTAGAAACATAGAGTTTAATTTTCTTCACATCTTGATATCAACAGTTGTTGAATATCAGTCATGAGCATAGTGACATTAGATGAGAAACTTTTTAAATGAAAAGAAAAGGTTGTTATTACATTCTAGAACATTCTTGATAGATATTAAAGAACTTTTGAGGTCCTATGTGAATAAAATTAAATTATATGTAACTATAGTGGCAATATTTGAATTACTCGTATTTTGACAAAAAAAAAGTGTTGATATAAAAACTGCAAAAATAAATTACCTGTTCTCACCTTCACTACATTCTCATCTTAAGTTTGATACAGATTTCTTTTTTTTTTCTGTGTGCCTTTTGATAAAATAAATATATTATAAGGATAGTTCTTATTTAATCTCTTGTATCTCATATTTTTGTATTATAATGCAATCAACATTATTTAATTTATTATTATTACTAAACTTCCTGGGATCCTGCGGACCACTTGATAGGCCACCGTGGACCACACTTTGAGAAACATTGGTTTAAGAAGTAGGTAAGAAAGAGGGGGGGGAGGGGATTTATATGACATGCCTTAGTATTTGCCTGCGAAGTATTTGGGGAAACTATAGCGAGGATATTAGTGTGGATAAATACCCCTAGTTACCCGGCTGAGACTCGAACCAAGCCCATTCCCTATCGCTCAGATCACTCAAGCTTCAGGGGTTTGGGTGCAAAACGTAATACTTGAGTGCCTAAGGGTGCAAAATATATGCAAAAACGTTGGTATATTAAAATTTTAATATTGATGCGATAGGGAGGGGAGGGCGGGGTGCAACTTAAGTGATCTCTCTCTCGGGTCAGAGCCAGTAGTTTGAACCTTGACATCAACTCAATTGTTTGGCTACCATTGGTCTGAGCTTTGTATAAATCTTTCAACCTATTATTATTATTATTATTTGGAAACAAGTCAAGGTCGTTTCGATGTCAGCAACTTAGTTGCCCCAGTGGCGGTCCTTGATAGAAAACCAGGTGCCACGTGGAGCTCACGTACAGTCTGTTTCGTGTACTAGTGACACACTTGAGATAGTTTTATCCACACGCGAGATAGATTTAGCCACATTTGGGAAGATAGCACACACGATAAACCGGCTCGGTGGCTGCGTGGTCTAAGGCGTCACTCTCGTGTTGGACTAGTCTGCCGATGATGTGGAGATCGGAGTTCTAATCTTGGCTGGGTGTACTGAGGGTGGTTTTAACAAAATAGTTTTTCACTCTCTCTCTTTCTATCTCCAAGCAAATACGATCACACTTCATATTAATATAAGCTCCCCATTCCCTAAAGCCATTAGTGTACTTAGTTCATAGGCGTATAACACGAATGGATTGTATACGGTAAGCTAAAAAAAACATGATAGATGGATATTCCCACGTGGGCCACTATTTGTAGCACCCACATGATATATATGTATCAACACGTGGGACTCTAACAGTAGCACCACATGATATATATGTATCCCCACGTGGGACACTAACAGTAGCGCCACATGATATATATGTATCAACACGTGGGACTCTAACAGTAGCACCACATGATATATATGTATCCCCACGTGGGACACTAACAGTAGCGCCACATGATATATATGTATCAACACGTGGGACTCTAACAGTAGCGCCACATGATATATATGTATCAACACGTGGGACACTAACAGTAGCACCACATGATATATATGTACAACACGTGGGACACTAACAGTAGCACCACATGATATATATGTATCAACACGTGGGACACTAACAGTAGCACCACATGATATATATGTATCAACACGTGGGACACTAACAGTAGCACCACATGATATATATGTATCAACACGTGGGACACTAACAGTAGCGCCACATGATATATATGTATCAACACGTGGGACACTAACAGTAGCCCACATGATATATATGTATCAACACGTGGGACACTAATAGTAGCACCACATGATATATATGTATCAACACGTGGGACACTAACAGTAGCACCACATGATATATATGTATCAACACGTGGGACACTAACAGTAGCACCACATGATATATATGTATCAACACGTGGGACACTAACAGTAGCACCACATGATATATATGTATCAACACGTGGGACACTAACAGTAGCACCACATGATATATATGTATACACACGTGGGACACTAACAGTAGCACCACATGATATATATGTATCAACACGTGGGACACTAACAGTAGCACCACATGATATATATGTATCAACACGTGGGACACTAACAGTAGCACCACATGATATATATGTATCAACACGTGGGACACTAACAGTAGCACCACATGATATATATGTATCAACACGTGGGACACTAACAGTAGCACCACATGATATATATGTACACACACGTGGGACAGTAGCAGACCCGGCTCACCCCCTCTGACTCTGTATTTGCAGGCATGACAGAGCTGGAGAGTATGGACGTCATAACGAGACGTCGCCAGCTCCGGTCACAGAATTCCACCGTCTTCACCAGACGGCAACACGCCGTCTGCGTGCGGAGTGCCTTCAAGCACTACGGCACCAAGAAGTCACCCACGGTCATCCTGGACGGTCTCAACATGACAGTCCCCAAGGGTTGCATGTGAGTTCATCTCCAGGAGTTTCTTTCTCCCATGTGAACAAGTCACATTTCTTCTTTCAGCTCTCTACCCGCCTCGGTGGCGTAGTTGGCTAACGCGCTAGTCGTGTTGAGCTAGACTGCTGAGGACGGGGAGATCAAGGTTCGAATCTCGGACTGGTGAACTGGGGGTGGTTTTTCCTAAATGGTTTTCCACTCTCCCTCCACGAAAATGCGGGTTCACTTCCTCTAATTCAACCTTCCCAATACCTAATCCATTAGCGTAATTAGTACTTAAAGCGTATAACCCGACCGGGTAGTAAGACGCGGTGCTATTTTTTTTTTTTTTTTTTTTTAGCTCTGCTTGTACACAGGGCCAACTCATGTCCTTTTGTCACATGAAAATGACGCTCTTACCTCTCAAGACATTTAAAAAAATATTTTTAAAAAAAATGATCATGATTCATGTATTTATACCAGAACAAATATTTTTGTTATTAATTTAAAAATTTTACACAAAAATATCAACATAAATAAACAAATTTAAAGTATAAGTGTACAGAAACAACGGTTTAATGTGGGAGTGCAGGTGAAACAGAAAAAGGACCATGTTTTTGCAGTTTTTGTATCAAATCATTGTTCTGGTAAAAAATATTTTTTTTTTTCAGTATAAACATATAGTTTAATTTTCTTCCCATGGTGTTATCAACAGTATGTTGAATATCTGTCAAGGGTGTCCTGGAATTTAATTACAACTTTTCTCTCGATTTAAAAAATTTCTCATTTAATTCCACTATTCTCATGACAAATATTCAACAACAGCTGTTGATATCACCATGTGAAGAAAATTACACTCTTTTTTTTTTTTACTGAAATAATATTTTATTTGTTTTGGCAGAAAAAAAGTTTCGCTATAAAAACTGCGAAAAAAAAAACCCCACTGATCTTTAATCGCATCCCCTACATTAAAAATTAAACTGTCATGCTTTAATCTTAGCAAACTGTTCTACTAATTCCTTGAACTCAAATGTTTGGGATTAGTTTAGATTCATTCGAGAGAAGTGCAAGTCTGCTTAATCTTTCTTGTAGCATAGTGCATTGAATAAGTTGTATAAGTTATAACTTGGAAAAGTAACCCTCAGATTTAGCAACAAGCTGCCTATCTTGACCTACAGCCCTTTCTGCTAAAGCTGCCTAACATGACCTACAACCATGCCTGTTAAAGCTGCCTAAAATATTATATTTTAATCATTACGTTTTATACCATGGTTTATAACAGTTGAGTTTTAAGGAGATAGAAAAATAAGTATTTTAGAAAAAATACATCCAGATTTGAGGGTATAGGTTAGGCCCTATGTGGAGAAAACCCACAAATACATCGGATTTTGTAAACCGCCCCTAATTCAACAAGCTAAGATTCTAACTTCAACCTTCTAGTCGCCGACATTTCAGTATATTGCGAGCCTGACGCCTTTTACCATGGTGCCATCGGTGCCAGTGTAAAAAAAAAATATATAAAACCTAAATCGGTGGTCACATGAACTAAGGTGTCACTCTTATGTCAGACAGGATCGGGGTTTGAATTTCAGTCGGATGTACTGAGATTTTTCCCGAAATATTTTTTTCAAAATTTTCTTTCGTGAAAATGCGGGTACACTTACTCTAAATCCAACCTTACTCATCCTCAACACATTAACGTAAATGATACATAAGCGTATAACGTGAATGGGTAGTAAGACGTGGTGCTAAAAAAAAGTGACATAAAATAAATGTTTGAACTGGCTATTATAACGAACATATATGACCAAAATTAAAATATTTAAATTAAAATAAAGAATACATTATTGTAGCCTTAATATTTATATTCATAGCACTACAATATTTATATTTGAGTTATTTGTCACCATTTTTTACTGACTTTTTACACCGAAATATAATAATTTTATTTAATATAAATCAAGGTGTCTCGTAAGCCTGTGCGAATCAGAGTTTTTAAATTTCGAATCTTATCAGAATCTTTGTTTGCTAACTCGAAACAAATTTGAATCGAACATTTTGGAATAGGAGTTGTTCGAATCGAATGTAAATAGAATATTTCCTAGTTAAAATGTCCAGAATCAAGTTTTTAATATTTAAAATGATTTAGTCGAATCCAAATCGAATAGCTCTTAGTGAAAATGTTACCAATCAAATATGTTATAATGAAATGTTATCAAATCTAAATCGAGTACCAAATTATATTGTTTTTTTTTTTAAATTCAGGCCAGTAAGAAAAATTAAAGAATATCAATAAATAATGTCCAAATAATGCGTAGGTTTTGAATATTACGAGATTCATAAGTTTATTTATGGTCAAGACAAATAATGTCTTTATACTAACTTCTAGATTATTCAAATTTTCACTTTTATATTCTGATTTTGAACTAAAATTCCATCAAATTTGAAGCTAGGATCTCTATTTAGAAATGTATAATCCAAATTCAGATTCAAATTCGAAGCTTTGAACATGCTTTTCCTTTAGTGATCACACAAAAGCTTTCAATAAAATGTAGTTGGACGTTCAGACAGTTTATGTAATCGATGAATCGAGTCAAGATGACAAAGTGGTTGATGACCTCAATCCTTTGATATTTCCTAGTCCAACCTCTCACCAACGTCTCATTGTTATGTGTGCAGATACGGTCTCTTGGGAGCCAGTGGCTGCGGCAAGACGACCCTGCTTAGCTGCATCGTAGGGCGGCGACGTCTCAAGGCGGGGGACATCTGGGTGCTAGGGGGGCGGCCAGGCTCTAAAGGGAGCGGCGTGCCTGGACCAAGGATAGGATATATGCCTCAGGTGAGTTGGAGGCGGCGTCTTAATGTGGAGGGGCATCAGGATGCTTGGGAGGTGGCGTAGTTGGACCAAGAACATGCCTCAGGTGAGTCGGAGGCGGCGTCTTAATGTGGAGGGGCATCAGGATGCTTGGGAGGTGGCGTAGTTGGACGAAGAACATGCCTCAGGTGAGTTGGAGGCGGCGTCTGAAGGTGGAGGAATATCAGGATGTTTGGGAGGTGGCGTAGTTGGATCAAGAAGAGGATATATGCCTCAGTTGAGTTGAAGGCGGCGTCTGAAGGTGGAGGGATATCGGGATGTTTGGGAGGTGGCGTGCCTGGACCAAGGATAGTATACATGCCTCAGGTGAGTTGGGGTGGTGTCTGAAGGTGGAGGGACATCTATGTGTTTTGTTAGAGTGAAAGGGGAGGGCGTGCCTTGACTCAGGGTAAGATATATATCTCAGATGGGTGTTGTCTGACGGCAGTAGAGGGGCGGCCCCGTTATGAAGGAAGTGGACAGAAGATTCTGCCTGGTGTGTGTCTGACATTAAACTGTCTGTCTGTATGTCGCAGGAGCTGGCACTGTACGGCGAGTTCTCCATCCAGGAGACGCTGGTCTACTATGGCTGGGTGGCCGGGAAACAAAGGAAGGACGTGGAAGAAAAGATAGAATTCTTGCTCAAGTTCCTGTTGCTGCCTCCTCCACACAGATTCGTGAAGACTCTCAGGTACGTCAAGGTTATCTAATCTCGAGGAGACGATGACAAACTGTGGGTGGAGCGGCCTCCCTTTAACCACTCGGTCAAGAGGGACCACGCTTCACTGTGGGTGGAGCGGCCTCCCTTTAACCACTCGGTCAAGAGGGACCACGTTCACTGTGGGTGGAGCGGCCTCCCTTTAATCACTCGGTCAAGAGGGACCACGGTTCGATGTGGGTGGAGCGGCCTCCCTTTAATCACTCGGTCAAGAGGGACCACGGTTCGATGTGGGTGGAGCGGCCTCCCTTTAATCACTCGGTCAAGAGGGACCACGGTTCGATGTGGGTGGAGCGGCCTCCCTTTAACCACTCGGTCAAGAGGGACCACGTTCACTGTGGGTGGAGCGGCCTCCTTTAATCACTCGGTCAAGAGGGACCACGCTTCACTGTGGGTGGAGCGGCCTCCCTTTAACACTCGGTCAAGAGGACCACGTTCACTGTGGTTGGAGCGGCCTCCTTTAATCACTCGGTCAGAGGGACCACGGTTCGATGTGGGTGGAGCGGCCTCCCTTTAATCACTCGGTCAAGAGGGACCACGGTCGATGTGGGTGGAGCGGCCTCCCTTTAACCACTCGGTCAAGAGGGACCACGTTCACTGTGGGTGGAGCGGCCTCCCTTTAATCACTCGGTCAAGAGGGACCACGGTTCACTGTGGGTGGAGGGCCTCCCTTTAACCACTCGGTCAAGAGGACCACGTTCACTGGGGTGGAGCGGCCTCCTTTAATCACTCGGTCAAAGGGACCACGGTTCACTGTGGGTGGAGCGGCCTCCCTTTAATCACTCGGTCAAGAGGGACCATGGTTCGAGTGTGGTGGAGCGGCCTCCTTTAACCACTCGGTCAAGAGGGACCACGTTCACTGTGGGTGGAGCGGCCTCCCTTTAATCACTCGGTCAAGAGGGACCAGGTTCGATGTGGTGGAGCGGCTCCCTTTAATCACTCGGTCAAGAGGGACCACGGTTCGATTGGTGGAGCGGCTCCTTTAACCACTCGGTCAAGAGGGACCACGTTCACTGTGGGTGGAGCGGCCTCCTTTAATCACTCGGTCAAGAGGGACCACGGTTCACTGTGGGTGGAGCGGCCTCCCTTTAATCACTCGGTCAAGAGGGACATGGTTCGATGTGGGTGGAGCGGTCTTTAACACTCGGTCAAGAGAGGACCACGTTTCACTGTGGGTGGAGCGGCCTCCTTTAATCACTCGGTCAAGAGGGACCACGGTTCGATGTGGGTGGAGCGGCCTCCCTTTAATCACTCGGTCAAGAGGGACACGGTTCAATGTGGGTGGAGCGGCCTCCCTTTAATCACTCGGTCAAGAGGGACCACGGTTCATGTGGTGGAGCGGCCCTTTAATCACTCGGTCAAGAGGGACCACGGTTCACTGTGGGTGGAGCGGCCTCCCTTTAATCACTCGGTCAAGAGGGACCACGGTTCAATGTGGGTGGAGCGGCCTCCCTTTAACCACTCGGTCAAGAGGGACCACGGTTCAATGTGGGTGGAAGCGGCTCCCTTTAATCACTCGGTCAAGAGGGACCACGGTTCAATGTGGGTGGAGCGGCCTCCCTTTAACCACTCTGTCAAGAGGATGAGGGTTAAAGAGGGAGGATGGTTCAGTGTGGGTGGAGCGGCCCCTCCATAGCCACTCGGTCAACTGCCCTTGAATAATCTTGGCTCCAATCTGAAAGGGGCTGTACTCTTATTGAGTCCGTATTTTGAAGTGTGAAACAAGGCAGGAGTGAGTTGAGGTACGAAAAGACGCCAATAGTGACCTTGATTGTGTTTGTCGTTGCAGCGGCGGTCAACAGAGGCGGGTGTCTTTCGCCGCGGCGCTTGTCCATGACCCGGAGCTGCTGATCCTGGACGAGCCTACAGTGGGGGTGGACCCTGTCCTCAGACAGAGGTGAGGTGACTCAAGGGGGGGAATCACTTTGAAGGGAGGCCACCCGAAATATATTTTAAACCCGGCTCTGTCGTCACTGGAAACCCAACTAATTGAGCCTAACATCTACTACAAGAGTTCGCCGATGCGGTGTAGGAGACTTTGTTTAAGTTTATCCAAGGAAACAGGATTAAAAGGTTGTATTTAATAAGCACGCGTTTTCATTTGACAGAACCGGTGCAGCAGAGTTACTGGAATGACAACCAACCCTTCTTTTTTCATTTAATCTTACTCACTTCATTAGCCGAATGGTCTTAGAAGTCACTCTCGTATTAGACTGGCCTGTTGATGACGGGGAGATCGGGGTTTGAATCTCGTTCAGGTCTACTGAGGGTGGTTTTCCCTTAAATGTTTTCCCACTCTGCTTCCATGTAAATGCGGATATATTACTTCTAAAATGTTTCCTTACTTATCCATAAATCATTATAGTAATTATCATTATTATTATTATTATTATTAGCACCGCGTCTTACTACCCGTTCGGGTTATACGCACTTACGCTAATGTGTAATGGTAGGGTGATTGTGAGATGAAATGAAGGACCTACAGTTTACCATGGAATCCGAACCACGGTGGAGGCCTGGCATTCCCCACATTCACAAGATGTCTTGTCAGAGATGAAGGAAGGGTTTGGTAATCAGATAAATCTGTGCCGGGACCGAGGATTGAACCCGGCCGCCAGCAAAGAAGTCTAACACCTTACCCCTAGACCACCAGGTCACCTTACCCCTAGACCGCCAGGTCACTAGTAATTATCGTATATGCGTATAGACCGAATAGGTAGTAGGATGTGGTGCTAATAATAATAATATTAGCACCGCGTCTTACTACCCGTTCGGGTTATACACTTTAAGTACTAATTACGTTAATGGATTTAGGAATTGGGACGGTTGAATTAGAGGAAGTGAACCCGCATTTGCGTGGAGGGAGAGTGGAAAACCGTTTAGGAAAAAACCACCCCCAGTTTACCCGACCAAGATTCGAACCTCTGGTGCTAATAAAAATTATGGCAGATCAACTCACCTCCACCTTTTTTTTTTTTCCACTCAACTTCGTACGGGCAGGACCGGCTCAAGGGTTTCATCTGCTCCAGTTGTATTCTGTATAATTTAAATAAGCCACGCCTCCCACGTGACGCGAAATTATGGCAATAATAGGGTTCAAAAGACCGGACAAATTTTTTTTAAAAAAAGCGAGCTAAATCAGTTTAAAAAATAAGTGGTCCCCCTACCCCACTCCCTTAATCAACATGTGCAAACATTATTATACCGCCTTTTTTTCTTTTTCTTTAATATTTTCGGAAGCCTTTAATTAAAATATCAAAGTGATTCGCCGAAAAGACGACCTTGAATGTTATAAAACACCTTAAAAGTAATAATGTTGTTACTTGTTAATCATTCTTCAGAAAAAAAAAATCTTAATATTATGATTTATATTATTTATTTAAATTAACAAATGACACATAGAAACGGGAAATCGAACCTGGGACTTTTGCCTTAGTACGCCAATGATCTCACCACTGAGCTATCCACGAGTCATCCCGTGCCCATGTCATTCTTCAATTATTTTAAGGCCGAGTCTGTGATGGACGTGAAGATGCGGCTATAACCGTGTAATTAACAAACATAATAGCTTGGCAATTTATTTATTTCATCGTGTTTATTATTGTTGGGGTGACCTGGTGGTCTAGGGTAAGGTGTCAGACTTCTGTGCTGCGGCCGGGGTTCAATCCTCGGTCCCGGACAGATTTATCTGATTACAAACCCTTCCTACACCTCTGACAAGACATCTTGTGAATGTGTGGAATGCCAGGCCACCACCGTGGTTCGGATTCCACGTAAACTGTAGGTCCTTCAATTCATCTCACAATCACCCTACCATTACACATTAGCGTAAGTGCGTATAACCGAACGGGTAGTAAGAGCGGTGCTATAATAATAAATAATTAATAATAATAATAAATAATATTGTTGGGTTAATCAACAATAGTCAGTCAGGTGATTGAAAACACATGATTATACCAGCCCTGAAAGGCTCTCTAAGGCAACGGCTACGCGAGACATAAAAAACAAAAATACATTTTACTGGACGGGACGAATTAATAATTATTCATTAGGAAGGGCAAAATAGAAAGACACGCCCACCATAGCAAATGTTTGCCTAATCGGGGCCATAAATATAAAAATAGATCGGTTATATATTGCCCCACAAAATGTGAAGGGGGGTAGTAGAAATCAAAGAAACTATTTGTAAGAGTAAACAAGAAAATAAACGAGGGTAAGTGGGGTAGCAGGGAGGAAATACTGCTCCCCAACCAATCTCGTTACGAAATTATAAGACATTTTAGACCCATATTTTTATTTGAAATAATTATTGTTAGCTCTAGACTAAGACTGCTGGTAATGAGGAGATAGGGGTTCAAATCCCGGTCTGGTGTAATGAGGGTGATTTTTTTTAATGGTTTTCCACTCTCCCTCCACGCAAGTGCGGGTACACTTCCTCTAAATTCAACCTGTCGTCCTTAAATCACTAACGTAATGAGTAAATATGCGTATAGACTGAATAAGCAGTAAGACGAGATCCTTAAGACATTTTTTTTAAACCCCACTAAAAAAATTACTTTTTTTTAATGTGCCCTTAGGTTCTTTGTGCCCTAATAACACACCTTTACCTTCTTCGCTGTATACACTGATGTTAACTCAGAAGTTGAAAGAGCCTTGAAGAGTTAAGAGAATAACTTGGTTTGTTAATAACCTTTGAGTGGAATGTGTTAATTAAAAAT
This sequence comes from Timema cristinae, assembly GCA_039000515.1. Taxonomy (NCBI): domain Eukaryota; kingdom Metazoa; phylum Arthropoda; class Insecta; order Phasmatodea; family Timematidae; genus Timema; species Timema cristinae. The sequence goes on along the minus strand of JBCFYV010000003.1, from coordinate 63,262,298 downwards.
AAATATCTTAGTCCTTGAGACTTTTAAGAACAGTCTACATGCAAACTCACACTTCTCAGCTACACACGCTATCTCTACCAGTGACGTCAGTGTCTAAAATCTCTTCTGGAGATCTATCATTGGTGAGATGCAGTTTTACCCCTTTCACAGTGGTGGATAAGGATTAATGGGTAGGGGATGGGTGTTGTGCTAGGTATAAGGTGGCCAGGTGGAAGATGTTGGAAGTTGCACGTGGTTCCGTTCTACTGGTAAGCTTTGTTCAAGGTGGGGATCTAGGGGACAATTTTTATAGGAACATTTTTTTCTGGTCAAAATAAATAAAATATTGCTCTAGTAGAAAGGTATAGTTTAATTTTCTTCACATGATGATATCAACAGTTGTTAAATATCTGTCATGAGCATAGAGACATTAGATGAGAAACTTTTTTAATTAAGAGAAAACATAATTAAATTTCAGGAAACCCTTGACAGATATTCAAAAAAATTTGAGGTCATCATGTGAAGAAAATTAAACTCTTATGTTTGTACTGAAGGAATATTCAATTTATTTTGGTCAAAAAATTGTTTTGCGATAAAAAAAAACCCTGCAAAGACACTGGCTTTTTCTCGCATTTCGTTCCATTCCCCCTTTAAGGGCATTTTCAAAATGTCTAAAGAATGAAGTAAGTAAACTACCTTTAGTTTAATTTATTTAAAAAAATGTATATAAATATTTATCATGTAAAATAGTCTCCAAATACCAATTGTGAACAAAATCGCATCTAAATAATATCAAGTTTGAACAAAATTTATCAAACCATTTCGAATCCATGGCCAGCAACAATCAACCAGACATAATCGTCAAATTGATTTTTTTGAATTCGGACATACAGAATAAAACACAGATTATGGTGATCTCAAAGTCAAAGATGTTCACGATCACAATATTTTTTCTTGGTATGATAAATTAAAAATACAAACTTTTTTTTTTGTATTAAAGATATTAACATTTTACTGTAGTATTATTATCGTACTTGTATAGGTAATGATAGTGACTATTAAAAGTAACAGCTGCAAATCACATGACTTGACATATGAATTCGCAAAAGTAGATCTAGTAGCTTTTATAGCTACTAGATAAGAATCTTCCTATGAAAGTTTGACCATTTTACCAAAGATATACTTTATTGGCGTACTAAACCAAAGGTCCCGGGTTCAATTCCCGTGTCCAGGTGTCATTTTTCAATTATCAGGATACATCTAGAAGGAGTAATTCTCACTAAAAAGTATAAATAATAGCTTTGGCTATTTGATTCATATTCTATTGTAGTCGTCTCTTTGAATAATTAAAGTGCGTGTGTCGTCTCAGATCCTAAGATGGAGTTCTATTTTATCGCTCTTTTGTTTCAGCATCTGGGATCATCTCGTGAACATAACCCAGGACGGTAACAAGACTGTGATCATTACCACCCACTACATCGAGGAGACGAGGCAAGCGGGGATGGTAAGAGAGAGAGAGATATATACAATACATATTAAATCCGGTCAAGGTCATGAAACCTTTATCTCTGATATATACAGGCTGTCTCAAAAGGATTCAACTAAGGGATAGGGTGTAATGAGGTGGACTGGATAGAACTAGCTCAAGATAGGAATAGGTGGTGTACTTTCTAAGTGTGGCAATGAACTTTTGACTTCCTAATGCCATAGTAATTAAATTAAAATTCTTAGTGTGTTTAATTAATGATGTAAAGAAAAATTATACAGTAATCCATAAGGAAATATTATTGGAAACTTTTGATAACTTTTAGCCTATTATTAATAAATCAAATAAGGCGTATTTCTACAACCTGATTTTGGTTGGAAATCTGTTCTGTCTTTTATCCTACCCAAATACTATCATACAGTAGGATTCTGGTATGAAATAAGGCCTTCCAGAACACGCTTCTTACCAAAATCATGGCTTAGAATGTCAAGTTTTGGTGACTTTCAATCAAATGTCGGTGGTCGAAAATGGGTTTCAAATTAAAAGGGCTTACCTAGCTTTAAGATCAGTACTGAATTTATAGGGCTCTGGGGGATATAGCCAAGCAGGCAAATTTTCTAAAAAAAAACTATTAGTATTGAAAATGTTAACATTATCCATCTCTTTGTTACTCTACAAATAACACTTTTTTTATAAACACATATTTGGTGTCTGTGTCCCGTCGCCCTTCTGCCCTGCCTCCTTATAAGATAAATGTTCTCCCTTTGTTTTGACAACATGGTACATGGCATCATCTGGCTGGCAAGATGTGTGTAACCCCATAGGCGGCAAAAATATAAATCCGCCACTACTTAAGATGGGTAAATCCAGTGTCCTCGTTTTTTCCCCCCGCAGATCGGCCTGATGCGAGGAGGCCGGTTCCTGGCAGAGGAATCCCCCGAGCAGCTGATGGCCCACCACATGTGCGACACCCTAGAAGACGTGTTCCTCAAACTCTCCAAGATGCAGAACCAGAAGAAACGCCGGCGCAGTAGCTTCATGCAAGAGGTCATGGGACCATTGCCACCAGAGGTAGCTTAGTTTCTTGTTCATTTCAATCTTGCGCTCTAGCAGGAAATAAGCGACTTGAGTTAAATAGATTAATGACGTTTGACTACGTGTTGATTACGAAGCTACTCTGCGAAGCGGGTTACACCTTAACTTGACACACTTAACTCTAAGCACTCACACTTAGACGTCAATGTATCAAATATGAAAGGGATGGAAGGAAATAAGCTGTTTATTCCTTTATAAACTTCCCCTCTTCCTCTGACGAGTATACACACCCACTCTACTATTTTAGCCAGGACAGCATTGACTTAAATTTTAAAATTACCCTTTTCTTGTTTCCTACTATTTATAGACATATGATTCCACATACTTTTTTTGTAATCTACATCCTGGCAGGAAGATTCTTACAGGCCATTTTCGTAAATAAACTAAATAACCTGAGTGGTAGACAGTTAAAAAAAAAAATTACAAAAAAAATCTACTTCAAGGTTCAAACAATTTTTTTTTTGACACTGTTAATTTTTTAGAAATATCTAATAACTGTATATTTTTTCTCACAATGTTTTATCTTTTTAAACCTTTTAAAGTGGGATGAAAGGGGGCACGAGAAAAAGCCAAATGTGTTTGCACTTTTTATGGCCAAAATAAATAAATATTGCTCCAGTACAAACATAGAGTATAATTTTCTTCACATGATGACCTCAATTTTTTTTAATACCTGTCAAGGGTGTCCTGGAATTTAATGACAACTTTTTTCTCTTCATTTAAAAAGTTTGTTAGATAATGCCGCTATGCGCATGACAGATATTTAGGAACTGTTGATATCTAATAATAATAATAATATTTAGCACCGCGTCTTACTACCCGTTCGGGTTATACGCTTTAAGTACTAATTACGCTAATGGATTAGGAATTGGGAAGGTTTAATTAGAGGAAGTGAACCCGCATTTGCGTGGAGGGAGAGTGGAAAACTATTTTAGGAAAAACCACCCCAGTTCACCCGACCGAGATTCGAACCTTGATCTCCCCGTCCTCAGCAGTCGAGCTAAATACGACAAGCGTGTTAGCCAACTACGCCACTGAGGCGGGTAACTGTTGATATCAACATGTGAAAAAAATTAAAGTGTATGTTTGTATTGGAGCAATATTTTATTTATTTTGGCAACAAAAAAAGTTTTGCCATAGAAACTGTAAAAACACTGGCCTTTTTTTGCGTTCCCTTCCGTCCACCGTAAAAACTAACAAATAAAAGGTAAATACTACAACGTGAGAAATCCTATCTTGACTTACCGTGACCTAACAAGTAGGCAATGTCAAATATATTTCAAGAAATATTGAAAATGAGACCTTGGTGGTGAAACAGCCTGTTTTGGATACAAACATCATCATTGTCGTGCTTACATTTATTTTTAATTACTTTAGAAAGTTGTGTTTTCATATGTCTTGTGCTTATAAGCATCTTAAAACTTTATGGATCAAGTTGATGCATACTTTATGTCCCGATTTGGGAAACTCATTAGTTTGAATGATATTTCTATAAATAATCTAAGGATGTTAAAGGGAGTTTTGAAAAGTTTTTTTAACAATTTTGATGTTGTTGGTGAACTATTGTGGCTCCTTATTTACAAACTTTTGTTCTAAGAGAGGCATTGTTTTGGACCTTTTCACACATATGCACTGTTTAAACTTTGGCAAGTTTAACGTCCTTGAAAATGTTTAGTTTCTGAACAAAATTGCATTAGTTAAGAAAGTACACATAGTGTTTCCCAACAAAAATATCGTTATTTAAACAAAACAAAAAAACTTTCTTGAATAACCTTTATCAAGTTCACATAATCTACAACGAAAATTTCTTTCTGGAAATGGTTAACGCTACAAAATTTTTGAGCATGATAAATGGGCTATCTTGGCATAAGTTTTATTTTATTTATAGTGGTATGATTCGAACAAAAAAAAAGCCTGGTTATTGACAACAGTTTTTTTGTCTAGTCAAGACGGAAGTCCATTTTAAAAGCAGTGAAGATAGTTCTAGAGGTAAGACAAGTTGTTGGTGCTGGTAGAGTCTGTTCACAGTAACTTTGGCCTTTTCTGACAGTTGAAGGTTATTAAAAACCACTTCAGACTAATCCGACCCATGCATATATCTCGTCAATTTTGACAAATGATGTGAACTACGTAAAATATTGTAAAATTTATCAAACATATTTGTGAGGCAAAGCAAGTGTGCCAAGTTGACATAACACCGCTATGGTGCCAACATTCACACTTCTGGTGCTTGCTACCCCCGGGATTGAGTGGAGACCACAAATTTAAAATCACGCTCTGCTACCAATTTCAAACTGGTCTATTTGGATAGTTGGTCGATGGTTGGATGAGGAATTACTTACAGCTCCGGGTAAACACTCGAACTGTTAAATGGGCGAAAAAAATTGCAGTAAGCTTGTCTATAATCAGGGTGAGCTACCTGGGAAAAACTTGCCTCAATTCACTGAGCCTATTCACGGATTTGTGCGTTGTTTGCGGGGCTACCAAGTCACTCTTCGTTCCCTCGACTAACCGAGGAAGATTTCTGGCATGGCTCGAATACATATGACAAGTCCTCGTCCTCAGGCCAACCCCCTTCTCAGGACTATTCCTGGTGGAAGTCAATCCTTTCGTGTGCGATCTCCATGCCCTTGTGAGGTAGTGAGGTACCTGATGTGTGAGTGGCGTCACCACGATGGTGTGACATCAACTCAACACATTATAAAGCAAATTTTGAGTACATTTTGAATCATCAGAAATGGCCAAAGAGAGCATGAACCATTTATAACATTTGCTCCATCCAACCATTACTTCTAATTCGTGTTTGAACCTACTTAATAGTTGTGCTAGGATAAGTAGGTCTTATAAACTGATTGAGTAGTTGCTAAATTCTGTAATAATAATAATAATAATAATAAATAAGTAGTGCATCCTCCAGACCCCATTAATGTGTATGTACTAATACCCTAAATGTTTTAGGGATTAGGAAGGTTATATTTAAAGGAAATGTACCTGTATTTGCGCACAGGGAGAGTGGAAAAACAGTATGTATAGACCACCCTCAGTACATCTGACCGAGATTTGAACTTCAATCTTCCCGTCATCGGCAGTCTTATTTACTGCGAGAGTAGCACTTTAGACCTCGCGGCTACCAAAGCGGGTCTCCATATAGTTTAGCAAAAACTTAAATTGAATGAAGTAGACCTGAAATAAAGAGCACATAAGATGTGTTGAATACATAGGCTATATTTTAAAACTAGGCTCATGACTTGATATTTATAAAAAGTATTGCGTTAAGTACATTAAAAGTATCCCTAAAATTCCTATTTGGAAAAAATAAATAAAAAAAACCCAGAGAAATAACAGGTTCCATTCATTGTATACAAGGCTAAAGCTAGATACTTCTGTATTATTTACGGTTCAAAAATGAAGGTACGAAAAAAAGATCTACCAACCACCATTCTCTTGAGACAAACTAACCTTTACTACACCTGGGACCATATTTTTTTAGAGACCTTAGAATCCCCCATACCACACCCAATTTAATATAAAATGAATACTAAGTAACTTCGAGCTTATCCACTTCAGTTGCCGCATGGTCTAACACGCTACTCTTGCATTAAAATAGACTGCCAAAGACGAGGGAGATTGGGGTTCGATCCTGGTCGGGTGCACTGAGGGTGGTTTTTCCTAAATGGTTCTCCACTCTCCCTCCATGCAAATGTGGGTGCACTTCCTCTAAATTAAACCTTCTTAATTCCTAATACATTAGTGTAAATAATACAGAGGTGTATAACCCGAACAAATAGTAAGACACAGTGCTAAAAATAAAAACTTTGAGCTGACTGGGATTTGAACTGATAAAGCTATTAAAACTGGTAAGCCTACACATAGTGCTTTAGAGCATGGAGCCGATGATGAATGGAAATTTATTTCAAACAATAATAAAACATACTGATAGAATTTAAAAAAACTACAAACTTTAATTTCTGTGAAATTTAAAAAATCCTAAAACACTATTTGAAATCATTTATGTCATCACTTTTCTTTAGCCTTTATGAAATGAACCAAAGAGCAGTGTATAAATTTTGTGATTTTTTTATTATAGTTACCTACTATAAACTAATTACTCACAAATATTACATTATTTATGTAGTTGATCTTTCATAAATTATATGGGTGTGCCAGTGAAACCATTAATAGTATATTCAACCCATTAAAATACATAGATAATAGGTCAGTGTTAAATGTAAACTATCTTATTTAAATTTAGTAAACAAATATATACGAAAATGTATTATTGTATTGTGTTGATATTCCTTGTTTTGTTTCCTTTGTATTCAGTAACATAAATTGTCTAACTATATCTCTCTAACTAATTGTGTTTCAATGTACACTAACTTTTAAAAAAATAATGCAAATTAACTGTTTTGTAAAGTAAAGATCATAACTCATAAGGAAAGATTAGCTTTCTCCATCATTAATTCCCAAAAAAAACTTATGTATTTATCTAACTATAATGACACTTATTACATTTATTGAACACCATTTGTAATAATTGGTCTTATAATACCTTCAAACAATCACAGTGGACAAGTATATCTAAAAGTAAACATTAACCACAATTTATAATCTAACACAGTGTGATTAGACATGATAGTATTGGAGCAAGATCAAAACATATAATTTATTGAAAATATATTCTAAGTGTTAAAAGTAATTTACATTTTCTCTATGATAGCATATGAATAATCTTCCTTCTTGTTATTTTTGATAGTACACAATAAAAACATTGAAGTGATGCGGAAATAAAAAATTTAATCTGTTATATTTGTCTACGTGTTTTTGTTATTCGAGAGATCTGTAAGAATTTAAAAAAAAAATCGAATATGGGGACTATAAGGACCTTGCTTGAATTGAAATAACAATTTTTAGCAAGAGACTTGTGAAGTAGGGAGAAAAACATTTTTTTTTAAAAGTGACAAAAATGTATTAATATAATTAATTTACTAAAATGTTTTCCCTTCTTTGTTTATGATATAATGAACATGACAAACAAAATATTATTTGTCGGTGTCACCAAGCCATAATCAACTTTTCATTAAATTTTAAGTATTTTCACTTTAAATATTCAAGAATTCAAATTTGGATTCGAGATTTGAAAGAAAATTTAAGATTCGGATTCGAGAAATATAGGTACCCATCTTTAGTTTAAACATATTAGCTAATAAATAATAACCAAACCATGCTCCTCGGAGGAAGAGTGCTATAAAGTGTTTGTCTCTCATTAAAGGGCCTGTTTGTTTGCAGAACCTACCGGAAGTGGACACGATGTCAGAGATCAGTGGAGAGTACGGCGACAACACCAGTATTTCCATCAAGGACATGAAGTTCAATGTCGAGATGGAGGTTAGTTTTGTGTGCGCTATCTCGCGCATAGTGCACTTTCGATTGTGTTCCTCCAATATTTTACTTGTAGATTTTATTTAGTAGAACCTATAGTTTGTCGCTTTGGTCGAGTAATTAGGGCTAGGAGATTCTGACTTCAACAAACGACAATGCAAACAATGCATAAAATGTTCTGTTTAGGAGTTTGTCTCACTATCTAGAAATTAAGTTCTCTATAAAGAAAACCTCCCTTCGCTTTATAAGGTAATTGTACTATATTTGGAAAAAGGTATAGCAGAGGTGGTTGGAAACACATAAAAGGAAATTAAAACATAAGGATTTTACAATTAAAAGAACAACACAGTACATACTTTACATTGTTGCCATTGGACAAAGAAGTAATGGCCGCCTCTTGAAGAAAATCAATTGTTACAACCCAACCCTGGATCTAGGTTTAATTCTATCGGAACTCATCAGGAGGGAGTGTGGAATGTGCTATGTAAACTCCTAATAGAGGAAACCAAAAAACACAAAAGGAAGAAAAAAGAAATTGGTAAAGAATGATGGGACACTTAGAAAGGAACATCTAAAAGGAGTAACATAAAGGACAAACACAGGAAATTGACATTGGATGCAAGTATATAATATATCTCTTTAAGGAAAACTCTTTTTTGCTTTATGAGGTAATTGTTTTTTGTTTTTTTGTTTCCTCTTTTGAGAGGTTATGTTGAGCGTTTCACACTCCCCCCTGATGAGTTCCGATAAAATGAAACCCAGGTCGAGGGATTGGGTGGTAGCCATCTATTTTCTTCAAGAGGCAACCATTAACTCTTTGTCTAATAGCAGCGATGTAAAGTGTGAACTGTGTTCTTCTTTTCATTATAAAAGCCATGTTGTGTTTTTTTCTCTTGTACATTTCTATCCACCTTTCCTGTACCTTCATCCTAATATAATAAAAATTACCTGATAAAGCAAAAAGGGATTTTTCTTATAGAGATCTTTAAAGATAGTCAACAAAACAATCCCGAATTTCCATTTCTTATATTTGATACCACTAAGTACAAGAACACACAATTAATTGTGTTGTCCAAAGCCAACTTTGTCCATATGTAAGTCATGTGCAGATATAATAACATGTTTTAGAAAAGGCACTTTAAATTGCCTTGACTAAAAAAAAAAACCTTGACATTAAATTTTCAACAATTACAGGTGATATCAAATATGCCCCCAGAAGATGATGTACCCACGAATGTGGTAGACCCCATGCAACTCACTCTCTCACGTATGAAAGCTCTCATATGGAAAAACTTCCTTTGGATGTGGAGAAATGTGGGGTAAGATCACATTTACAAATTAACCTTTTAATCCCTTTAAAGTCTCAGTAAGGTTACAAAGTTCACCATTAAACAGCAGCCCATTTTGGTGCAAAACTCAGATTTGGATGAACGAGCTTTAAGAACATAAATCATCAAAGGTAAAGGAAAGGGTTTTTTTTTTTAATGGCTAAAGCATAAATTAACATCTGGTACCCTCAGAAATGAATTTGGCCCCATTTATTAATTGTATTACGCTAAGGACAATGGCACCCCACAGATGTGCAAGGGAATTTGATCAAAAACTCCTTTGATCTAAACTGAATAATCTGCTGGTGTCTAAAAACAGGTCCCTTCTATACCCATCTCAATTTTTATGTGTGGGGGGGGGGGGGGATGGAAGAATGGAGGCTGACAGGTCCCACACACCCTCTCGTTTGTACACTCCTGTAAATCACTTAGTTATTATTTTATACAGGTGATCACAATTTGATAAAATAACCAAATAATTCTGTAGTTTAATATACAATGCCGGAAAAAAAATAGTTTTGATTCACTTTGGATATGTTTGAAAATAGCTCCAAGAACCCTCTCACAAAGACCCATTGTCTCAAATAATGAATGAAGGGTAGCACCAGACATATACTCCATTCACGATAGGAATTATTTTCTGAAAGGTCTTTTTTCCTACCAATATCCTACTATATAATAGATTTCTGGTAGGGAAAAAGGCCTTCCAGGAAACAATTCCTACGCTGAACAGACTTTAGGTATAACCCGGATACCTCAGCGGTATTGCCCTACAAAGCTAGAGGTGCTGATGCTGGTTCTCAACACTTGTTCAAGGCCCAACTTTCAATTAGAAAATAAAAAAAAACTGTTAAAATATGATATTTAGAATTTAAAAAACATGTTTGGCCTAAATAACGAGAAAAAAAAATTAGAAATGTAATATATTGTTGGCATACTCTACGCAATAGATAGGTTACCTCATTATGGTAAGGAATAAAATGTACAGCAAGCAACTCAACGACAAATATTGGTCGACGGAAAATATTCTAACACCATAAGGGGGCCAACAACGTCGGACAAATTATCCCTCTTAGGAAGTCAACATCAACAGGCTGAAACAGTTTATGATGATGATGATGATGATGATGATTAGTTGGTAATGACTCATTGTCTGGGCCAACGCTGAAAACATTCTACTACATTATTAGTGTTATTTTATAGGTATTGATAATATTCATCAAAATTAACACTTGCAGGTCACATGAGTTGACTTATAAATATATGAAAGTAGTGTTAGTAATGTTTGTAGATGTCAGATACGGAGGGTTATTTCTACCAGAATCTTACTTTATGTCGAGAGAGAAAGAGAGAGAGAGAGTAACAAAACTATTAACAGAGTTTGGTTTCCAGGGTGATGCTGTTCATCTTCTTGCTGCCAGTCTTGCAGATCATATTGTTCTGCCTGTCCATTGGTAGAGACCCTTTGGGGCTTCATCTCGCCGTGTTCAACCAGGAGTTGAACGACTCTTCGGTGCCATGTGTGCCTTCTAAAGGGTGTGATTATAACACGCTCAGTTGCCGATATCTTTCGCACCTCACCGAGAGACATGTGGAACTGGTAAGTTCACACGCATAGAAACAGATAGGTAGATGAATGAACGGATCACATCACCCAAGAGTGTGTGTGTGTATGTGTGTGTTTATATATATACATACACACCACCATGTCTGACTGCCTGTTTAGGTTATACAGTCAACTCTCGATTCTACGACCCGGGAATAGCGTCCCTCTCTAAGTAACGACCCTTTTTTGGGGAACCGTGAAAAATGTGGGAAAAAAGGTTGAAAAGTTTAAGGAAATCGGCTGTAAAATGTGTTTGTTGCATTTATTTAGGTCGCTGCGTTGCAATTATCTTTGTGAGCGCTGTATTACTAGTAACTGGGGTGGGTCAGGTATAAAAATAGACACCACCTCATCAATGCCAGCCAATAGCACTTGACTCTGTCCACCTCCTCCTACAAGCAAGACAATGTTTCCCCGCACGCGACTGCCGCTACATCATGTGCCAGGCTTGCTTTTACCATTGTTGTTTCGATTCTCAATTTGGTTACTATTTTGGTTTGATTTTGTGAACAATTTTTGATGACCCATGCTATTGTTTAACATTGTTATTTTGATTTGGTTACTTTTAGGTTGGATTTTGTGAACGATTTTTGATGACACCCTTTGTTGTCTAAAAAATGAAATTTTTTCGTATGAAGGTAAGGGGTGGAACAAAATCTGTTAAAATTCCAATAACGACCCCTTCGAAATAACGACCCTTTTCCAGGGAACCGTGAAAGGTCGTAGAATCGAGAGTTGACTGTATATATACATGAGAATTACTCTGATGTGGTAAGGATGAGAAATGAAGTATTCTAGAGATAATCTACCAGCATTTGCGTGGAAAGAGAGCTGGAAACCATTTAGAAAAAACAACCCTCAGTAGACCCGACCGGGATTCGAGCCCCAATATCCCCGTCATCAGAAGGTGATTCTAACACGAGAGTGACATCTTAAATCTTTCGGCCACTGAAGCCGGTGCCGCTGATTGAAACGCAAGAACGTTATCCATGCCCTACTTTGCAAATGTGAAACTGTGATCACACTCTCGAAATAAAGTGTTAATGTTTCCTCCAGGACTATTTCAACGACCTAGAGAGCGCCAAGCATGCCGTGGAGTCTGGCCTTGCTTGGGGAACCATGCATTTCTCTCAGAACTACTCAGATTCTCTTGTAAGGCGGCTGGAGAACGTCAGAGGGGCGGACGAACTCACCATCGATAACAGTGACATACACATCTGGATGGACATGTCTAGTGAGTCAAGGGTTTAGTACACATGGTTTCATTTATTAATCATAGCGTGCAACACATGAGTTAGGTCGATAGCATGTCTACCCATTGAGCTAAGTGTCACTGATTCAGTTCACAACACGGCTGAAAAATGTATCATTGGTAACAGCCCTGATCCACAGTAAATAAAATGATCGGATTTTTAAAAATAAAGAGTTGAATTTTGGTATTTTGGATAGCAACTTTAATGCTATGTGGTATATTTCAACAAGTGGAAAAATTACAGCTTAATTTTTAAAAACCCAACTATTCGAAATATAGAAGGTTAAAAAATACTCATGTAGCTTTCTTAGGTATTGTTTCTTTTTATTATTCTGTATTTGGTCACAATAATATCCAGTTGAGGGAAATAAACAAGTTCTAGACCAGGGAAACTTTATTTTTGTTGTTGGAGTGTTATCGTTAAATCACATTTAAACTAAAACAATTTAACATAATTTGAATTTAAAGCTCAAGTAATCAATTTTGTGAAAAGATTAAATTTTGTTTTAGTTTGCACATGTATTATGAATCCAAAAATGATACACTATATTTTAAATGTGTCGATAGCTGATATACTCCGACAGTTCAGAAAGTGCACACTAAAATACCTCAAATAAAAAATATATACCAATAGCGTTTCTTGTAGCGTGGCTACAAACATCTGCACCACCTACAAAGTACATACACTTACTCCGTTTTACCGGGAGACTAGCGCCGTGTTTTGATCCTGAACTCATCGACACACAGGACCGTCAACCGTTCACTTTAAGACAAGAATGAAATCGTGGAGTGCTATGTAGCCCAGCCCACTTTCTCTGAGTGGTAAGAATGCGCAGGTGCCATAACTCATGAAAGTGGCGCTCTGTGCAATCGCGTGTGTAGCCCTACCCCTCAGAACTGACGCTCTTTCGACGTTGTGCACAAGCGTCGAGCAGAGCCCAACGCTATGGCTTGTTGAGAACGACATCATTGGACTTGAAATACCTCCCTCCCATATTTTCCCCACTGGGCAATATTGAATATAAGCTTGAACTCAGCATGCAGATAGCACTCTTTGATGCTATTTGGATTAGGACTTACAACTCATAAGTGTATATTATGTTGGCTAGGTTTTTTATTATTGTTATTCTTAATAGGAATACTGAGGACCGAGTCTAATGCTTGATAAAAAATGTAGGGATTCATTTGAAATTGCCTCGGCATATTTATTTATTTATTGGTATTATATTATAGTTATTTGTCAGATAATTAGGTTTTTTTAGCTTATTAGCACTTTATGGCCTTAAGCCTCTTAGGGTTGGTTAGGTTTTTTGTTCGGAATTTAAATAATATAAATCTATCTTATTACGCCATTCTGGGCGATAGTTTGAATAGCTTACTATTGTAGAGTGTCTTGATGGATATAATATTGTTTGATATTTCTACGTTTTATCAAGGAGAAACAAAATAAGTTAGGAAGTTATTATGCCTTTTGATCCGTAGGTTACTCCCGCCTCTGTGTTAGATAGGATGAGTGATCTTGTTTGTATATATTGTAACCTGGAGTATGGTTAAGAGCAGAATGTGATTAGTTGATATATACTAGCCAGGAAGTAAGATATGTACGGACCATTTAAGAAGTTATAAGTCCGATTTGTATATATATAGGTATCTTTGGATAGTTTAGGTATGTTGAGGTGGTAATTGAATGTTTTTTCCGCCTTTAATTCTTTTTGATCATGGCTCACAAACCTTAACTTTAAGCATTTGAATTAGTACTGTTAATTTATTAAACACGTTCTTTAATCTTGGAGATTGTTTTTGGCACGCTGTAACATCATAATATGATTCTTATTTACTTATGCAGATTTATCGCTTCACGATATATTTTGTTGGAGTAATGATTTTGAGCATTGTCGGCAACCAACAAAATAAATATTGTTAACCAGTGACCGTTATCATTTATAATAAACGGCCTTCGGGCCTTTATCTATTACCTATCATTTGTTATGCTTTTCTTCAATTCAATCCTGATTTCCAATATCTTGAATGGTTACACTCTCTAATTTTCTGATGGTTATAATTGCTAAATTTGGGAGTTAGAGTTTTACTGATTTGGGTCAGGGTCAAATGAAGATCCCTAGTGATCTTCTTGTCTGTTCTTTGTATAGCAACCGCCTTCTCTCAATAGAGAGAAAGGTTGAGCTGAGTACCCAGAATTCCGGTTGATTCTTATATATATTACATATTATTTTATTTTATTCAACTTTGTTTCGAACTGAAAAAGTGGACTTTGTTCACCCCTAAATAATAATATATCTAACTAATATTATATTTGATATTTAAATTTAAATTTTTCTTCTCAGATCAGCAGATTGGTCAACTCCTGAATCGAGATCTGGTCTTGTCATATGTCAATTTTACAAGAGACATTCTTAGCGCTTGTAACTACACACCTCAAGTTGCAGAAGTACCAATAAGAGTAAGTTACATGTTTTATTTTTTAGAGAATTTCAAAGGCACAAAATAAATAAAGAAGACTAATATATATATTTTTTAACACCGTGTCTTGTATCTTTTCAATTTATACATATATGTACTAACTACGCTAATGAATTAAGGATAAGGAAGGTTTAATTTAGAGGAAGTGTACTCATATTTGCATGGAGGGAGAGTGGAAATTCATTGCTGTTTTTCTTTACTGATGTGAAGCGTGGTATTTCACTCTGTATTTAGAGAATAAATTGAGAGTTTTTGAGAACAAAGTGCTGAGAAAGATGTTTGGGGCTAAGAGAGAATGCAGAACATAATGGCTTGTTTGCATTCCTAAACGTGTTAAGGAAAATAATCAAGGTGCGTAGGCCGAGGTGAGGTGGTCATGTGGCATCTATGGATGATTACAGACATTTTATACAACACATTAGTTGGGAAACCTGAAGATACAAGACCCCTGGGTCGATGGAAGGTAAAATGTGAAAATGGATTTTAAGGTGGTGTCAGGTTAGGGATTGGACGTAGAAGGTTGAATGAACTTTCGAGTTCTTTAAGGCCAGACAGTTAGTTATCTATTTAATTATGTACCTTATGTGATTTAATGAGACTTTTTTTTTTCAGTTTAACAATCCTGTTTATGGAGACAGAATCCCAAACTTCACAGACTTTGCAGCACCTGGAGTCATTCTAACGTAACTACAACCTTATAAATAATAGACATGTGGGCCGACATAGCTTTTAATTCGATATATTTAGAAACACTATAGTGAAATTAATATTTGTTTCAAACAAGGTGTCATTATTGACTTTTGACCACGAACAAACCAGGATAGTCCATTTATTTCCAGTCTACAACCAATGCTACTCGCTTGATGGATTACCACTCACCGAGGTGCTGTGTTTGTTTTATGCTTAAACAAAGACTGCCTACAATAAAATGTAGTAAACGGAATTTCAACCAATATGAATCCATCATTAAAGTCATATTAAAGTTTACAACCATGAGTTAAATAAAATCAAATTAATATGTGGAAAAGTTATTAAATTATTAATCTTATAAAGAATTTAAAATGCAATAACTCACCTTTTACTATATATTTTCATGAACATTTACCCTTGACTAAATACAGTAGTGCACCTATATTTGTTTCTGAGTGGCTGATCGCAAGCCAACGCAACTATATATATGCAAGAGATGGGCAATGTTTATCTCTTTCTGACGATTCTGTCATGTGACTGAGCTTGTGTGTAGGCCTACTATTGTAAACAAACAATATTATGAATGCAAGTTTGACGAGCGTGTGCGACTGGTTGTAGAGTGGTCATCATAGAGTATTGGTGCGCTAAGAGAGGTATTTATAGTTTAGTCTCGGATGTCACCCAATCTTTCAGTAATAAAAAAAAAAACAAGCATTTCAGTTCAAAAAGTAGATTGGCTGACTTTCAAATATTGACTATATATTATTTGGCCCAGTCAACCAATATCCTAGCAGTGGCGTTTAATCGATGGAAGCAAGGGAAGCAACGCTTCCCTAAAGTTAAAGAGGGATAAAATAAAATAAGAGGAAAAGTTTAAACAAATTATTATTATAATAGAAACATCTCCAACAATATACTGAGTTGAGGTCGCAGCACTTCTTTTGGAGTAAGCTGTTTTTTATTAGATTGACCGACCAACCAGCTGGTCCCGCTTGATCTTTTATTCTGTCGATCGTTTGTTTCCGGGTCTGTCTGGCCCTCATCAGGGAAAGGGAAGCACCTTATGCCTAGGCGAGTATTAGCGCATGAGTTTACTATCTTGATCGGTGTACAATCGTACGTTTAATACTGTTAAAATCTTATTTTTTTAGTTTGTTTTGACCGATATTATTGTTTCTAGATATAATTATGGGCACTCTATTACAAAATAACGTACTTATCACCGATTTAAAATAAGTTTAGTTTTATTTTACAGAATATTGACGCAGTTTGATCCTCCAATGGTTCTTTGCGTACAGTAGTAGAATGATGAGTGCGTCAACAAGTGCAGCAGTGGAAGCTACTGTGTACCAATTATTTTGTTTTATTCCATGCATAGTTTGGGTCACTCCCCTTTCTTTCTTCCCCAGAATACTTTTAACTATACAAAAAAAAAAGAGAGACCAGTTTGAACTTCTAATTATACTAGGGTCCATCAGACCCCCTTTATTGTAGCCTCATTGCTTCCCTTTATCCAGAATTGACCACACGCCACTGTATCCCAGTATATGATTAACAAGCAGTTTCGTCAAATGGGAGATTGACCGACACCTGAATCTTGATTATATACACGGCCCTAATTCAACGTTCTCAGATTTGATTCCTTTGTACAGGTGTCATTTTTAAATATATGTTTGAAAAGTGTATCTATTTTTAGTATCATTCACAATATTAAAATGAAGCCTAACAATATGAGTCAAAGAGTAGAGTAGCACCGCTTCTTACTACCCATTCGGGGTATATATTTATGTACTAATTACACTTATGGGTTAGGGATTAAGAAGGTTAAATAGAGGAAATGTGTTCACATTAGCGTGGAGGGAAAGTGGAAAACTATTTAGGAAAAACCACCTTCAATGCACCTGACCGGGATCAAGCCCCGATCTCCCCATCCTCGGCAGTCTAGTCCAATACGAGAGTAGAGCCTTAGACCACGCAGGCGACATATTAAAAGATAATAATGTATAAACTTTTCAATTTGATGGGTGTAAAACAAATAGTATTTTTGTGATTCTAATCAGAAAAGCTATAAAGTTGGATGGAGTATAACTGAGAAAGGTACAGAATGTAAAATATCTTGGAAGCATGATTGAGGCGAAAGGTGGAAGTGGAAAGGATCTAATAAGAAGAGGGCAACAAGGGGAGTTGTTCTTTAAGTGTGTAAGAGAACTAATGTGTAGAAGAGAAATGTCCTTGAAGTGAGGGAAGTGTTGTGTAAGATATACTTTGTACCCATAATCACATATGCAGCAGAAAAATGACATAGAATGTAAGAAAGACTGAAGCTTAGGTCATGGGAATGAAGTTTGTGAGGAGTATGTCAGCTATCATGAGAAGAAACAGGATTAGGAATGAAGTTATCCGGGAAAGAGTAGGAGTACATGAGATAGAAGAGGTAGCAAGACTGAGATGGTATGATCATGTGATGTGGATGGAAAAGGAGAGGATGCCAAAGAGAATGTTGGGGATGAAGTATGTTGGGAAAAGACTGCAAGAGATGGGAAGAGCAGATAACAGAAAGTGTGCAAGTGAGAGGAAAAAAATTGTGGAAGGATAGAGTAAGATGGAGGCATTTTACTAAAAATGACCCGGCTCCAGGCTGCAAATGGTTGACGATGAATCAGAAAAATATTTTTATTTTCCTGAAAGTTATGGGACCTTGCAGACAAATATAACACACCTTATATTTTACAGTTGATTGTTCAATAATAATTATTATTATTATTTATAGTTCTTAAAGTCCTGTTCCTTATTATTAAAAATTGAACAATATTTTGTTTCAGGATCATTTTCTTTTTTCTGTGGCGTTGACATCAGGGGCCATGTTGATTGAGAGAAACGAAGGGATGCTGGAAAGAAGTTTAGTGTCAGGTAAGATTCAATGTCTTAAAAAAGTTTAGTCCTTTGCAATCACTGAATAGGTAGGTAATCTTACTGATGTGTGAAACGGTTTATTGGAGGAAGAAGATCAACGCATAATTATCTAAATAACAACTATATAGATGATAGCAGACTAAGTAAACTAATATAGTGATAGCAGACTAAGTAAACTAATATAGATGATAGCAGACTAAGTAAACTAATATAGATGATAGCAGACTAAGTAAACTAATATAGATGATAGCAGACTAAGTAAACTAATATAGATGATAGCAGACTAAGTAAACTAATATAGATGATAGCAGACTAAGTAAACTAATATAGATGATAGCAGACAAAGTAAACTAATATAGATGATAGCAGACTAAGTAAACTAATATAGATGATAGCAGACTAAGTAAATATATAGATGATAGCAGACTAAGTAAACTAATATAGATGATAGCAGACTAAGTAAACTAATATAGATGATAGCAGACTAAGTAAACTAATATAGATGATAGCAGACTAAGTAAACTAATATAGATGATAGCAGACTAAGTAAACTATATAGATGATAGCAGACTAAGTAAACTAATATAGATGATAGCAGACTAAGTAAACTAATATAGATGATAGCAGACTAAGTAAACTAATATAGATGATAGCAGACTAAGTAAACTAATATAGATGATAGCAGACTAAGTAAACTAATATAGATGATAGCAGACTAAGTAAACTAATATAGATGATAGCAGACTAAGTAAACTAATATTTTATACATCTTATAAATTTACAGAAAAATGCATTCACCAAGTAAATAAAATGAAATGGAATTTAAATGGTAAAAAAAAGACAAATATGTAAATTTATTCAATTCTGTTGAATTATTTAAATATATTTAAAAAAAACAACTAATGGGGGCCTTAAACGCTTTTGAAATTAGAGAGGGAAAAAATCAAACTTTATGTTAAAACTTCTTTTTGAGTTCTAATACTGTTTATTGGTGGTTCAGTACCAAACTAATCATGTAATAACTTAACAACCAAACCCCAGACCAGTAATTTAACACTTAACTGAATGTATGAATGTTATAATGAATGCATTATAAAAAAATATGAAAATTTAATTACTATTTTCAGGTTTGGATTTAAGGGAGGACGACAAAGGCTAATGCCACAGGACCTCCACAAACTGTTTCAATAAAAAAAATCTCATTTGGCTAGTTTCATAAAAATCAAATTCAGTCATTTTTGAACAGAACCCTTTTGATATTATTTTCTGTAATTATAAAGATTAACTAAAAACAAATTAAATATATAATAAAAATTTTTTTGTTCCAAACAAATCTAGTTTATTGTGATGACAATATTTCCTCACTTAAATAATGTCTCTAAAATTGAACTTTAAACAGTTAATGTTATAAAGATAAAAATGATAATGTTGAAAATAAAAGTATTTGTTTAATCTTTGGGCTTCTACAGATCTACATTTGGCCCTGACTATTTCTATTATTTAAATTTTTTTTTCCTCTTGTGTTCATTATTGGTTATATTATTATTAGCACGCGTCTTACTACCCGTTCGGGTTACACGCACTTACGCTAATGTGTAATGGGTAGGGTGATTGTGAGATGAAATGAAGGACCTACTGTTTAACGTGGGATCCGAACCACAGCGGAAGCCTAGCATTCCACACATTCACAAGTTGTGATTAATACACATCTTGTCAGAGGTGAAGGAAGGGTTTGGCAATCAGATAAATCTGTGCCGGGAACGAGGATTGAACCCAGGACCCCTCAGCACAGAAGTCTGACACCTTACCCCTAGACCACCAGGTCACCATCATTGGTTATAAGATTTGAATTGTAGATTCAGGATATTTGGGTAAAATGAAGCTTCTTGTTCTACCCAACTCTAAAAATCCCATCAAAATTGTGTTTAAAGTCAAGGCAAAAAGAGGATCTAGTTTCTATGACACTATATACTAAGTAGATTTTCTATTTAATTGAAAACTATGTTTTAAAAACTACTAGTACAAAGATCTGTTCTTACCTATGTGATCAAATGATGATGAGATGATGATGACGTAAGTGTTATAAAGACTGTTTTGCGTCATACTCAGGTATCACAGGAACAGAGATACTGTTCTCCCACGTGGTCACACAGTTTGTCGTCATGTGCGGTCAGACAGCGATGGTGCTGATCTTTTCGTTTGTGGTGTTCAACATCACGTGCCGAGGAGACGTTGCTACGGTGTCTGCGCTCACCATCCTCACAGGACTTTGCGGGATGTGCTTCGGTCAGTGCCACACTCATGATACGATATTTATCTACCTATTATTTAACAGAAAAAAAAGGTTGTAGAGCCTTTGAAACCACTTTTTGTGCATCGCGTCTTACTACACCTTCACAAGCTACCTGCATATTTAAAATTTTGCTGTAGATATGAATAAGGCTAAATTTAGAGGTAGTGAGCCTACATTTGCAATGAAGGAAAGTGGAAAAGTATTTAAGAAAAGCCATCCTCTAGATACCAGACTGGGATTTTAACCAACCAACATTATATCCTATGTTGAGAGTGACTCCTTATACTATGCAACCACCAAAATGGGTTTGAAACAAATTAATTTTTGTTTTAAGTAATCAAATGTACAATCAATCATTTGTAGATTTCTAGCTGATGCTATTGTTAAAATATTATCAATACATTCAACACTAGGTTTATTATTATTATTATTATTAGCACCACGTCTTACTACCCATTCGGGTTATACGCATTTACGCTAATGTGTAATGGTAGGGTGATTGTGAGATGAAATGGAGGACCTACAGTTTAACGTGGAATCCGAACCACGGTGGAGGCCTGGCATTCCTCACATTCACAAGATGTCTTGTCAGAGGTGAAGGAAGGGTTTGGAAATCAGATAAATCTGTGCCAGGACCGAGGATTGAACCCGGCCGCCAGCACAGAAGTCTGACACCTTACCCCTAGACCACCAGGTCACCCTAAGTTTATTAACTGTTTATTCTAAGAGGTAAGTATTGAGAGTGTAGATAAAAGAAAATGCACCCGCGATAGTTTGGAGAGAGAATAGAATAGTTAACAAAGATAATATGTGGAAAAACACCCTCATTGCACCCAGTCTTGATTAGAACTTGGATCTCGGTATCACTGGTAATTTAATCTATTTATAAATTGACACTTTAGACTAATAATAGACTAATAATAATATTAATACTTAGCACCACATCTTACTACCCGTTTGGGTTATGTGCTTAAGTACTAATTACTCTAATGGGTTAGGAATGAGGAAGGTTGAATATAGAGGAAGTGAACCCACATTTGCATGGAGGGAGAGTGGAAAGCCATTTAGGAAAAACCACCCCCAGTTCACCCGAGAGAGATTCGAACATCGATCTCCCTGTCCTCAGCAGTCTAGCTCAACATAAAACTTGCATGTTAGCTAACTACGCCATCGAGGTGGGTATCTTAGCATGGAGCTGCCCATAGCAATATTTATTGTTAGTATGAGCGTAAAATTTATAGAGCCATCAGAACACGGCCAGTATGAGCCGTGGTTGGTAAAATGTTAAGTATTTATAATTTTGTCTCTTGTTGACTGGCAAACCTTATGGAAATACATAGATGTAGATGAGAGAAAAATATAAGAATGGACATGAAACGAGGTGACTGGATATAACTAGTTCAAGATAGAGATAGGGTGTAATGAGGGGACTGGATAGAACGATCTCAAGATAGGGATAGGGTGTAATGAGGTGACTGGATAAACTAGTTCAAGATAGAGATAGGGTGTAATGAGGTGGACTGGATAGAACTAGCTAAAGATTGGGATAGGGTGTAATAAGGTAGACTGGATAGAACTATCTCAAGATAGGGATAGGGTGTAATGAGGTGTATTGGATAGAGCTAGCTCAATATAAAAAAATAATAGGTGGTATACTTTTTTAAGTGCGGCAATGAGATTTCTCATTTTTTAATGCCATAGAGTATCTGTGTTGATTGTTCTACAGTAATATTTAAAGATGTAAATTGTACAACTCTTTCTTTCCCGTCCAATATTTTATCCCATATCAACGAGATTCTTATCGATCCCTACAGGGTTTGTGGTATCCTGTCTCTGCGACACGGAGAGGACCGCCACATACCTCGCCCTCGGAAGCTTCTTGCCCATCGTCATGCTGTGTGGTAAATATTACTATAATTCTATCAATCACATTAATTTAGTTGATTATTGTTATTATTACTATTATTAATAATGGTGATGGTGTTTGCAGGCCTGGTTCTTCCATTAGGTACAAAGGTTCTAGGGGCGCCTTCCAACTTTTTTTTTTTTTTTTTTAAGAATCACTTGAATTTAGTAACCTGATAATTATTTCTAAGTAAAGAAATATTTTATCTAATTTTGAGAAAAAATTTCTAATAAAAAGATTGATTAATAACATAATAGATTTTATGATTTTATGACATTCGGAGTCATTTTATTGATGAATCACTTTGATGTTTAATTAAAATCTTTGGAAAATATTAAGAGAAAATGAATGGTAGAAGGAATACTATTTTTGCACACAGTTATTTCATGCATTGCCGTCTAGCGTGCTTAGGTGCTTCAAGTAAGAATGCGACTTGCTTCGCAATATAGCTCCAAATTCACGATTTTGGCAATGTGGTTTAAATGCGTGAAACATGTCAAATGAACGTCCTGTGTGTATGTGACAGGCATCATCTGGCCCGTGGAGGGCATGCACTACTCCCTCAAACTCATCAGCTTCATCCTGCCGCTGACCAAGTCGACAGAGTCCTTGAGAACCATCCTGGCACGAGGATGGAGCATCTCGCAGCCCACAGTCTACTTCGGGTTCGTCGCCACCCTCATCTGGATGGCGGTGTTCCTCACCATCAGCATATTGGCGCTTAAGTTTAGGAAGGGGTAGTGACAAACCCAACCGACGAACCACAAATCTATCCGGGTTTCTTTCAGGGTCGTGTCGCTTCACTGTTGATCAGAATATCAAGCGACAAGATTTGGCGAACAGACAAAGCATCGAAATGTGGTTTCATTTAGCCTTATGACATCAAAGTGGAATCTATATGACATAATGCATTTTCCCCATCAAAATAATTTTAAATATATTTTTTTTATACTTTTGCACAAAAAAAGACTTGCATTCATATTAATTTCACTTTTGATTAAAAATAAACAAAAACACACATATTAGTAAAAAAACTCATTTTGATGCGAAGAGTGATTTATGTCCGTCTACAGCTGTTGCCTGTTGTTATCTACGCTAAGCCAAAC
Organism: Timema cristinae; assembly: GCA_039000515.1. Lineage (NCBI taxonomy): Eukaryota > Metazoa > Arthropoda > Insecta > Phasmatodea > Timematidae > Timema > Timema cristinae. The sequence goes on along the minus strand of JBCFYV010000003.1, from coordinate 63,238,781 downwards.
GCTGAAGATGATCAAGCCCACAAACCTATTTCTTTTCTTGGTGAAAATGTTATGTTACAATTAAGAACATGTTACCTAAGTATTTACAATAAGTTATGTACATAATTTAATCTGTCTTATTAAACTGATTGTTATAATCTTAAGACTAGCATTTTAGGATGGACACTTAACAAGAATAAAACATATTTCTTTGTGGTCAACAGTGATAATATTTTATTATTTCATGGGTATTGATACTGTATATCAAATTTGACAGCTACACATCCCATGGGTTGACATATGATTATTTGTAAGTAGTTTTAGTGACTCTTGTAATTGCCAGATACTGTCCTTCACGCTGCGTTACTTCTAGTAAATCAATTAAGCGTATTTTATTGATCAAAATATAGTTAATATCCGATTGGGATCTAAACTATATTCTAGAATTATTTTTCAAATCATCACTATTGATATAAAGATATTTTATTTTAAATAACAAAACACTTTGAAAGTGTTGAAATATCACACTATATTGAACATTAAGGTGGGGATGATGGGAGCACGAAAAAAAGACCTGTGTTTTTGCAGTTTTTAGAGCAAAACATTTTGTTGGTCAAAATAAATCAAATATTGCTTCCATACAAAAATAGAGTTTATTTTTCTTCACATGGTGATATCAACAGTTGTTGAATATCTGTCAAAGGTGTCCTGGAATTTAATGACATCTTTTCTCTTCATTTAAAAAGTTTCTCATCTAATGCCGCTATGCTCATGACAGATATTCAACAACTGATGATATTTTGCTAAAAAAAAACCCTCCCCACACCCCAACTTAAAGGACTGGTAATTAATCCAAAATACTGTTCTGTATTATCTTGCCTTGAGAGTTTAAAGGTATTGAGTGATATCCTAATTTCAGAGCTTTGGAGACACTTGTCCTTAAATCGAATAACTATTAACTTTCACATTGACAACTCTGCAGAGTCTCATGGTTCATTCTACAGACAGGTTTGTCAAGTTAATAAAATCACACCTGGACACAAAATCGAGCTATGAACCCTATTTTTGATGCAAAAAGACCCCATTCTGTTAATTTTTAAAATACATACATTTGTCTTATTGATAATATTCACCAAGCATTAGTTTTAATATAGCTAACTTGATGAAAATAATCAGTGTTTTTTGTTGTCTGCAATTTAAAATTGGAACTATATAAATGTTTGAGGAATTTGCCATAATCTGACCTATAATGTAACATAGTGTCATTTTAAACACATATCAAAATAATATATCATTGTAGTTTTTAGAGCATTTCCATGACAATCATTCTGTTTTCTGTTGGTGGCTTGTGGATTGTTACCGGGCAATATTTTTTCTATTAGTATTGTGCCTTAAACTAGTTGGTATATTCATGGGTGCTAATTATCCATTTAGGGTAAAAAAAAAACCTTAGTACACTCGACTGAGATTCAAACATTGATCTTCTCACCATAGGCAGTCTAGTCTAACACGAGAGTGATATTTTAGACCATGCGACCACTGAAGCAGGTGTTCCAAGAGAAGTCGAGCTTTGTGGGAAAGTACTAGTAGATTATCTCCTTCCTCATACAGTTGAATTACCACACATACAATAATGTAGTGAGATAACGCATGTGCAATGACTTTGAAGAGGAGTTTAAGCTTACCAAGTGCCAAGAGCCAATCTGATCGGCTTTCTAGGAGCTAGTTATGGCATTACCTGATATATATTGGGTACTGGAAGAAGTGTTATATTTCACTAGAACGATAATATTAACCTCTATTATAGAACAGCATACGCAGATAAAATTATATAAAAATAACTTCAAAAATTGCATTTTGTTAATTTTTCTTGTATAATCTTGCAAAAATGATGAAATAGCATTAGCACTCTTTTGCACGCAATCTGTTATAGGTGTGGCACCAAAAGGTTTAAAAACGAATTTGAGTGAAACAATTGATAGTTTCAAGCCTGCCTTCACCTCACAGCCGTCCTCAAGCTGCCATTGTCGCATAGTAATTTTATGTAAGACATCAATGTGACATATATATCATTTTGTATCTGTGATTTACCTATGACATTTTGTTTGATTTAAATTGGAGATGTTCCAGTTTTATTTGATAGCATTTATTGTAAATATACAAGTATCTTTGTATATATGTGTAGATAATTTTCACTTCTTTGATGAAATATTGTTAAAGAAATATAAGTATTATGCTAGTTTAGAGCACTAAAGACATAAAATAATGTATTGTGATTTGCAGGGCCCAGATTTTGATGACATATCTTCTTCTCTCTTTTTTTTTTCAAAGTTACATCACAGTTGATGCTCATGTGTGGATAAATTCTGTAATGAACCCCTGGTTGTGGAAACGTTTTTGGTCATTTTTTTATAATTTTGGATTTGTAGGACATAGTTACTTGTTTTGTGTCAATATTAGCTATTTATGTAGAATATATGTATTTTTAAATAAAATTTATAATTTATGAATGCTTAAATACTCAAATATAAACATCTTTCACCACACAGTTGTCGAAATGAGAGAATAGTGAAGGAAATGAACTTTGTATTATTTGGTTGTAAAATACAAATTCCTGGTGAAAATACAACTAAGCTTGAGGGTTGCATTGTTACTTTCAAGCAGTTATTTGTGCATTGATATTATATTCAGCAGAATGCAAGGGTTTAGTTATTAGAGGCTTTAAAAAATATATATATATATATAAAAAGTTTCCATTTGTCAAGTGAATGTTTGATTTTAGTGTTTTTGTACATATTTTTATAACATTTTTTGTAAATTTTAAATAACCTTTAGAATGTTTAGGTCATTTTATGGTTTTTTTTGATAACTTTATCATCAAAGTCTGGGCCTTGGTATTATTATAAGATGTCATAATTTTGTATTTATAAGATGAATTTTAAAAAATAAATAAATAATTGTATGCAAAATTTGGTAATTTTTTGCCCACAGTTCCTCAACAATATTTACATAGCCCTTCAAGAATCAATTTTAAATTTGTGTTTAGCTTTGGGGGGGGGGGGGGGGGGGGGAAAGAGTAAAGACTATTACTTAAAGTTACTTTTAGATGTCCACTCACCCCGATTTTTTAGTATAGTCCCCAAAATAAGACTTATGACCCCGATTTCAATGGTGGGATTCAAAAATGTTAACAACCAGTTTTCTTTCATAGTGAAAAATACAAATAATGAATAGTTTATTGAAGTTATTTATTACCTTCCTTAAAATAATTCCAAATCGCTAATTGATTATTATCATACACTTACAATCCATAATAGATACACAATCGAAATTAAAATCTAATGGAATGTGATATGAGCACACAGTTAATCTTAAAGACCAAACAGAAATTCGCAGCTCTATGATCATGTATCCCTATTAAAAGACGAATGAACGACAAGTTTATTTATTTCCCATCAAATAAACTGCCGGGAGCAGGGCCATGAATAAAAGAATAACATAAAAGTACGCTCTACTATTAGCAATTAGAACCATAACGTAATAACGTGAGTACTTACGGTTCTAGCGCAGAGAACTAAGAGAATCGATAAATACCCGTAAGCTATAATGTCCCTAGTGGCTCGAAAGTAATGGTGTGTATCAATTACTCAGTCGGTAAGACCAAGGTCGATATTGAACTTCCTCCTCGAATTTTGATAATGTAGCACATTACTATGAAATAAAATCCATGACCGTAACGTGAATAGCAGCCTATTCGAAAATAGATTTAAAGACCGGTTCGATGAAGTTGGGAAATTCTAGGAACAGATTCGTCTGAGCCGGTGTAAACCGAATGAATCCCACTACTGCCCGATTTGTTAAAAAAGATTAATGTAATTTTAAATGTATATTAAAAAAAATAATCTTGAATAAGTTGCTAAAAGGTTTGAATACAAAATTTGTATGTCAACAATGCACATTATCATAATATCTAGATATTAATGTGTCTCACTCATTTTTAATTTTATCAAGCTTAAGCTCTAACTAGGTCGAAGGTAAAAATGTTTCCAGAGCTTGTTTTTATCTTTGGCCTTAAAATACTTTATTTAATCAATGTTAGTTATATAAAATTCATGTAATTACCATGGTGAATACATTTTAAAAAAAATGCTAAATTAAAATAAATATGGCACAAAGACTAAAATTAAAATACAAATAACAGGTCATTCATTATATGCCCCAAATCCTAATAAGGAGTAAAAACCTATATGCAATTAGGATTGTTGTGAAAATATGGATTTATTGCACCCTGAACACTTTGTCTCCTGAAAAGGGAAAACATACAGTACAGTAAAATCCCATTAAATATGAGGCAGGTGGCAACCCTGAGTAACCCCAGGGTCTGATAGCACTGTCTTGTTGGTATTTTTCAAAAGTATATATTCAGTTTAACTACCAATAAAAAATATTGCAAATAAATAATGAATAGAATTTTATTTACAAAAGTACACTGCAGGTAGTTATGCACATATGAACCAATTAAGGAATGGACTTAGGTATTTTAATAGTGTAAGATATAGTGTTTTATTTATTTTATGAACATGTAATAATTATAGATTTAAATAAACAAAGCTACATAGAATACTTATATAAAATACTGAATAAATACTCCTTAAAATAGTAAGAGAAAATATGGAACAAACAAATAATTATTTAAAAGAAAAAAAAATTATAACACAACAATATTAGTAACTACATCCCAAAAATAATAATATATATTAGGTATACATAAATATATCTAAAACCACTTAAAATGAGGATATAAATGTTACTAAGTACAAATAAGTTAAAAGAATACAGTATAAGAGATTAAAATATACTATGGCAAATTGATGTTTACAATTATTATACCTCTAACACATTACAGCAATCTGGGCTGTGGAACACAAACTTCAAATAAAAATGTAAAGTATTATAACAATATTTTATACTTTTTTTATTTTTAGGAATGAAATTTGTAATTTGGATTGACAAATTTATTTAACAATATATATTCACAATTCCAAAGGAACTTCCCATGAAGTAATTTGTATTGGGAGCATTTTATTGCAGTGAATTTGTTATTATTAGTTATTAATTTAATTACTTTAGCCATTTATTAAGGAATTAGAGTTAGAGTCTGGCAGTAGAAAACTAGACAAGTTGAAGGCTTGGCATATCGACTTCACAGTACTGACAGCAATGTTTTTTTCTTACATTTTTACATTTTTAATATGGCACAAAAGTTAAACCAATGACGATCTATCAAGAAAATCTTACTACATAATAATATCAAATTAAATACCATATAGTTCTGTTTGATAATAATTTGTAAAACAACTTTATTTTAAATAGCCTTTTATTCTTATGTCTGGCACAAGTACCCAGTGTTGCCATTCATTGTGTGGTTACCCTTGGTAAAGCTATTCTTTGCTTCAAACAGACAGAAAAAAACTATTTTGTTTTTTATTTCTTCTGACCTTTTAAAAAAAATTAAAATTTCAGCTTTTAGGTGCATTTAATCGTGCAGAGGGGATACTAATTAAAAAATGTGATACATATCGCTAAGGACAGACAGACAGACTCCTCATTTTATTAATATAGAAAGTAAAATCAATATCAATTATTTTGAAAATTCAAATAACTTTACAAATTTCAATTTTTGAATAGTAGGTTAAAAGTGTCCTGATTGTTATGTAAATTTTTGGGGTATTTTTCTATATTAATTAATCCTCCATGGAAAGATTTGAAAATGTTTTACTTTGAATTTACATTTTTTGTATCAGCATTAAATGGAAAATAGCTTAGACCGGACTTCAGTCAAATTAATGGTTTAGCATCATCTTAAGACAATATGAGTGGGATGAGCTTTTAAGAAAATGTGTCAACATTCACACACACAGAAGATGGGAAAACCACATTGTGAAGGGAAATAAACCACCGGTAAATTGAATCAAACCCAGGATTTGTGAATATTACCTAAACTTAAATATAACTCTTCCAACCTAAAATATATTTAAAACAGGTGACACACATAATGGTGGTCATGCAGGTTAAGAGACTGAATTGCCAGTGACGGGGAGGTCAGGGTTTGAATCAATACCAGGTGTTATGAAGGTGATTTTTCCTAAATAATTTATCAATCGCTCACCTTCCACACAAATTAGGGTACCTTTCTCTTAAATTCTACCTTCTTCCCCCTACCAAATTAGTGTAAATATGCTGATAGTCGGAGCAAGCAGAAAGAAAATGTGGTCGCGCGCGCACACACACACACACACACACACACACACACACACACACACACAAACACAAGGGAGACAATTATTTGCCAATTTATGTTTAAATGATAATTAAAGAAGATATTTAAAACATCGGCAACATTGACAGAGTTAGACTATAAACAGGGCCCAAACTTTGATGAATTATAAATGACCTAAGAAATTCTAAAAAATTACTTTAACTTCGCCAAAAAGGACCTAGAAGTATTAACAAAAAAGACCTGTAGTGAATGCAGATGACTTATGGGAACACACAGCTTACAAATGAAAAAAGTGTATTTACAATGAAAAAGCATTAACAACTAAACTCTTCTAGCCTACTGAAATAACACTTATTTACAAATATTTGATTCAGAAGTAATAGCTGTCCCCTACCAACGCAACCCTCTCCAGCCTAGTTGCAGTCTCACGAGGAATGTGTATTTTAGAACCATATAAAAAAGGTACCAAGTTCATTGCGACAAAAGTGTGATGAAAACATTTGTGTTTGAATGTTGATGAATTTATAAAATAATAATAGTATTTTAAAATACATTTATGCTAGCTAAATGCCTAAAAATTATGCAAATCAAAAAAATATTACTTAAAGTCATGAATGACAGAAAAAGACCAAAGAATAATCTGTAAACATTTTCCACAACCACGGGATTATGAATAGAATTTATATATACATGAGTATTTTTGTGGTGTACAAAAAATAAAAGTACATGTCATCAAAATCTAGGTTCTGGTCATCATCAACAGTGCTTGATTTGGACACAGGAGTTAGGGGGTGCCTTCCATTAGTTTGAAACCCTGTCGGGTGCAATGTATATGGTTTACCTACAATGTGATTTGTCATCCTCTCTCTAAGTGAATGGTGATACATTTCGTCTTATTTAACCATCTCAGCCTTACTCCCTTGCAGTTAGGACATAATTAACCATTTGTTAAATATATTGATAGAAAAATCACTGATAAGGCAATCTGTCCAACCACAAAACATTGTTTTTTAAGGATGTGTGAAACTATGAAATGACAAAATCGAGGGTCAAACAAATCTGCTTTGACTTCAAAAATTACAAAATATCTTTAAAACTTAGAAATTTAGACGGAAGAGTAAAACTTTAGTAAAATTATAGAAAATTTTTAAATGTCTCACTAAATATAACAGCCTATTTCAAGATATAAGCATTTTTAGAACAGCTACCGGTACTAAAGAGTACGAGTATTTTAATACTGAATACTGATTAGATTGTAAGCATGAATATATTTAAATGTCCCCACTTAAGAATATAGTGCACTTTGTTTTTTCCTCTAAACCTCTTTCTTTACATCTAGATGCACTAATATAATGTTTAAAAATTAAAAGTAGTTTTATGTAATCTCTGTAGTCTAATAATAAGAGCTCTTGGCTACAGATTCAAAGGTCCCAGGTTCGATCCTCAGCACTACTAATTTTTTTTCTTTCTGTGAAGCAGTGAGTCTGAAACGGGGTCAACTCAACCTTGTGAGGACAAATGAGGAACTACTTGAATAAAGAAGTAGTGGCTCCGGTCTAGAAAAATGAGCTTAATGGCTGGAATATTCGATATGCTGAGCACATGATACCCCTCTATGCGCAAATCTTGGGACTATCTATGCTAACATGCGGAGGCCGGACTGTCGGTATAGCTCCCTTGCAGGATGATGCCATGGAATTTTTTTATTTTTATTATGTAACAAAAGCTGTATCTGCAACCCCTGTTACTACTTTGCTTTGCAATTTTAAAACTTTGTTTCACATTTAAAAAGTGACCTTCGCACAACCCAAGCAGTGTTTTTGTTTTTTTTAAGTTTAGTTCTCAATCTAATACATTGCACTAAATATTCATTGAATTAAAACACACATTGCATATAAATATTATTTACACTAATTATAGTATATCTACATAAAAGGTCTCATCTTACAGTTTCATTGACCTACCAGTAGTAAAGGATAAATCACTGATATTGTGATGCACTAAGAATTAGTTCAGTTATAGGATGGTAAGCTATGTCACAATAGGTCGACCCAATATCATTGCTGAGGGAACTCCAAGTCTTACTGTGGATTCACACATTCACTGAAAAACAAGCGAAGAACAGAAAAATGATTACGTGACGAGCTCTAAGCCAATTACAAGATTTCCGCCTTATCGGCACTAGCTGTTCTGCTAAAGTTCAACTCATAGCTATTTCATCCGCTCTGCCCAAGATGTTTGGTACGGAAGAACCAATCAAATGTCAGAACCGACAATCTCGAATCAATGCACATGCACAATTGACAACGCATGCGCTCTATAGTGAGAAGCAAGCAGACAGCTTCGCTGGCCTTTGTGAGGAGATATGAAATAACTCGTTAATCCAAAGGGTGTGTATCGATGTATTGGACTGTGCCACGACACAGAGTTATAATTTGTAAACATCCATCAGTATGATCTAGAATATATGTTTATCCATTAGAAAAATAAAACAAGTTGATAATCAGTTGTTTTAGGTTAGCGTTGGATGCATCATGGGTCAACATATAGCGAGTGGCTGTGCTACTCAAGCAGATTCTGCTCTCTATTTTCAGCGAACGTGTGAATCAAACTTTATGGAGAATAAACTTTATCTTCACTCTCTCTTAGTTAACTTTTGCCAAATCTACTCACGCTCAGTTATGTCAGAAAGTGGTGTGCTGGAATAAGTAGGAGTTACTAGCAACCTTGAATAACCAACGTTGCCAAACTTGTCTTATATTTGAAAGGCGATTGACCACATGAAACCAAGGGAACCAATAGTAACCATGCAATTCCCTTAGAGATGATATCCAGAGTAGTCAAATAGAGGTAGTCGCTAAGGCTAATGCTGGTCTTATATATTTAAAAAATAATTCTTTCCAATATCCTGAAACTTAGAATACAATGTTATTTGAGTATAAATTAGCAATAACTAAAGCATGACTAGGTACCCTTTATTAACCGTGAAAAGTAGCAAGCTTCATGGTTCCACTATGGAGTAGCTTATAAGAGAGAGCCATAGTCGAGTCCGTCAAAGTAAGACAGCTACCTTTAAGGGTAAGCAGACTCATTTTAAAAGTGATTACATGCATAGATAAAAATTTACTCATATACCTTCAATATGATTTTTATAACATTCTTGTTTGAAAACTGGAAACTCATGTTGTCACAAAGATGAAAAAAATTACCATCGTATTTTATATTCTTAGTTTGTTTGATTAATGTTTTAATGATAAATTATACAATAATACATAAGAAAGTATTATTGAAGGCTTTTGATAACTTTTAGATAAATTTTATTATTAGTAAATCAAATAAGGCATATTTCTAGAATTTAATGTTAGTAAATTTCAATAAATGTTGATGGGCAAGAGTGAGCTTCCTATAAAAATGAGGGTTTATGTTACCCTTAAAACACTCAACAACAAAATACGAATAGTAAAATAAAAAACATAGTTTTAATGCATGTATTACATATGAGTGGAAAATTAGCAAGAAAGATTTGTGTAAGACAGATCTGGGAAAATGTTTCTTTTGTAACCAAAAAACGATTTATTAGAATGGTTTAAAGTGGATAGCTAGAGGGGGTTAAAGGTTTTAGAACATTTAAAAGACAAATATAGGGGAGGGATTACTCGCCCTAAGCAAAGAATCAAATTCGAGTTGGAGCACATTTCCACAAACTATTTTAGCAGCACTAATCAGCGATATATTTTAAAAGGTCGTGATTCCACGAGTGCATGTGCGTGGTTGCCACAGATAGTTAGTATCTGATGTCCTTGTTATAGGACACACATCCAGTATAGATACAATGTTTTAATGGTTGTGTTCTCAAGGACATGTTGAAATAAATGCAACTCTTTTGAAAGAGAATCAATTGTTGCTTTTTCTAACCTTCAATTCCTGGTATTAAATAGTACTTAACAATGTTAGGTCAACAGACTTCTGATGGCTTTGTTGTGAATGATAATTATGATGATATATTCATTTGTTACAAACAGAGTTTGCTAAATTACATCCAAAAACTGTCCTTTTTCTAATTATATGAGAAGAAGGGGGTTAACCCAGTATATGAGACAGGGTCAAAACCAGAAAAAGGCTCATGGGGAAGTCCCAAATAAGAGATGAAAAGGATTTTAAAAGTAAATCCCTCTTGAAGCAATTAAAAGTATTTTTCCAAAAAAACTGGTGTTGTAGGTGCTGTTATTTTTATAAAACCCCAAATAGCTACTCACCTTGACATTTAAAAGGAATACATTTTTTTTAATAATACTTTTGGGAGAGATGTAAACCCCCTAACACTCCAATGGAAGTATCTTGGAAGTGTGATTGAGGTGAAAGTTGAAAGTCGAGAGGATTTAATGAAAAGAGGACAGCAGGGAGAGTTGTTTTATGTGTGTAAGAGATTTACTATGGAGAAGGGAAGTGCCTTGAAGAGTAAGGAAATGTTGAACAGGGAATACTTTGTACCCACTGTCACACATGCAGCGTAAACAGAGACAATGAATGTAAGAGAGACTTGGAAAGTGGAGGCCATAGGGAAATGAAGTATGTGAGGAACATATCTACTGTCACAGGAGAAACAAGATTAGGAGTGAAGTTATCCAGGAAAGAGTGGGAATAGGGAGTATATGAGATAGGAGAAAAGCAAGAGAAGGATGGAGATGAAGAAAGATGATAGGGAGAAAAAGACTAAGGGAGACTAAGAAAGAAATGAGAGGAGCAGATAATAGAAAGTGTGCAAGTGAGAGAAGAGGATGGAGGCGGTTAAAGGTGGGAGAATGGTGGAAGGCTAGAGGAAGATGGAGGAATTTTACTATAATGACCCAGCAACAGATTGGAAACAGTTGTTGATTGATGATGATGATGATGATGAGGTATTTTCTCTTCAAAGTACATTTTATAAAATAAGAGAAAAAATTAAAGGACAGTTTTGGCGGTGTGGCACAGACTATTTAGTAGTACTGCCAAAAAAACGCTCATAGAAACGGGTCCTTCAATCAAAAATCAATGTACATATTAAAGTGAGTAAATATGAGCTTGAACATGAATTAGAGACAACCCATAATGTTATATACAATGAAAACAAGCAAATATTCAACAAACATTTCTCTAAAATTTTAATGATACACAATAATTTAAGTTTTCTTTTTTCTAACTACAACAATGATAATTCAAAACACGGGTTTAGTTTTACAAACTATAGGAAATGAAGGATCAATTATTAGGCCTAACTTTTTAAACACAGCAGTATAAATAAAAATGGTGAAATGTTACTCTAGCATAATTATGATGGAAATTTAGATCATACAATAAGCTACTATAAAGGGTGATTTAAAACCATCTGTACACATTTGGATGAGAGATATGGAACACTAAAACAAAACCTTTTTCGTTAATGAATGTGTGCCTGCGGATGTCACCCTTTCTTTGGTGCTAGAGGGCGCTGAAGGGTGGTGTGTAAAATGGTTATTTTTCACCACCGTTATTTGTAATGTAGACCTCGTGCGTTTAACATGGAGCATCTCATGGATTTTGAGATAGATGACATCTACCTAGCATATGGGGCTAGGGAATCTTTGAAAATGTACAACACTAAGGTGTCGATGCTATCAGGCATGCATTACTGTTTGTGGTCACTCCTTTGAGCAACCGCTGTAATTAGAAATGTTTTTCACACTTTCTGCCTTTTCTTTATTTACCATCAGCACACTCTAGCACCAAAGGGTGATGTTTGCAGACATACGTTCATTTAGGAAAAAGGTTTGTTCTTGCGTTCCCTAACTCTCATTAAGGTTTGAACAAAGAATTTTGAATCATCCTGTATACTGGTACTGTAAAATAAAATTTAAGCTTTTATCAGAAATATTATTGATAAAAAGTTACATATTTTGGTTTTAAAATTCAAAGGCAAGATAAATAAAGAGTAGATTTGTGATGTCATCTATTCAAAACAAACATAATAAACATAAAAAATGTTTACCTAGAAATAATGAAATAAATTTTTTGTATTATATTAAATATAAAAATAAATAAAATCGTTTAATACAATATGATTACAAAGTGGCCAACGAATTCTAGAATAAGATTCCAGCATAGTTCCCGATTTTTCTGGCCAGAAAAATAATAATTTGAGTCTGGGCTTTACCTCCGGTTGTGAGACTTTGAACAAATAATTCCAAATCAATATGTTCTGTAAAAAGTGGGCTGAACAGGCTGCTAAATTTTAGTGGGTAATTGAATAAGTATTACTTACTACCCAATCTAGGATATTATATTATTCGAGTTTTACCTGACTCATCACCCTACATTTGCAATTTTTTTTAATTTTTTTTTAAAAATTAAGTAGGTAATTAAAAGATTGGTCCTGGTTACCAAAAATTCCTTACCATCTCCTGTTTGTAGACTTAGCCGCGTGCAAGTCAGAACCCTTCCCTAACACCTTAAGAAGATAATTCAGGGTCCAAACATAGACTTACCCTACAACCCTATCACTAAGAGTACATGGGAATGCTAAACAGTCTTTAGATTAACTAGACAAGAACCTGCTTTGGTGGCCGAATGGTCTAAACTCTAAAGCGTCACGCTCACGAGAGACTAGAATGCCAATGACAAGGAGATGGTGGTTCAATACCAGTTGAGTGTAAGCCTTTCTAATCATTAACCCATTAGCATAATTAGTATATATGCATACAGGCCGAACAGGTAGTAAGAAGCTGTGATAAAAAAAAATTTAGACAAAACATGTTTACAGCCATGTTAACACTAAAAACATCAAGCAGGGAAATAGTGAGATCTTCGGATAATTTAATATTCAAACAGAGTTCAGGAAAATTCATGTATCCTAGTTTGTAACAGCTTTAAATAAAGATTCTTAACATTTTAAAATTCTTAACAATCAGCAAAATGCAAGCACTTCTCCCGATGCTCAAAATTGAAGCATAATTCTTGGTTTTCCTGAACAGTGCCCATCCAGAAATATTGTGAAATACAACACAAAATACAGAAAATGTGTTTATAATGATAATGCTATATAATTTCATATAGGCTGATTTATTAATCTGAATGATGAAGACCATAAAATAGTTCCTAAGTCACAGCATATCCTTGTTATTTGCCCTCAGGGGTGTAGTCCCAAATGTAGCAGTGCGAAGCTCTCTATTTGTGGTAACAAAATTGGAACAAATACACAACACATACTCGTGTTTAGCTTTCATTATGGTCCAAATGGACATCTATATATTGTAAACATCATTAATTTAATTGAAAAGACAAGTTCCATACATCCACATTTAAAGAGAAACTTCTAATAACCAGAGAAAATTATAATTTATGGTGATAATTAGCCGGAGTGCCGATACCCCCTTCAAACCAGTTCCAGACCATTGCTCCACTCCAGTTCCACTACACCTCTGTTTGCTATTCACAATAATTTTAAAAACATTGTACAAGTGGGGGCATTACCTTGTAGCCTTGAGTGTTATGTCAAAAGCAACCTTTGTGGCTATATAAAAAACGGGGGGAGGGGGGGTGTCAAATATTCATAGGAAAATACAAACATATTTTTTCGCAGCCATATAAGTAGAATTTTACTGTATTATTAGTAATATTTTTTAGGTATTAATAAAAACCAATCAAAAGTAACAGCCGCAGGTTACATTACTTAAAGTATGAATACACGAAAGTAGATCTATTAGCTTTTTTTAGATATTTCTTCCTATGAAAATTTTACTGTACATTATCATGGAAGCATTTTTGTAAATTGGTTATAATACTAATTTGTATGTATAAAAGCATATTTTTACTATCTTTAATATTTTTCCTAGTGATTAAATGTTCGAGTATAATGCTATACACATAGCCTTCAAACATGACCATTTGGAAAAACTAGTCTACTGAAAAAAGGGTGCTGTAAACCCATATTTTCGGAATATTCACATATCACAGATTTTAATGGAAGCCCGTGTTACAAACAATACAGCAAGATATTTAGAGTACATTCAAAATAAATAATAAAGTGCAGAGATTTCAGACAAATTATATTGCGACTAATATACAACAGCAACTAAGTCACCTAAATCAGAAGTGTCAGCTTCTAAATCTTAAATGAACCGTTTTTAAAATTGAGATTGTAACATCTATAAATTATCTATATAATTATGAAAATATAGACTACTCATAATTTAAAAGAACACCAAGGACCAGTTTCAAAGTCAGACTTAGTTCGCCTCAAATGATGTGCTAAACTAAATACAAGTCGACACCTACCTAGACTCATTCCATTCAAATCTAGGTAGGTGTCATCCTGTTTTTAGTATTATTTATTTGATTTGTTTAACGTGCACTTTATGAATTGTCTGATTATATCAGAACACGAGAATTGATATGAGTGAGAGCTAAATAGCTGATCAATTTCACAAAGAAAGATATTTTCATATACCTTTTAGGGGTATTTTACACGTCCAATCAACACGGGATCGACGGCTTTATTTTACTTTCAAAGTAAGTTGCGCTATGGATTTTTATCACTCAATTTATCTGTCAACCCCAGCTGGATTTGAACCCACGAGCATCGTTCTTGACGCGAGCACTTTACCCCAAGACCATCGAGGTCGACTGTATTTAGTATAGCGCTGCACTGAGGTGTACCTAGTCTGACTATGAAACTGGGCCTAAGAGATATTAATTAAATAATAGACACTTATGGAGTAAATGAATATCTGTTGGTTACTATGTAATCCTAAAAATCTATAGTAAAATAATTTAATGATGATAATGATGCAAAATTTGGCATTACTTTGTTTTTGAATATATTTTAAAGGAGGAAAAAAAACAGCTCAAGTTATCTAACAAATTTATATGAGATGCCAATGATTCTGAATGTATCCATCCTGAAAGTTTTATTATCTTAATAATAAAAATACCTAACTTTAAAAATGTGACTTATTATTGTGGTCTGGCCTTTCTATTTCTACAATTGTTTGGTTGAAAAGTTAAAACATTTTTGGTCATCAACTATTTTCAAATAACTTTGCAGGCCCGCTAAAATTTCCTTACGGTTTTAACCATCACAGACAGCATATTGTAAGAGAACTTTACCAGTGTAAACCTAAAAATACACCAAAGAGTCGACAACACAACCATGGATGAGAGTCAGGGGTGAACTGGCCGTTCCAAGCAGCCCCGGGACTACAGATATGATAACCCTTGACATTGTATTCATAAATATGATCGAAGCTAGGTTTCAGTGTAAGCTAAAGTGGTGAAGTGAAGCACAAATACATATAAATACAGTAGCCTCAAGGCTTCTTTGGTGCTGACTGACAGCTGACAGCTAAAAGCTTTATAAAGTTACCAGATCAAATTATGTATCTCTACACCAAACCATATGCTTTGCAAAAACATGTGTTTAGCAGTTGTCCCTTCTGACAGTCAAAATTTAGGTATATACATAAATGTTGACTGTCAGAAGTCAGCTGTCAGCTGTCAGTTAGCACCAAAGAAGCCATGGAGCTACTGTATTTATATTTGTATAGGTAAATTTAACTCCGGTGACCATTTTGGATCAATATAATAATTGATTCGCTATTTTCTACTTAAAAACATACCATTTTATTTTCTACTGACATGAGCAACAATGCTTTTAAAGCTTTAGAAAGTAACTGGGAGTGTATTTTTACAATATTTAAAGTTGTAAAATGATCCTCCAACCGCATCTTGTGTAAATTACAAAGCTAGTAACAGTCGGTATTCACCAAACAAATGTTTTTACATATATGGCTTAAGAATTTCTTTATAAACAACACACAAAAAAAAACGAACGGTTTTACATTTAATACAATCGTATAGTCACAAATGATGTATTCTGGGCACCCTCAGACTTAGTCAAATATAATAAAAGAAATCAAATGGCCCACCTGAATATCTAACTGTGTTCTACTCCGACACTGACGAGAGCTTAATATAAAATCTGTCAATTAACAAAATTAATATAAGAGACATTTAAATACAATTCAAAACTGACACCTGGACAAATAACTCGAACCTATATAATAACTATTTTCTACGCACACCCTTAAGGCTGTGTGAACATTAAACTGTCCAAACTATCCATAAAGAAGAAGTGAATAGTTTGCGCCATTTAAATAAGATGGGAGTGTACCAATAAACTATCTATTAAAAATCAGGTAAATTACCATTACTTATTTTCAAATATTTTTATATCGAAGAGAATCAGTAAAGTACATTTACCACTCGAGTTAACTTGGATGACAGTTCAAAAGGTTACTAGAAATAATCCCTAATATATCCCTATGCCAACACCTGACTTTCTCCACTATATTACGTGTACATTATAGATAGCATTCAAAAATAAAGAATAGGCTCCCTATGTATTTTATTATGTTTAAAATATTGTTTTGTATTGGGTAAAGAATATATTAAAAGTAATGAAAGAGTGTACAACAAAAACAAGTTAATGTTATTTTAAATGTGAAATATTAAATGTGATTAAAAACTAACCATTTATAACAAAACAGTGATCTTTTATAAGTGTTGGCAACCCAAAACCTAAACATATGATATTTCAACTGTCATTCAGGTAAAAAGCTATGGTGAATATACTATAGTAAGTAATGTATATTTTCTACAAGGAAAAACTCTTACGGTTCATTAAGGCTTACATTGGCGTAGCTAAAAGAAGGGTGGAAAAGAGAATTTTTTTTAGATCAGTAGGTCTACCAACAAAATTATTTTACTTGTACTTGAGTTACATGTTTAAAGTTAACTATCCAAGTTTTTATACAGGGGTGCAATGAAGCTGGATCTCTATACAAAATTCTGTTTGTTTTAAGAATTGGGAAAAAAAAGTTATCTTTAGTTGTAAGAAGAAAAGGCCTAGCCTATATTCAAATAGATTTAGATTTCATTTAATTTAGAAGCGAACTTTTCTTAAGATTCATTTATATTTATTAATAAAATAATATATGTACTGTAACAATAATTATTTAACCAAGCTAACTAAAGTTATTATTTAATACAATTATTGTATTGCATATTAACTTTGGTTTTAAGATATATATATAAAAGTGGCAATTGAACTGACATGGGTGCCTAGGAAAATTGACACACGCCATGCCATCTATGAACATCACACTTTAAGGGCGTGATCTGGTGATTTTGGTTTAGGATCATAGCTGTACATGAATATGGAACAAATTACTAATGCGGCTCCCACAGCAAACTGAAAAGTGAGTTGGAAACTAAATAAATATATAGATACAACACAAGAAATTACTATAGCTAAAGAAGTTGCAAACCCCTTGAGAATGTTGTCAGCATATTTGACCACCACGGCCACCAACAACCCGCCCCCGGCTTGAAGCACAATAAGATACCAAATAAACACGTCATAGCCGAAGAAGAAACCATGGTCTTGAATCTTATTCCAATCATAGAGGAAACTTGTAAATATTCCAAATGGTATCGACAAAAGGCTAAGCTGCACATTTCGCATCCACACAGATATAGTAGAACCTTTCAATATTTTCTCAAAGTAAATGCCTGCGAATCCTGAGAGAAAACATGCAGTAAGTGCGGCACCAAACCCAATTAGCCGGTTCTGCTCTATATTGTTCACAGAGCTCGGACTGTCCGTGTGTGCAAGTTGTACCAAAACAACACCGGCTAGTAAAAAAAGAAGTGATACCCACTGAATGAAGTGCAGGCTCCTTCGCAGTATCAGTACAGCAAACATAGCTGTAGTTAGAATCTTCAGTTGGTAGGAGACTTGATAAGTCGCCGCGTCTAAATGAGAAGCCGAAATGTACAGCAAGTTGTTTTGCATGAGGTAAACAAATGAAGGAACACAAACTTTCAACGTGTCCATTGGTTGCTTGATTATTGTATTGTGAAGGGAATTGACAAATAATTTAAAGTTACCTTCTTCCAAATAAACGAGCACCAGGCAAGTACCTAACTTGACCACTTCAGACATTAGCACTGCGGTGGATGAGAGGAACATATCCCCTGTTCTTGTGCGAGCATATCGCATGCTCAACCCTAGAATTGCATTTTGCAAAGTCAATGTTACTAAACTCACATACTTAAGAGCTTTCAATTGTTGGGCTGTTCCGGAAATACTCATTTTCGCATATATATATATAAAAGAACTTTTCAATAATAAAGATGATTAAGCACTTGAATAATAAATATAAATTGATGCAGAATATGTTTCATTGAGCTATGTCCTCTTATAATATAGTAGGTCTGTGTCCTTGTTTTGAATGTGGCACTGCCACATCAACATTGATAAAGCTCAATATTAGAAATTAGCTAGTTTCACCTGAAAATATTTTATCTTGGCTCAAATGCTAAAAATACTATCGTTACTAATGAAATATGATCAAACTTTAAATAAATAATATTTGTAAACATTACAACTAATTATTTATTTACCGGTTTGACACTCAAATAAATGAAGACGTGTTCAAGACCGGAAGGAAGGGAGAAACTGTGAAACTGACCAATAGAATTGGACCTGCAGCTTACCAGCTGACTGCAGTCACAACGCTGATATTTTACTAAAATAGTTAAATATAAAGAATTTAAATTTCATATTTATTTCAATTTATTTATGTATATCTTTTACATAATATTAAAGATAGATAAATGGTTTAAATATTGAAAAATTCTTAAATACGAAATCTAAAACAGTTTACAAAGGAAATTATATTTTTGGTTGTAATATGGTTGGTTATCTTGTAGTTCAAAATGGCGCCAATTGAGTAAAAAAGTTCCATAAACTATATTACGTCCCAAAATACTTATCTCATACCATGCTTTCAAGAAAAGTAAGTACAAAGTTTGAAGAAAGTTAAACACTTCACTTATAATTTAATAACGCTAAGGACCACATTTAAAACTAAACTGCAAATATTGAGGTTATGAGGATCTTTATTTTTAAGTTAATTAATATTTACATCTAGCACATTAAATATTATTTTTAAATTTATAAGATATATTCGAGGAACCTTCAGAAAAAAGCAGCGTATATTAACACAAACTTCAAGGTCTATTTTTTTCAATAATTTGCCATGTTATTTTTGAAGAGGCTTCTTTTGATTTCTATTAAATCACAGTTTATATGTCGAAACATAAGGTTATGCTGTTATAGATTCATTCATTCTCCCTCCCTACTTGTGTTGGGTTTTACAATTGACTGGATTACTGGTGATGGGAAGGTATAAGTTAAAATCTTGCTCAGATGTAATAGTTTTTTTTTTCCACATGATCAGCTCATCGCTAATGGGAGTGCACTTCCTCTTATCTTCTTTTGTCATCCTACCATAAAAATAAGCCGTTATGTTCATAGTGGAAGGCCTAGGATGTATCCAAATAGTCTACTTAAACAGAGGCGCCTTGGCTCGTGCCCTTGATAGCTGCATTGGCAATCACAATACCAAGTGTAGATCAGTCCGAATAGTCGCAAACGATACATATGCAATCTTCTTGAGGTCTTGGTAACCATGGATATGGAAGGTTACCAGCTATGCGCTGTTCTCTCAGTGTCGGTTGCAGTGTTTGTCTGGCAATTGTTTTATTATTATCGTTTTGTCTGCAAGAGCAATGACCTCGGTTTTCCACCATTTTAAATACGGTTGTTGCCGTTCGAATAGTTTGATTCACTCTTCGCTATGAACAGCGTGAGAAGTGTAAAATCATCAAGTCTTAAACTCAAAAGGTCCGACTAGGGCGCCTTGGACTATTTGGATACAGCCTTGATGAATTTACAATTGCCACACACTTTCCAAACAAAGACTGCATCAAACTATTCAAACACCTACGACCTTTCTATATCCCTGAGTCTGCAGTGTGGCTCTCTAGCATTGATCTTTGAAACCATGTAAACACCATCTATTAGCCCTAAAAAAAACTATTCACACAGGTTTAATATACATTCTAGGTTTTAATACTCGATTTATAGTATTTTAAAATAGAACATGCAATTACTTAGGTAGTTTAATGTATTTATAAATTTATTTTCCAGCAAATAAATATTCTTTCAATTTGACGAAGGCTTATTTTTTATAATTTAACCTGTTACCAAGTGTCCCTAAAGAGAGATCCTAGGTGAAGAAGAGAAGTGTTTGGTTAGTTATTATTAGAGGTTATTTAAATAGTAAATTGTTGCACAGTCTAGTGGTCAGTTTTTCTGGCTACAGATCCAGAGGTCCCCGGTTTGATCCCCGCTTGTAGTATTTTCCATTTGAAGCAGTGGGTCTGGAACTGGTCCAACTTAGCCTTGTAAGGACAAATTAGGAGTTACTTGAACAAATAAGTAGCATTTCTGGTCTAGAGAACTGATATTAACGGTCGCAGGCTTAGTTGTGCTGACCGTATGACACCCTCTATCTGCTAATTTTTGCACTATCATCACTAACAATGGCAGCAGCTTGGTTGGTATAGCTCACTTGTGATCTCACGCAGTATTATTTTTAAATATAAATGAAAAATTAAGAGAAACAATGGGCTTCTTATTACACTAGCAAGAAGTTTTATAGACCTAGGTGATCTTTATTTTTAATAGATATGAATTACAAATCAAAATACAGGCTTATCACTCCCATACTGATAGCCTGATTTTGAAAAATTCCTTTCTCTACCACTTTAACTCGTTCCACTTCATTCCTATGTTATACCCCCCTCCCCCTCGCCCCCGCACAAACCATACAACAGTTTAGAACTGCAGTGGATTGTTTCCTATTCCTCATTTAACCAACCCTTTCACATACATCTCTTTAAGTTAAAAAGGTTTCACCTGCTTCAGCGGCCTAACGGGTTAAGGTGACACTCTTGCGTTAGACTGCTAATGATGGGGAGATCAGAGTTTGAATCTCGGTCGAATTTAATGGGTTGGTTTTCCCTAAATGTTTTCCCCACTCTCCTTCCACGCAAATGCAAGTAGATTACCTCTAAAATGCTTCCTTCCTCATCCTTACCTCATAGTAAATATATATATATATGCAAATACCAGAATTGGTAGTAAGACGCGTTGGTAAAAAAAGGTTTTGTCACATAATAACCTCAAAAAATAAATTCTTTCGCTCTCATTCCACCTTAAGTGTCTGTAAAATCTGTAGGTAGGTTGATTTTGATTAGAAAATATTTAACTTAGAAAATTAAATAGAAGTAAGGTAATAATTTTAAAATTTAATGTAACTTAGATGACTAACAAAGTTCACAAGATGGAAAGGATCATTAACTATGAATATAAGCAGTATCAAGTATCATATTCGTAAATTTTGAAAAATGACTCTAACAGAAAGCCAACACTTTAGTCATCGATGGCTGTGGTATCTGATACCTCATCGTTAATTGACGATACCCACATGTCCATCACAGACTTTGCCTTAAATATTGAGTAAATAATTATCCTGACCACAGGATAAATCATGGTTAGCTCAGTGGAAGAGCATTGGTACATTGAGCTAAAGGTCTTGGATTCAATTCGTGTGTCCAGGTGTTATTGCTATCAATTTTACGAATTAAAAAAATATATTAGGTAATTTAGATAGTTTGTCATTGTAAATTCAAAATTTTTTCTCTTGATTTCCTAGGTGTGCAGTGCCCTGTCACAGCGATCGGCTTGTGCTATAATTCAGCATATCACAAGATTATACTCTAATGAACAGCCCACAAAAATAGAAAAAAGTAAGTTAGCAATTAATCATCGACATTCATTCTATAGAATAAAACCTCAAATTTTTAAACATTGCACATTTAAATATGATTTATTAGACTCCACATTTTTGTAATATGGTAGAATCTCATTAATTTGGACCATATTAAACCAAACTTTGCCTGATCCGGACAACCTTTTCCCCAAAATAATACTTTAATAAACGCCAATGAAATGTGTCCTTAGAGGAAAACGACAGAAGGTCTTTAATTTTTTCCAACCTGTTAATGTGGCATGT
The DNA here is from genome assembly GCA_039000515.1 of Timema cristinae. Taxonomy (NCBI): domain Eukaryota; kingdom Metazoa; phylum Arthropoda; class Insecta; order Phasmatodea; family Timematidae; genus Timema; species Timema cristinae. Next base: position 63,216,524 of record JBCFYV010000003.1, on the reverse strand, counting down.
GACGTGAGTGAATGGAGCAAAACCGTCATGTTCTAAGTAAAGTCAGATTAAAGGACCAAACTATCCTGTAAGTAGGTTAATGTATGTGCATATTAATTTCTTTCTTACAGATTATTTTCCATTTGAATTATTTTAAATGTAAAATAAATGTAGTTTGATTATATATAGACCATTTTAATCATACTTTGACTTATTTTATAGGTTTATTTTAATCATATATTTCATTAATCCGAACAACTTGAACACCCAATAATTAGTCCAGATTAACGAAGTTCTGCTCTATCAAAAAAATTGATCTAACATCATTTATCTAAACAAATTTTTAAATAATTATCTCTAGTTCTTACACTTACTAAATCTAATTTTTTTTTCCTCGCTGAAGTTTGTGATGAAACGGGATTTTATTAACTTTTAAACATATTTAAAATAGTATTTATACAAATGAGCTTTATATTTTGTCTTTATTAAAAAAATATAAATTATCAGGTAGGATATTTCTTTTCAGCACTGAACGAAGTTACGTTGTTGGGCCGTGTCGGAGGGGAGCCGCAAAAGCGAGGAACGGAAGAACATCCTGTTGTAATATTCTCTCTCGCCACTCACACTAACTATAAATATGATACAGGTATGTTTAGCTCTCATTTGCTGTATTGTTTAACACATAATACAGTCCAAATTTCAAATGAAGGGCCTTATCCAGGGTGGCTGCAAACAGGGAAAATCTTAATTAGTCGAGGGATCTAAAGACGGAAAAAAATCGGGAAACTTAGCCACTAAACAGGGAAATTTAGGCATTAGCTATATTAAATCAAATCAAGAGAAACATTATTTTTAGCTGTGCAATTCTCATTTCAACAAACAAATGCTGGAATATTTCCTTTAAAATCAACCCTTCTAATACACTGCTCTTAGTTTGGTGTAAGTTGCAAATAGTTTGAATGGATATTAAAATGTCTGACACTGGGGGTGGCGGTGGGGATGTGTTTAAAAAAAATAGAAAGTATTATATAATTATTTTAATTTGTTCAACCTCCACAGGATTGAAGTCAGGGAAAAAAAAAATAGTCAGGGAAAGTCATGGAAGCTTTAAAAAAAAGTCAGGGAAATGACAATTCATGTCACACGTCTGTTTCAGCAGAAATTGTAAAGCCGCAGAAGGAAGGTATTGCCAAAAGTAAAATAACTAAGGCGGAAGTCATTTGGGCTTTGCAAGTTGTTGACAAAATGTATTTCAATTCATGTATTAATTTGAGTACAATTTTTCAGTTGATGTTTCCCGAGTGTTCCATTGCCAATGCCTTTACCCTTGATGGAGACAAGGCTGCATATTTCATTGTGCATGGCTTGGCTCCATTCTTTCATAACAATTTACTGGACTGCCTAAAATCATGTAACAACTTTGTGATTTGTTTTGATAAAGTGTTGAATAAAGTTATTCGAGGGGGACAAATGGACATTGTATTCAGATTCTGGGACAAGGAAAATCATAAAATCGTCAGTCGTTGCTTGGAAAGTTTTTTTTATTTATTTCTATTTATATATAAAAAGCACCGCTGAAGAATTACTGAAGCATTTTTTGGATGGTATTTCTCCTCTTCCACTCTCTAAGTTGATACAAGTGTCAATGGATGGCCCAAATGTCAATTTAAAGTTTATAACACTTCTTTAGGAACACATCAAATCTGTCAGACAATGAAGTGTGTAGTTTGCTAAATATGGGGACATGTGGGCTTCATGTTGTTCATGGTTCCTTGAGAACAGGAGTGGAATATAAATTGCTTATTGTGTAACATGTACTACCTGTTCACTGACTCTCCAGCTCGTCGAGCATTGTTTACCCAGTTGACAGGGTGTACAACTTTTCCTTTGAAGTTCTGTGCTGTGAGTTGGTTAGAGAATGCACGTGCTTTCAAAGGGCATTACAAATTTGTGACTATGTTGTTAAATTTCTCAAAGAAGAAAAGCTTCCCTAAAACAAAACCTGTAGGGATACTGAAAAGATCAGCCTGTGATCCATCCCTGAAGTGTAAACTAGCTCTCTGCAAAAGAATTGCAGATGGATTTCAGCCTTTTCTTTTTGATAAGGTTTGATATATTTTTGTTATTTTTCCATCATTTTCCCTGAACTGATTGGCAAGACGTTTGCTTTCTTATTCTTTCATGAGAGGTGGGGTAAGGTCGGCTGTAGGGGAGGAGGAGGCCGAAATGTATTCAAATTAATATTTTCACATGTATAGTATCGTAAAGTTATAGTAGAAATTTTATGAGAAGTTGGTCAGGGAACTTGGGAAAATAGTCAAGGAGAATTTTTTTTACAAATACTGTAGGAACCCTGCTCTATTCACCATCACATTTAATCAAGCCCTTAGATACAGTTTTGTTTGGAACACCTGCAAACTCTGTTTACTCTGAAAGGTAAGTCTTACCTTGACGGATTACACTATGGCTTTAGATATCTTATAATCTTTACCATAGTGGAAACATCCAAAGTAACTTCTACCTTTAAGGGTATACGAAGGGTACATACAAAATCTGGGGAAATATTTGCAAACATTTATGTTGTGTGTGCTAACACATTTTCAAAATAATATAATAAATCTCTCAGCTTCTCTTTATTTTTTATGCCCTTAATTTGCTATCATTATAAATGTGAAAACATTTAGGTTTAAGAAGGGGTGTATAAGGGAAGCTACTAGTGCTGTAATTAGGGGTGTACAAATCTTCAACTTGGATTCATTAATAAAAGTATTGAGAGCTAAGCTTCTCAATTTGTGGTCAGTTATTCCCATTTTGAACTGTAATATACATTAAAAATTAACATATTCCTATTGAAATAAAAACTGAAGTAGTTGAATTGCATTTTGGAATTTATCAGATTAGGACAAAATATTACAAAAAATTGCACAATAAAACATTTACCATGTCATTTTAGTGCATAAAGTAACATAACTAACCATAATATAGTATTTTTCCAATCATTAAATGACAAAAAAAAAAAATTGGACTTTGATTCAACTTCAAGAATATTTCATATATTTGATTTGAGTTTGCTTTGAACTTAAAAAGTGTATTTCACACACCCCTAGCTGAAATATTAATTGGATCAACTTAAACTATTTGTCGACCTGTCAGGTGAGTTCATGCAGCGGACGGATTGGCACAGAGTGTGCATATTCAAGCCTTCCCTTCGAGACACAGTCTACAACTACCTGAAGAAAGGCCAGAGGGTTTATGTGGCGGGAAGACTTACTTACGGTGAGGTGAAAGACGAAGCAGGGAATCCTAGGCCCACGACTGCAGTTGTCGCTGACGACGTCATATTCTTCCAGTCTTAGTTATTCAAATGATAACTACTCTGTTGTTGAATGTCATTTTAATCGCCAAGCGTT